>OY829493.1:10000000-10600000 GCA_963691745.1 Ditula angustiorana | reverse complement strand
TCAAATTTAATTTATTTCTTGTCCCTCCCTTTCTTATATCACTAGTTAGACCCGCAGGAAGGGACAATCTATTTAAATAAAAATCCATTGACATAATGTATGACGGAGCGTCGTTTGAGAACTGCTTCATGGATTCGGCTGTTTTGTTCTTAATTATTAGAAGAAAGTTTGTATGAATGAATTTTTTTGAAAGTCCACCGCGAAAGTCGCAAATTTAATCACAATACAATTTGTTTTTCAGGTAGCCAACAACTTGTCCGTCTGTTTGCTCTACATGGGTCGTCTGAAGGAGGCCATAGCGGTGCTCCAAAAGGCCATTAACTCGGACCCCGAGAGAGGCCTGAACGAGAACCTTCTGATCAACCTCTGCACCCTGTACGAGCTGGAGTCTTCCAAGAACATGGACAAGAAACTCAACTTACTCCGGATGATGTGTAAATACAAGAGCGACACTATACCCAATGTCTTGGAGTGCTTGAAACTGAGTTAGATATTCAATGTTTCATACATACTGTATAGCTTTTGTGTAGTTAATGAGATATGATAGTTCATATCAGCCTAGTGGGTGACTTCGAGTTAATCTATACATATAAAAAGCTTCCACGTCCGATTGACAGACACAGATCAATCGAAACACGTACAGAGTCTTGAAATTTAGAACTTCTTCCTTAGGGGTTATCAAGTTCAAATTGTTTAATTCAGGAGCTGGTCCCATAATATGTTAGTGACAATTATTGCTTACGAAACTATGTTAGTCGGCATCTATTTGAATTAAAATTACTTTTCATGTCACTTAAAAGTAACAATAAAAATTAAATGGAATGTCATTGTAAAATTAATCGAGGCGCATAAGGATTTTTGGAAACTTCACCAATTAGAATTGGAAGGTAGTATGTATTGTACGTAGTAAAAGTGACAGGAAAAAGCTAGTTAGTCATCTGTTTTGTGTGATAAAGTCTAATCTTAGACAATTTAGCCACTGGACGTCGCAAGGCACGCATTCCCCTCTGCCAATGCATATGGCCTAAAACCGTGATTTAAATCATAACGGTTTATAAAAACCAGTTCGCCGCGATATCGTGTGTCATTTTGCTTTAGTCCGTATCGCGAAAGCGATCTCTGCAAAAATGGTTAATCGTGCTGTATTTACCTTCACACGGCTATCAAAAACTTCAAATTTCACTAAAGACGGATTTTTTTATCACACGTAAATAATTTTCTTCACAATTAATTTGTTATTTACAACACCAAAAACATTTTAAATGAATAAGCTTTTTGACAGACATAACGTAAACATTTCAAAATTTGACATCATGGCATTCGTGGCAGTGTTGCCGACAGCATGTTGTGATTTTATTCGGATATCTCATCTGGAGACTTCCGATACTGTTTACAGTTTTCGGATTTTTCATTTTGAGGTAAGGAACTCTGAAAATATAGTAACACTCGAAGTCCGGGACTATAAAGTGTAATTCCTGGGCACGGGACAACAAACGTAATTCCAGGACAATCCCGAATTTCCCAGCCATCGGGCAACATCTACACCCGTCTCCCCCGCTAAAATTGGCAGAAAAAATTGTTAGGTGATAATACAGCTTGGCATCTCAATGTTAAATACTCAAAGAGTCTAATAAAAAAAACTATATTTATGAAAAGTGTAGGTAGAAAAGCTTAAAGTAGTGAACGCGGACCGAAAACCCGAGGCTTGTACCACAAAACTTGAAAATGCTATGATTTTATATATTTGTCACATTTTTGTATGAAAACCTCTACAATTATGTCAAACTATAGGACTTGTAATTTTTGTGGTACAGGCTGGTAAATAGTATTTTGGGAGTATTTAATTTTTTTTATTTAGCTGTGAAAGTTAATTATTTTGAAGGGTCAAAAACATTTGATGATGATTTATATCACTTTAGTAATTAAATCGTTACGAAAGTAATATTTATGCTCAGTAATAGGTAATAGTAAACGTTTGGAAAATCAAAGTCAAAGTAGGTCAAAGTAGTCACTTTATTCTGATTGTAAGAAGAATTATGAAGATCCTTCATAAAGTCCATAACGGTTTAAAAACAAAAGCAAAGATTCCCTGTTTCAATTTTTTAAGCAAAAATGGTACCAACATTTGACTAATATAATCTTTAACCTTTTCGAGGCGATGACGGTTAAAAGTCGTCACACACGTCAACCAGTTTGAGAGGTGAATTTTCACCTTATGCGAGTGCATCGTCATATTGGTAGTGCCATGATGTCTCAAAAGGTTAAAATTAATAGATAATCGTAATTAAGTACTATACTTAAATGTAAAGTATTTTCTGTATATATTTAGTTAATCATACCTACTCTCTTGTAGCCTGTAACGAATTAGTAAATTGTTAATGAATTAATAATTTATTCATCTGGTAACTTTCGTAAGAATATCACGCCTTTCATATGAAACTGAACAGGCCCCCAATTCTGGCGCTCATCGAGATTCATCTGACGTTCGAGATGTGTCAAAATATGACGAACTTTGAAGGGATTTGACAGCTCCTTTCTGCTTATCTCGAGTATGACTTCATCTCTACTGACGCGAGAATCGCCCCGCAGCAGTGGGGCGATTCTCTGTTTATGCGGGATTCATCTCGCACGAAAACAACTTTCAAATCCCTTGGAAACCAGTCGTTTTGTGACGTATCTTGCACGTGAGATGCATCTCGCATTAACCGAGAATTGGGGTCCAAGTTCGGGGCGATTGTCGGTTTATATGAGATTTATCTTGCACGAAAACAACTGCCAAATTCTTTGGAAATCTGTAATTTTTTTAACGTATCTACATACATCTCGCATGGACCGAGATATTTGAGCCCTTGACTTATTTATTATCACCATGAGTCTTTGAAATGTGTACGATATTTGGCTACAAGACAAATAATTTTAATTAGAAAATCTATCGGGACAAATGCTGCAAGGAATTAACGATTTTGTATAAAAAAAAAGCCTATCAAAATGTAACTGCGTCAGTTTAAATTTGTCCCTCTCTGCTGCTCCAACTAGTAACGTAAGAAAGGGACGCAAAGATAAATTCAACATGAGCGTTCATGATAAGCCCTAGGGTGACCAACCCTGTGTGCTCATTTTACAGGATAGGTGATCTAAAATTACAGGATTCATGGAAAAAATACAGGACAACGCGTTTATCGTAAGGTATGGTCCTGTATTTGTCTCATGAAAATACAGGACACGCCAAAAATTATGATTGAAAAACGGGGCGTCCTGTAAAATTCAGTACAGTTAGTTACTCTATTAAGCCCACTAAATTGCAGTGGCCCTACATGTCCGGCCCAGGTTTAATTCAACCCTCCCTGCGTCTCTGTCAAACTAGTGTCATAAGAAAGGAAAGCACATAGAGATAAACTCAGATTTACTAAACTTGACCGGTCATGTCAGGGCCACGGCAAAGCTCGCGAAAGTTGCCATCCTCCAAAAACCAACCAATAAAGGATAAAATAAAAACTGCGTTTCCTTACATAGATTAGAATTGATTTAATTATCCAAAATCACCATCCGTCTCCACATAATTGTCATTGTTATTAGACAAAATAGAATACAGTTCATCACATGCTGTACAGAAAAAAAAATGGACGTGCACTGGTCTAGAAATGAAAATACTGCGTTGTTTTGATTATTGATACAATGTCGATTATGACCAATCAGCTTAGCCACATAAATGAACCTTTTGAACGCCAAGGACGCCTAGAAGCGTCGAACTGTCATGACTCCCACGCCACCGACCCAACAGTCGTCATACTGTACATTTGCTTACGCCTAGCACACTGCCGCGAATGCTAAACGAGACTAAACACCAGCTTGCAGCGAAACGCTGTCTATTATGATTTGTCTACAACTGCGTACAGTCTAGTGCAATGTAACACGCAATGTAACATGCAATGCAACAATTTGCCGTACACATTTGTTACAACGTATGTTACCTTGCAGCTATCTGTACGGAGAGTCCTTGCATTGCATGATACATGGCTCGTCTGTACGCAACTTATGACACAGGCAGGCGGGGCTTCGCAGAGGTACAAAGATATCAGCGCACCATTGCACTGAGGCCGAAACAATAAATTGCCGCGCGTGCAAATGAATACGAGTTCTATAATAGACAGAGGCATACAGTAGAATGCTTCTTATATATAAACGCAGTTTTTGTACAAAGTAAAACTGCTGTATAGTTGCAGGCAAACATTTTGAGCATAAATCGAGTGGAGGGGTACGTTTGCGCGTACACATTTATACTAGAAACGGCTACTGCGCAGTCAAGGTCAGTGCTCAAGAAGTTTGCCGAGAACTATACTTGTACATATTATTTCGTAAAAGCAAATTAGACTAGAAAGCGTTTCGCTGCTCGCTGGTGCTTCGTTTCGTTTCTGTTCCGCATTCGCAGTATTGTGCTAAAGGCGTTAAGGTTCAACATCCTTTTTAAAGAGTTATTGTATTGTATAACGACGTTGCGTGTGAGCAACAACTTTTCTATGCATCGTTGTCGTTCTAAAAGGTTAACAATTCCCCCCAAAAACTTTGTTAAACCAAAGCGTAACAGATAATTTATATTCATCGGTACATACAAAAGCTTCTAGCCAGCGACTCTGGCATGTGGCACAGGAATAACTTATCCTTCAGTGCAGCGATGTTCCTAGTGACATAAGGGATCGAGAGAGCTCGACTATGTCCCCCCCCCCCCCCCGACTCGAATGCCATACTCGTCCTTGCTCCTTATCTGATATCTGAACTTATTTCTATAGAAACATTTGTACATACCGATGAATACCTAAACAACAAACAATTCTGCAATTTCTCAGTGTTTCAAAGGTCAGCCACAAGTTTGAGCTCTGCCGTAGATGGTGCCACTGAGCCGTGAGATCCTTCGTGTCATCAACGTGGCCCTGACGTGACCTGCCAAGTTTAATTTACCCCTCTGTGCGTCCCTTTTTGACACTAGTAAGACATGGTGCACAATCAATGTTTGTACCTATGCATTTAAATCTGTAGTGTACGTTTATTCTTTGTCTAGCTTGGCTTACTTCGGAACTAGTTCAATTGGTGTTAATCGTCACGAGATATTTGTTAGATGCCCGCAGGGAGGGATAAATTAAATATGGAGGATCACATTAGGCCTACTGTAATAATATGTTACCACTCATCACCATTCACCAATGTATAATAAAATGGCAGCCGAAACCTAACTCAGGCCTCAAGTCCCAGTGGCGTCATAGGAACCACCAAAATCAGAAGTGGGATTTCGTAACACTGGGTTTTCTCAAATCATTATCGGGGCTAGATCTGGACACACAATTCAATGTCATTTATTGATTTCTATTGTATACCATATACAATAGTGGACACATGATTATAGAAACGTGTTTCTATGGACAATTTAAAACCGTATCATACAATTTAACCATCTCAACGTCACGTCAAATGCAACGTTCACACGCCAAGCGGGAAAACCTTACATAAGCCCGATTTACACTAGTATAGCATTTGGTTTAGTAAACCCCTGTTTCACCACTCTGATGAGTTCCCGAATCGGTACTACCATCTCTGTTTGTGTCCATAGAGTAAACAGAGACGGCATCACAATTATCTGTTGGATAAAATACTTAAGAACTTAAGAGTGGTGAAACAATCCCTAATGTTATGAACTAATCAGACAGTATTTATAACGTCAGGACGCGATAACGCGGCCGTTGTCACGAGTAGACTGGCCGTTGAAACATGGCCGAAACGTCGAGGTAAATTATCAATATATTTTTATCGCGTTTAAGTCCCGATAACTTTATAAATATGTGTGAAAATCGCAAAAGTTTAAAACAGTCAGACAGTAACAGTAGTACCAGTCAAGAGCAGTCTTATTATGTATTTACTCCCTGGCAATCAGCAGTAAGTTTTTGAACACTCGAAGAGGTCAAAAACCACACAGGCTGAACACATCTGAACGTATTTGACAACAGATTAGAATTCAGATATATTTGAGCACCTTACCCGCCCCTACATATTTGATTATGACTGTATTATATTATAAGGCTTTCATCGACAAGGGGCCGTTCAAGTATTACGTAAGCAGATTTACTACAATTATTTACCCCCCCTTCCCCCTTGTCAGCAAAAGTAATCTAAGTTCTTACCCCTCCCCCCATGCTTACGTAAACATTGGTATATGCATTTTTCTTTTATTAAAAAGTGCTCCTCAATGTGTATGTCAACTCACTTTTATCCGATTTTGGAATGCCTACGTCGTTCTCATCTCATCGAACTATTCAACATCTTGGTCCTCTAAATTTTGAATAATGCACATCAGTTCCATATGTGTAAAAAAGTAAATAACTGCTGCTGACGTAATCACCATCTAGACCCCCCACCCCCCATGTCATCAAAAATAAGCAAAGCAAACACCCCCCCGCCCCCCTATACTGCTTACGTAATACTTGAACGGCCCCCAATGACTTAATAGGTAATTCTATTGTTATGACGGCTACAACCGTTTACCACTGGCGAAAGTGTTAGCGTTTGTATGTACTTGCAGAGGCGTCTTTAAAGATTTGGCGCCCCATTAAAGGACGATAAATTATTTCATTTTAGGGGCGGCTGCCGCCCCTCGCAGCCTGGCGCCCGGATGGCCCTAGGGTAAACACGCCCCTGTGAACTTGTCTTTGACAACTTTGACTGTACAAATATCTGCTACCAAATGCTACTATCACTACGAACGTGTAAATTGGGCTACATGCAAAAAATAATGCACGCGCTGACGGAAACATGTCGGTGAAGGTTTAACCTTACCGCGTGAACGCCGAAAAGGTTAAATGGTTAAAGGTACGTTATTAACATTACGTTACCTGCTGGTAACAGTGCAGTCATAATTACAGTATACTCCCTAATTACACAACCGTATTGCTCTTGATACATGAAATTATAAACTTAGGTACTATGCCTGATCATTTAGTAGTCACAAAGATGTTCAGAAAAATTTGCTTTCGTGAAATTTTTAATGAAGCCTTTGTATGCTGAAACTATTTTGCTGTTACATTATTGTCATCGGGTCTACATACACCTTTTAATTCGATCCGACATCTGGATGTGGGTGAAAATAGACTTGCAAGATATGACCCAGAAAGTATGGTTCTTTGACAAAATTAAAAACTTGTAGTAAAATATATTTCAAACAAAAACATTTTTGATTAATGGTATTCATGTCTCATCTCTGGGTTTAAATAGATTATACCAAATTACAAAGTCGACTTTAATAGTTTCAGGTGTTACTTTGATGAGGTTCATTGTATGAAATAGTCTTTCTGAACATCCCTCTCTGCTTCCATACCAACTAAACAACCAGGCATTGTTTAAACTTCGATTGTTCTATATTATAGTAGTTAATTATTTTACGTATACTATCGGTTTGAAAATCATTTGGGATGAACTTAAGAGTTAATTGTTAAAATATGTGTGAATTTACTAAAGTCCAAATAAGTGCATTTTAAAGGTATGCACCAAACGCCCTTATGCCGACGCCATAAGGTACTTATTTTATAGTCGTTTGAATCAATACTTAATTTTGCGCTTGACTGTACAATCAATGTACATTAATTTAAAAAAAATACTAAGTACTTCCAATTAAGAAATATGGAAAGTATTAGACTTGCAGTCTTTGATTTTGATTTTTTAAATCTCCATTTTTTTCACCAAATTACTTTAAAACTTGACAATAAGTAGTGTAATAATTAAACTCAATTTACATAGCTTTGCTTATAATTAAAAAAAACTATTATTCATTGCTTTTTATTTCGATATGAATTGTGTTATAATTTTAATACATACCTTACTGGGTATTGTAAATCTCACAAGACAAATAAAAAACTTCAATTAAGTATATAAATTGTCGAATTACTAAGTTCATCCCAAAATTATGGTCATACAACTCCACTCCACCATGATTCGCAAAAGACAATGCAAAATGTCGTCAAAATGCAAATTTTTAGTTTACACAAGTAAATTAACAGCTTAAAAAAATTGCTCAATCTTTTAACCTTTTCAACGCCAAAGACGGATATATCCGCACTATGAGTAAGATAACAGATATAGCCGTCATTGCTTACCATGTAAAAGTGACCTACATGCATTCACATTAGGTTCAACATCGTTACTTACAATAAAAAAGAAGTGGCTTGTGAACAACTTTTTTTGGCGAGGCGTTGAACAGGTTAAAGAATACTTGATTGTACTAATGTTAGTATCAATCATCAATCAGTTGCCAGCATCAATTATTTGCGAATGTCCGCAAGACCTTGATGCTGACATCTCGTAGCTTGAAGGCACAGCCCTTGTCAAAGAACATCATTGTGTAGGAGTGGAGAGTTTAAGTACGGAAACAGAATGTATTATGTATTATGAGAATAATTAGGAAGGCAATTTTTGCCAGTCAGTTGCAGTAAAATAAATCGGCATTTGTGGACACTATCCCAAAGTGTATACCTGGTGTTTCGTATGCCTAAATGGCAGGTAGAGGCGCTAAAGCTGAAGATAGCAGCTATCTATGTCTAACGAATGTAGTAAGACAGGGATAGGTACTATTAGCAAGGTGCCTCCCCTAGTTAACCTAATGATCCTATCTTAAATTTACAAAATTGCCGAATGTCTACCCTACCCATTTAAACAGTGGCAAGTGTCTTTTGGCTTTTATCCGAAAGATTGTGATGTCTACCTGGCTTGTCATGCAATAATAACCCTTAAGTCCCCATTTAGATTCAGAATCTGTCTGCCAAAATATGAGGTAGTCATGTTACGTAAAACTATTTTTGTGCATCAACGGACACAGCACCAAAACAATATATTACAAATTTACCACATGCAGATTGTAGATTTTTATCAACCATCCAAAAAGACAAGTTTACCTTGATATGTGAAGCATACAATTAATTTTATAATGTAAATAAAAACTGGGAATAAAATACTTAGTTAAAGAATGGGTTATTTTCCATAAACCAAACTCAAGTCATTGATTGTTCATCAATAGAATGAACTGTATGAAGCATTTTAATAAATATTATGAGTTGTATCGGTGGGAATACAAATTTCGATAGATATAATCCTATATTTACATAAGGAAATCAATGATTGATAATGTCAGACAGGTCGGTAAATCTACAATCTTTTAGATTATTGCTTTTGGCGGCAGACAGCAGGAAAGTGTGTTCTAGTGACTGGACTTTGCTTTATACAGTTTCTGCACCTAACTAGTGATTGAGCCTGACCTAACAATGATACATGAGTATTGACAATGAGAAGCATTATCATTTTCCACCACTTATCGCTTATCCTAAATGTACTTCCTCTAGATTACTTGGCGCTAGCCTGGCCGGAGCTGCCTCCCCTTCCTCGCATCCCGACTGTTCTGTCACTAATCTCAGGCGGCCAGGACAGGACATATTTACAATTCGTTCGATTATTGATTAAAGCGGGACCATGAATTACACTAGTAAGCGTCATTCAACTCTAACAAAGCTGTCACCACAGAGGTGGCCAGCTTCTGCTTCCATTCCACTTAACGTTAAGGCCGGCTAGTGTCTCCGAGGAAACTACGCAGTTCCCACACTGTGATGTCTCGAAATAAATAAGTCCGCTTACACACTAGAAGTCCGGAAGAGTTCACAACCGATTGCGACGGTTCCTTATAGCCCTAAGGCGCGCTCGGCGCGACCTCGCGGATTATATGTCCCCATTCTGACTGATCCCGATCCTCTTGATGAACTCCTCCTGGAGCATGACGGTCTTGATCATGTTGGGGTGCGCGGCGTACGGCAGCCCCGCGTCCGGCGCCGCGCCGTACGCCGCCGCGTCCAGCAGCACGCCCTGCCCGTTGCTCAGCGGCCCTGCCTCCATGGAGTTCCAGTACGTCTCGCTCGGGGAGCTGCTGTTCACGCCCGGCGGCGGCGCGGCCGGCGCACCCGTGTACCGGAAGTAGGGATTCTTCAAATCGAGTGTGTTTGATGATGTGATGTTAGTTCCTTCTAAGTTGATCTCCATGGTCACATCGTAGCTCTGCCTCTTGTTGGCGAGCAGCAACACACGCCCAGTTAAGGCTTGGCCTTGCTTAGCAAATATAGGAGTTTCTAACAAACAGCGCACTTGGTACCAATGTGTGAGGGGCTCCGTTGGTGCTGTTGACAGCCAGATGTGCTGTGTGGTCCCAGCAAACAACACGTCAAACCAGAATGCTAGTCCATGGCACGTTCCAGACTGTGTTAGTTCAAACCGGAATGGTACTTCAATCCGGTGCAAGTCAGTCTCATTAGCATTGAGGAAGTCCACCACGTGTCTCACAGACCTGGACATGCAGATGCGAACATCAAAGGTGTCGACGATAGGCTGTCGGAAGTATTCCTTCATGGCTGCGGTGCGCAGAGCACTAAGATCTACTCCATGGAAGCATGTCTGATACCAGAAATTGGCTTTATTATACTGTTCCATGAAGAGAGCATCGTCAGTAAAGGGAGCTATATGTAGGTCGCCTCTAGTGGGGTACATGTTTCCATTTGGCTTTAGCCATTTCTTGGCATGCAGGTAAGTTTCTAACATGCGTTCATTATACAACATGTAGCCCATGGGCTCGGAGATGATCACATCGACAGTCTCAGGCAGTTCGATCTCCTCTATTTTCCCCGCGACAACCGTGATGCGGTCGTGCAGCCCGTTGGCGCGGACTAAGCCCTGCGCGTGGTGCGCCATGTTGCTAGCCTCGACGGCGTAGACCTTCCGCGCGCCCGCTTGGGCCGCGAAGAACGACAGAATACCTGACCCGGCGCCGACGTCCAGCACCACTTTATTCTTGAAGTCGTTGATGTTTGACAGTATGGCGCGCTGGTACGTGCTCGTCCGCACGTAATCCTGCATCATGTTTTGCTGCTGGCTCAGGTAGCCATAGAACTGGAAGTACTGTAGCGCGGACGAGTCTTCCGTACGCACCGTGAACACTGATGACGAGCGCCCCGCCTTCACCTTGCTGACGAGCAGGTGGAAGCTCTGGCAATCCGCGTCCGACGCGAACTTGAAGAACAAGGTCTCATTGTCTATCGTGAAGATGTAGGACTGGCCAGCCACCCGCGAACACTCGCTTTGACTGTGCACCGGGAACTCGAGCACCTCCTGCGCCAGCACCGGATCCGCTCGTATCACTTTAACACTCAACCCCTGAGGGTCGTAATCCACGTTTGCGTTTGTCGGGAAATTGAAACGCGGCGTCAGGGCGCCGTCATTGTTGACGGCTGAAACCGTCACTGCGCGAAACGTGTTCGCCATTTTATCACAGGTAGTAAACTCGCGGCTAGTGTATAGTTTATTGTTCACAAGCGTACGGGCAAACAAAGAAAAATGCCCGTGGTGTGAATTTTGGGAGGCCGGTGCAAAATCGATCACTCACAAACTTCCTCCCTCCTTCGATTTGTCTATGGTTACGGCGGCGGCAGCGTGCACTTATTTTTTTAAGCCTATAGTAATGTAAGGCAATTGTTAGAAACAGCCAAAACTATTTAGAGGATAAAAAACGCAACTGTACTATTATTACATCTAAATATTTAATTATCTTCAAGCCATTTCAATATAATATTCTATTTTAACAAATTTCACTAAATATAAATATTACCATAGATATTTAAAGCCAGGTACACATTGATCGACTGAAGTAAATATAATACCGGTTTTTGTACACTCTAGCACACGTCAAAACAACTGTCAAATTCACATTGTAATTTGAGGTTATTATTGAACAATAGCGGATAAAGAACGTATTTGAAATAATGAGTAAAAAATTAAAAGACTTGAAATGGGAGTCTGTAGCCTTAGACGGCTTTCCCGCATCTATGGGAGACAACTTACAGGGATTCGTAGGTCTAGAAGAGTGCACGAGCTATAGTTTAGATAAAGATAAACCACTTACGAAAAAGGTATGATAATACGTGTTTACAAACTTAATTTTTACTAAACTTGGAAAGGAAAATGCAGTCCTGTAATCCTGGTACTGCAAAACTTCATTGGACACATTCTTGCCTTTGAAAATAATAAAGTAAAACAACTTCATAGTCATAACCCCATATTTAACGATTAATGAAAAACATGTCGTTTATGACCAGACCAAAAATATATGTATCTTATTTTTCAGAAAAAGCAACAAAAGAAGCGAAAAAACAGCAAATCAGTAGAAGAATCAAGTGAAAAACCAATCCCAAACAAAAAAATCAAACTTAGTAATGGATTTGTTGTGGAATCGTGTAACACCGTCACACCTTCGCTTACTAGCGAGAATGTTGCTGCCACGGTCAAAGAGGACAGCAAGAAGGTTAAAAAACAAACCAAAACCATAAGAAAACTTGGTGAGAATGTACCGGAAATAACATCAGAATTAACGCCCGAAGACATGTTGCCTTGGGCAGAGTTTAAGTTACCAGAGGAGATAATGAAGGCCCTCACAGAGTTAGGGTTTAAGCAACCCACAAAGATACAGCAGATGACATTGCCAGCTGCAATACACGGTATGTAATTTTTTATATTTTTTTCTTTCTGCGTGCAAAGTCTGTATGTATCAGTATAACTTATTAGTATTTGTAATGCTCAGTCAGCTTAAAGCTGGTGCATTCATATCATTGTCCACTTGTGTTATTGCTTCAAGTGTTTGTCTAGTCTATTTTTTAAATAGTTCGCTGAGGGTGGGGTGATCACTGTCTCGGGTAAACTGTCCCACACTTTCACTACCCAGTTGGCCAGGAAGTGGTGCCTGGGTTTGCTAGTTCTAAGAGTGACCAGTTTCAGAGAGTGCCCTCAGCCTTTCATTCTTGCTCCAGGTGAATATATCACTCAATACAGATGTATTGTTGTGTATCTTGTAGGTCTAAATCACATCACCAGCTGCCTCCGTTGCTCTAGAGTTGTCAGGCTTACAAAATAAATGATGTCAGTAGTAACAATTCCATTTCCCATCATTCGTATTTAATATTACACATAAATAAATACTTGAAATAGGTATCTAAAAATCTAAATTTATATTTCAAAATTTCCAGGTCGTCGAGACATCCTGGGTGCAGCTGAGACAGGCAGCGGCAAAACCTTAGCTTTCGGTCTTCCTATACTTACAGGAATCATGAAACTCAAAGAGAAAGCCCTAGCCAAAGGTCTAGATGTCTACGACATACCATACAAAAAGGGTTCCAGCAAGAAAAAACAGGACCCTCCTGATACCGTTAAAGTACCTAAAAAGAAGAGAAAAGGAAATGCTAAAAAAGAAGTAAAAGAATCATCCGAAGATGGCTACAGTAGTGGAGATGAAGAAAGTCTTGATAATACAAATGATAAGTTCATAGAAGAAATAGAAATTCCTCTAAGAAAGAAAGAGTCGTCTACTGATGAGGGGAATGATAGTGATGACAGCACAGATTATGTGCATCTGTCTGACATATTCAATGGCGATGATGATGATAAATCAGCAACTGATGATGAAAATCAAGAGAAAATTGTGGATGATGACAATGATGAGGTTGAAAGCGATGAAACAGAGAGCCAAGATGAAGTTAATGGGGATGAGCAAGGTAAAGATATAAAATATGAAAAACACTAACTTGGCCAATTTAAAATGCCAGTTTAATAGCATTTCATTTAAAAAGTTCGTTTTATAAAGATATTGAATTTTATATTTATATAGATATGCCATTCTTTCCATGTAAATATGAAAAAACCAGTTAAACTCCACATGTTTCACTAATCCGTGTCGCTAATCAGCAGCTTGCACTGTTGTGTTCCGGTGTGGAGAGCTGGTACAATTACTGGCACAAGGGATATTTCATTTTAGTCCTCTTCATTGACAATGCATCTGCCATCTCCTTGGTATTGTGGGTGTCTATTGGCAGTGGTGATCACTTACCATCAGTTGACCCACTTGCTCGTTTACCTTCCTATGTTCTATAAAAAAAATGTTTACAGAGATAGCGAAAATTTAAAGTTTTAGTAAAACTACTAGACCAACATGCAACGCTCCAGCCCCTAATGTTGCAAGTTTTTTTCTTTTATGAAATAGGAAGGCAAACAAGCAAGCGGGTCACCTGATGGTAAGTGATCACCACCGCCTATAGACACTCGCAACACCAAGAAGATTGCAGATGCGTTAACAACCCAGAGAGCTAAGATGGGATACCTGTCGTGCCAGTAATTACACCGGCTGTCTTGCTCTCCACACCGGAACATAGTGCAAGCGGTTCTGCTTAGCTGCAGGATTAGCGAGCAAGATGATTGTAACAATCCGCAAGATATTTAATAGATTCAGATGTTACTTTGCGGAGGTCCATATCAACAAACTGGAACAAATTACGCGCAAGTTTTGCGGAGTAGCAAGTAATTTGTTCCAGTTTGTTCGCAAGGTATTTGTCCATTGACTCCAGGCATCGGCTGCGTCAAGGTGATAGACAACGTAGAGGTGCCGGGGCTGGAGGCGCCGCGGGCCGGGCGGCCGCTGTACTCGCTGGTGCTCACGCCCACACGGGAGCTGGCCATTCAGGTCGCGCACCACCTCAGGGCTGTGGCCAAATACACAGGTACTTGTAGATTGGTGCAGAGGAGAATTAACGAGGATTTATTGGCATTGACTTTAGGGGTGTTAGGGTGCATCGGTGAAACGCATCAGTATAGTAAAAAAACCGGCCAGGTGCGAATCGGACTCGCGCACAAAGTGTTCTGTACCATTATCTATAAGAACCTCAATAAAATTTTCACATCATTTTGTGAAATTTTAACTCTCTAACTATCATATCGTATGGTTCATGAGATGCAGCCTGGTGGCGATTTGTCTATGCCATAGGTAAGGCGGTCGAGCGTGCCTACAGTGCGGAGCGGAACCCCCCTGCCCCTGGAACTAGATTTGTAAAAGAATATGTAGAGTTGAATTCGTTCGGTGTGCCGCAGGTATCCGTGTTGCGACGGTGGTGGGTGGGATGGCGGCCGTGAAGCAGGAGCGCGAGCTGCGCAGGGCTCCCGAGGTGGTGGTGGCCACGCCCGGCCGCCTGTGGGAGCTGCTGGGCCGCGGGGAGCCGCATCTGCAGCAGCTGGCCACCGTCAAGTAAGACCGGAACCACAGAATAAATAATAGTACTAACGTACAGAAACTACTCTTTTTCGACCACCATTAAACGAATTCCAACTTTATGATCAGACACAAAACATTCGCCAGGCGGCATGCGTCAAAAGGAAGGCGCCGCCCGCGCCCGCCTTCCACCCGCAATGCCCTGGCGCACCGCTAGGGTTGGGCTGCTTACTGTAATACTATCACAACGCGCGACACAGAGTGAGCGGGCGCGCGCGCGGCAAGCCGGCAACCTGCTGCGATTAACCTATGCCATGGGTGGTGTGACGAGCGCACCTACAGTGCGGAGTGGAACCCCCCTGCCAGAACGGCTAGCACGCGTGTTTATTTTCTCGCATGACGCTCAGAACGTCTTCCTCTTACTGGGTTAGTTAGAGAGAGACGCACTGAGCGACAAAGCGAGCCGCGGTGTGTCATGCTAGCTCTTTTTAGGAAATTGGCCGGGTGGTTTTGTTGGACACTAGTCCACTACGAGCAAGACCACTCGGGTAATTTTACTGGTATATTAAATTTACTGTGATTTCTCAACTAATTTGAGCTGTTATATTATTTTCTGAGGTATCCCACTGGATATGTGTACTTCCGTTCGCTATAATTATCTGGGGGATCGTGTCGGACACCGCATTTAATCGAATCACCTGAGGGATCATATGGGACAGGTCCGTCGGACAAGATGACCCGGGTGATCGGCTCAGGTGAGGCCTCAGAGTGTGAATGCAGGTGTCACGTGGTGGTGGGGCTGCCGGCTCCCAGCCCAGGGTTGCGGTCACGGCTGGGGCACAGTTCAGGGGAGGTATCCCAAGAAACAAAACTTGAAAATTGAGGGCGTCAATACGGTATTCTAATGACCTTTTTTTTCCAAAATTGATAGAGTTGGTTAAAAGAAGAAAAATTGGGTTTTTAGTTTTCTTTTACGATCATTATTTTTCGAAATATCATGATCATGAGTAATAAAATGACAACGGGCGTGCGTCGCGAAAACGCTCTGTCGCGCTGCATACAGCACCAGTGACGTCACTATAGTTATTTTGTATGGAGCCAACAGTAAATCGTGTTTATTTTAATACTCGCATACTAAAATTTTCTACATTTTCGAAACAAAAAAAAGAACTTTGTTTCTTCGTCATCTTTGTAATTTTGTATCACCGTAACTTCTAAAATATCAGGTTTTTTTACCTACTCCTTCGGACATAAATATGTTTTTAGCGGTCGTCTACAACAATTTAGCATTTTTATGCTATTAGATTTTTGAGTGGAATACCGTATTACGGGTGAGCGCGGTGGACGGTTCGTGACGCTGGGGCTCCGCAGGTTCCTGGCCATCGACGAGACGGACCGCATGGTGGAGCGCGGCCACTTCGCGGAGCTGGCCCCGCTGCTGGCGCGCCTCAACGCCGACGCGGCGCGGCGCGACGCGCGCCAGAACTTCGTGTTCTCGGCCACGCTCACCATGGTGCACGAGCTGCCGGCGCACGCCCGGGGCAAGAAGGTAGGACTGCCGCCTTCCGCTCGGGCCGGCTGAACCACACAATTTTTTTTCCTTAAGGCAAACAAGCAAATGGGTCACTCGATGGCAAGTGATCACCACCGCCTGTAGACACCTGCGATAACGAAGAGAGTGCAGATGCCGACCCGGAAGGCCGAGATGGAATCTCTTATGCCAGTAATTACACCGGCTGTCTTGCACTCCGCGCCGGAACGCGACAGTGCAGGCCCTGCCGCTCAGCGGCAGGATTAGCGAGCGAGATGGTGGCAGCGATCCGGACGGGCCCTGCCCGAGGTCCTACCGCCCACGTAAAATGAAACTGAAACTAATATTTATTTGCTAAAATACGGTCATTGGACCTTAAAAATAAAAAGCTGGAGCTTGTTCATATTCAACCACCAAGCGGGCGCTCAAACCGTTACGTATCACGCATGATTTTAATAATTTTAATCTAATTTTAATAATTCTAAGTCATCTTCTGATCTGTCAAATATTCAATGATACTCTAAAAACAGTTTCCTTAGAACCAATTGGTGAACTTAACTTTTAATTTCTTCCGGCAACGGATTTTGATATGGTTTTCACTGTCATTTACAGTTTTTTTTACAGAATGTATTTATTTGACGACCAGATAGCCTAATGGTTAGTGACCCTGACTATGAAGCTTAAGATACCGGGTTCGATTCCCGGGAGGGGCAAATGTTTGTATGATGAATACGAATGTTTGTGCCCGAGTCGTGGATGTTATATGTATTTAAATATGTATTTATCTATATAAGTATGTATATCCGTTGTCTAGTACCCATAACACAAGCAGCATTAGTTGCTTACTTTGGGACTAAGTCAATTGGTGTTAACTGTCCTAAGATATTTATTTATTATTATTTATTTACTTTACACCCTACTGTCCTAGTGAGAAGCCGGAACGTGTCGCCAGTGTAACTTAACTGTAGTTATTTCCTCTCGCAGGTGACGAAACGCGGCAAGATAATCAACCGCAAGGTGGAGAAGATGACTCCCGCGCAGAAGATCAAGCGGCTCGTCGAGCTGGTCGGCATGAGTGAGCCCAAAGTCGTCGACATCACTGCCGACAACCTGGGTAAGACATCCAAGCAACAACCTAACTGTATTTTAATATAATATGAGGAAAAACTAGCAAATGGGTCAACTGATGGTAAGGGATCACCATTGCCCATAGACACCTGTATTGCGGGTGGTAGGACCTTGTGCAAGGTCCGTCCGGATCGCTAGCACCATCTTGCTGGATAATCCTCCCGCTAAGCAGCAGTGCTTGCACTGTTGTGTTCCGGCGTGGAGAGTAAGACAGCCGGTGCAATTACTGGCACAAGAGGTATTCCACCTTGGCCCTCTGGGTTGGCACCGCAATAGCAAATTCTTTGGTGGTTTTTTTATACAACTTCGGAAGGCAAACAAGCAAGTGGGTCACCTGATGGTTAGTGATAACCACCGCCCATAGACACCCGCAACACCAAAGGGACTGCAGATGCTTTGCCAACCCATAGGGGCAAGATAGAACACCTCTTGTGCCAGTAATTGCACCGGCTGTCTTGCTCTCCACGCCGGAACACAACAGTGCAATAATTGCTGCTTAGCGACAGGATTAGCGAGCAAGATGGTGGTAGCGATCCGGACGGACCTTGCACATGGTCCTACCACCCGCGATAACTACTGATAACTGGAAGAGATCCCTTACAGGGATGAGTTCGCCCTTACATCACTGTATCTCTTTGTGCCACTTATGTTTTTTATACAGTAATGAATTTACATAGATTCATAATTTGTTTTATATAATTTCGGTAACAAAATTAAACGTTTGTTCCCAGGCACAGCGGAAACTCTGACGGAGTGCAAGATCGCGTGCGCGTTCGAGCACAAGGACGCGTACCTGTACTACGTCCTGCAACGCCACCCGGGCCGCACCATCGTGTTCTGCAACGCCATCGGCTGCGTCAAACGGTGCGCTCATACTATATGCTCATAATTATGATCAATCATCAAATCAAATCAATTTTCGGGTGGTAGGACCTTGTGCAAGGTCCGTCCGGATCGCTACCACCATCTTGCTCGCTAATTCTGCCGCTAAGCAGCAGTGCTTGCACTGTTGTGTTCCGGCGTGGAGTGCAAGACAGCCGGTGCAATTACTGGCACAAGAGGTATTCCATCTTAGCCCTCTGGGTTGGTAACGCATCAGCAATCTCCTTGGTATTGCAGGTGTCTATGGGCGGTGGTGATCACCTACCATAAGTTGACCCACTTGCTCGTTTGCCTTCCTTTTTTATACTTTTTTTTAATACAACATAGGAAGGCAAACAAGCAAGTGGGTCACCTGATGGTAAGTGATCACCACCGCCTATAGACACCTGCAACAACAAAGAGAGTGCAGATGCGTTGCCAACCCAGAGGGCCAAGATGGAATACCTCTTGGGCCAGCAATTACACCGGCTGTCTTGCTCTCCACGCCGGAACATAACAGTGCAAGCACTGCTGCTTAGCGGCAGGATTAGCGAGCAAGATGGTGGTAGCGATCCGGACGGACCTTGCACAAGGTCCTACCACCCGCAAAAATCCTCCTCTGTCCTATATTGTATACAAAAAAACATTTATTATCTTCTGACCATTTTTAGAAATAGAAATGGTTTATTTCTCAGAATATGGTATACAATGGTAAAACAATACAATTAGAGAGAATAATATAAAAAGATTAAAAAGACATTAACCAACATGTCTATGTGTACCTCCGTTTAGGGATCGTCCAATAATCACATGAGGCTCGTAAGGGGAGGACGGGGGTCGGTAAAAATCACGAAATATCACAAAAAATACACGCGATTTTTTTGGTGGTAGTCTTAAACCTATCACCAGGAATGGTGAGTTAAAAAAATGGTAAAAAAACATCACTGGACGACCCCTTAGTGAACATAAAACCTGTAAAGAGATGTCGTAGTAGTCGGGTCCGCTGCGAGTACATCTCGCGTATGTTTATTGGTGCTGTCTGTTGTCCTAGGCTGGCGCAGCTGTTCACTCTGCTGAAGTGCAAGCCGCTACCGCTGCACGCCGGCATGCCGCAACGACAGCGGCTCAAAAACCTAGAAAGGTAAGTTATTGATGTTTCTATCAACTATTTTACTTCGTCGCGCTAAAACGCTCAAAGTCAACCAAAGGGCAATGGAAAGAGCTATGCTCGGAGTTTCTCTGCGAGATCGAATCAGGAATTAGGAGATCCGCAGAAGAACTGAAGTCACCGATGTAGCTCTGCGAATTGCAAACCTTAAGTGGCAGTGGGCCCATTGCTCGTAGAACCGATGGCCGCTGGGGCGGAAAGGTTCTCTAGTGGAGACCACGTACCGGAAGACGAGGTGTTGGCAGGCCTCCTACAAGGTGGACCGACGATCTGGTGAGGATCGCTGGAAACCGGTGGATGCGAGCAGCACAAGACCGACCGACGTGGAGATCCTTGGGGAAGGCCTATGCCCAGCGGTGGGCGTCTTCCGGCGTGATGTGATGATGATGATGACGCTAAAACGGGTCGACGTATTTGAATGAAATTTGGAATGAAGATAGCTTATACCCTGAGTTAACACATAGGCATTTTGTGCGATGTGCTGGATATGCCTTTGAGTAGATTTAAGTCTTACTAAAGCACTTGCTCAGTAGGGCTTATTTCAGTGTGAATGAATTCTTAGATGACAACAATGTTTTTAAGCCCTTTGCACATTAGTTATATGTATCTATACCTATCATAGACAGCCATGTTCTTCATTATTTTTTAGTGTTTGTCTATCTACGCTTATATAATAAAGAGGTAAACTTTGTTTGTTTGTAAGTAGGGTGTAATGTCTGGAACTACCGAACAGATTTCAAAAATTCTTCCACTAAAAGAAAGCTACACTATCCGCGACGGACATAGGCTACTAATTTCACGCGAACGAATACGCGCGCGTCCTCTAGTAATGTATAACTGTGTGTTTATTCTATTTAATCAATATTTCGTTAATATTGTAGTATTATTTAAACAAAAATGCCATGTAAAAGCGCCTGTTTGTGGCCTATTTGCAGAATTAACTTTTGCATGTTGAATTTTCTGTTTTACCCCAAATAAGAGTCACGCACGCGTCAGGAGCCTCGGGGAAGGCCTATGCCCAGCGTCGTCTTTCGGCTCATATGATGATGATGATGAAGAGTCACGCAGGCGAAGTCAAAGTCAAAGTCAAAATATTTTATTCAGCTTAGGCTTACAGGTAGCACTTATGAATGTCAAAAAATTTACCACCGGTTCGGAAAAACCTCTGATGAGAAGATACCGGCAAGAAACTCAACGAGGTGTAATTTTTTAAATAAATCAAAATTACAATGTTATTTTACATCTCAAATATTTAAACATTTTACAATTTAACACAGCAGGTGTACAATCTTTGGAGCCAGGGATCGCCAATACAGATCGGGATCATTTCCAAACATCCTTGTCCAAGATATAGTCATTGACTTTATAATACGCCCGAGAAATTAATATCTTCTTGACAATAGATTTAAATTTTGTATCATTTAGTTCAGTTATGTTTTTGGAATTTTGTTGTAAAATCTTACACAATTTCCCATGAACGACTTATTGGTTTTAGCCAGTCTGTAAGTTGGAACTTTAAGCTTTCCTGTATCTCTAGTAGCCTTCGGCTTATCGACGTCGGTAGGGAAATTGCATATATTTTTCCTAACGTACATGATTATTTCAAAAATATATAGCGACGGTAGGGTTAAGATGTCTATTTCCTTGAAAAATTCCCTTAATGACTCACGAGTAAGCTGCGGGTGAAAGCTAGTCGGCTGTATATGGGGAATGTTCCCAGGTTCCGCGACGACCCGCGCGGCGTGCTGGTGGCGACGGACGTGGCGGCGCGCGGGCTGGACATCCCGGACGTGGACCACGTCATCCACTACCAGGTGCCGAGGACCGCCGAGGTGAGCTCACGCGTGCCCCGCTTTTTATAGGATGACGAATAGGCTAGCTACGACTGTAGTATTTATTCATAAAACAATACAGGTTTTTTTTTTTTATACAACATAGGAAGGAAAACAAGCAAGTGGGTCACCTGATGGTAAGTGATCACCACCGCCTATAGACACCTGCAACAACAAAGAGAGTGCAGATGCGTTGCCAACCCAGAGGGCTAAGATGGAATACCTCTTGTGCCAGTAATTACACCGGCTGTCTTGCTCTCCACGCCGGAACACAACAGTGCAAGCACTGCTGCTTAGCGGCAGGATTAGCGAGCAAGATGGTGGTAGCGATCCGGACGGACCTTGCACAAGGTCCTACCACCCGCAATTGTATTGTATTGTTTGTGTTGTGTTGTATTGGTATTGTATTTATCTATACGCATATCGTTACTGCCCTGTAATGCGTTCAGAAACCGTAGGAAATGACCAGTCTTATTACGACCAATCTCATTATAAGAACTTTTTTGTCTGTGGTAGAAGGTAAAATTTGTACTTTAACGGTCATTACAGCATCGATTTCTGTGACGTTATGAGTTTAAAAAACGTTCGTCTTGACGGATGGATCTAATTGCCGCCCATTACTTTGTCATTCGTTTGTTGGTTTTTTGCTGTTACGGTTTTTTGCAGTTTTGATATTATTATGTGTGTAGATAAAGTAATGTATGCAACTGTATGTAATTAGGCCTTAAAACACTCGTAGCAGTTGCATAAACTACTAATTGAAATACAATCATGAACTAACAATATTTAACTTAAAGATCTAATAAAAACCGACCACGTGCGAGTCGGACTCGCGCACAAAAGGCACCGTACTACATGTATAAAAACGGCAAAAGAATCATGTCTGCAATCAAGCAGCAGTGCTTGCACTGTTGTGTTCCGGCGTGGAGAGCAAGACAGCCGGTGCAATTACTGGCACAAGAGGTATTCCATCTTAGCCTTCTGGGTTGGCAACGCATCCTTGGCGTTGCGTGTGTCTATGTTCGGTGGTGATCACTTACCATCAGGTGATCCATTTGTTTGTTTGCCTTCCTATATTATTAGTACACACCCAGAGGGTGGTGTAATAAAGAATGTCTCAGATCGCAGGAACTTGTTGCACGAGCCATAGGCGAGGGCGATAAACATGCGACCTGAGGCTTTTATCACACCGCCCGAGGTGTGTACACAATTTTACGTCTTCCCCTGGTCAGGAAGTGGAAATTTCTGCTCGCGTAGCGGGCGGTAAATTGCTACTTACGGCTCGGAGTGACGTGAACATATATAAAACATGGTGCATCTTAAAGTGTGTCCGTGTGTAGAACTACGTCCACCGCAGCGGGCGCACGGCGCGCGCCAGCAAGGAGGGGCTGACCATCCTGATGATGGAGCCGCAGGAGGCCTTCCGCTACACCAAGCTCTGCGTCACGCTCAACAAGAGTGAGTCGCCTCTTTGGCCTCTTTGACTTCTTTGGCTTCTTTGGCTTCTTCGACTTCTTTTAGCTTCCGAGGCCGGGATAACTCATCGTCGTCAAACTGTGTTTGTTGGCATTTAATTTACCTTTTTACGATTTTTTTAATTTTAATTTGCAATGTTTGTATGTAATTACCTACAAGTTGTCATTCAGTTTTGACATTCATGACTTTTTTATTTGCGAGAGAGGTAGATCTTTATTTACTTATTAATTGATACTGTTACAAAAAGTATATTGTTTGTTTTCACTTTCTTTCACACTTTTACACTTTCATTTCACTTTTAGTGCTTGTTTTGTTAAAATAAAGCATTGTTAACAAAAATGCTTCTATTTAAAATTATTTTTGTATCAAATGTTAAAACACGCTAGTTTGTTTACTTGCTCATTTGCCTTTCTATTTTATAAAAAATAATACATGAGCCGTAGGGGAGTCAACAACTCGACCACTTCCTCAATCGATACTTCGGAGTATTATGTCGTAACAACGCAAAAAAAATCTAGGGTAATGGCCAGGACCTAGGATGGTCTAATAAATTGAATTAAAAAAAACCGGTTACAATTTATTTTTATTTTTATGGTTTTGTATACTACTACATGCGAGAGCGGCATTATTTAAGAGGAGTGTGAACCCAGTCCCAAAAAGTGCTCCACATATAAACGGCGATAACGTTTTCCACCCTCTAAACCTTAACCTATCGCAATGATTTTTTTGTATGTTGTCATTATGCCTCAAAACTAGGTTTGTATGTTTTGATTTTTTTAAACATTCTTTATAGATTTGACAATATTTGCATTTTAGGAGTTTCATACAAAACAAAAAAGCCAATATTTTTAAAACCGTTGAGAATATTTAAAAAATCAAAACATACAAACCTAGTTCTAGAGCATACTGACAGCATAGAAAAGGTTTAGAGGGTGGAAAACGTTATCGCCCTTTGTATGGAGAGCGCTGGGTTCTCTTAAGTTTTTCGCCTACAATACGGTATTTTAATGACTTTTTATTTTCAAAATTGATAGAGTTGGTTAAAAGAAAAAAAACTGTGTTTTTAGTTTTCTTTTACGATCATTATTTTTCGAAATATCATGAGTAATAAAATGGCAACAGGCTTGCGTCGGTCGCGAAAACGCGCTATCGCGCTGCATACAGCATCAGTGACGTCACTATCACGTCACAACTAATTACTCACATACTAAAATTTTCTACATTTTTTATTTGGATTCAAATGACATTTTTCGAAACAAAAAAAAAACTTTTTCTCTTCGTCATCTTTGTAACTTTGTATCACTGTAACTTCTAAAATATCAGGTTTTTTTACCTACTTCTTTGGACATTTTGCACTCTTATGCCATTAGATTTTTTAATGGAATACAGTATTGCGTATGGTTTGATAGAGTCGGAGCTGCCATCGTTCCCGGTGTGCCCGCTGGGCCTGGACGAGCTGAAGGCGCGCGTGGCGGCGGCGCGCGCGCTGGACGCGCTGTTGCTGCGCACGCGCCGCGCCGCGCAGGCCATTGGCTGGCGCGCGCGCGCAGCTCGCGACATGGACATGATCATCGATGATGATGACGCGTGAGTACCCGCCTACCTGCCCAGTCGCCGGCGCCGATAATCATTTTAAGGCCGGCAACGCGCTAGTATCTATATTTGTTAAAAAACATATGTACTTATTTACAACCGCGAAAGAAATATATTCGAGGAACACGAGAAATACTGGGAGGTTGGTTCACGACCGAGTCCCTGAGACAGCTTTGTACTCGAAGAACTGTTATGTCATGTGCATGAAACTCTTTAATAAGATACCAATAGAAATGCGAAAGCTACCATTGGATAGATTTATAAACAAATTATTAATATTGTTAAAACAAAAACATTACTATGATGTTAATCAATTTCTATTAGATGATTTGTAAGTTGGAGATGTGTAAATTTATATTTGTATGCTAGTATTGGATAAACCGAATACATATAGCAGAATAAGGTTCCTCTCAGAATTCTAATACCATCTTTTGTATGTACTTATTCTATGCAAATAAAAATTCTTATTATGTGTTCCGTATCACGTCCGAGGTCCGCTTTAGAGAGACATCGTTGCCAACGGCCGTAGGTCGTCAGATGTCGCTACATCCGTGATGCAGAATCCCGCGCCAACAAGCACTTCCTGTGGATTTGACTTCCGCCTACCTGTCAACCTCAACTTACGACTAACTAGCCGCCATGTTTTTCAAACATTATTGCGTCGTTCGCCGTTCGGTGAAGATGGTTCGTATTTGTCGCTTTAATTATTTTACAATTTTCATTTATCACGTTGAATTTTGAATTCACAGCTCAATTCTCCCTCTTTAACAATAATTTAAATCAAACCTTAAAATATTTTGTTAAAATTTTCGTGTCACAAAAGAGGGTAAGTCCGTAAATATTCATACCGCCCTAGTCGGCGAGGAGTGACACGCTTTCAGGAGATTTTGAGCGTAATCACGTGCATAATCACGATCGATCGTGATAATCTGGTTTCGCACGTACACTATTTTAAGCGAGGTCTTCGAGATAAAAGTACAATTCCTCCGCTTAACGATTTTTTGCGTTAGAGAGTTCGAGTTATCTTTCTAACGATTTTCCGTGTGTGTTGCGTGAGTCCCGCAACGAGAGTCCCGCGTCAGATCCGGAGCGTCGCGTCGAGAAGCTCGCGGCGGCGGCGCGGGCCCCGCAGACCCCGCGCCGCCCCGCATCCCCCGCCGGACCGGAATGGAGGTTCCGATGTCTCTTAAACCAGTCGGTGAGTCAGCTGAACGATATTATTATGTGAATCTCGCAACCCCGTCCGCTCTGGCGTAAAAGTAGGACGCCCGAGCCTCTGCTCGCGCCCGTGCCGGAGCCGGAGCCTGATCCGGAACCCTGACGAGCGCCGGGGCTCCCTCGAGTTCCCGAGTCCCCGCGGGCCCCGCCCGCCCCGAGCGCGGGCCCTCCCGGTCCGACGGCGGGTTACGAGACGTGAGCGGCCATGCGGTCCAGTCTGATGCTGCGATCGTGCGTAACTGGCGATGGCTTCTGCCTTTTAAAGGCTCTACTGCCGGCGCACGATACCAGATGCTCTGAAGCTCCAGATTGATTAAAATTGAGGGTCCGGTCTGTTTCTTCGCGAAGCGTTAGTGGATTAGCGATTTTCCCAATTAACGACAACATGTAGGAGTACATTGACATTAAACTCCGATCCCTCGGTGCCGCGCAAAAGTTCTCGAAAAAAGGGGGGGGGGGTACAAGAAAATCATACGAGCATAACCCTCCCTTCTGACGGCAGCCGGGTGAAACTACGCGCCTACCGCGGCCCGAGGCGACTTCAGAAAGTAGGTAGTGTTATCACTACCCACATTTACTTTCATTATAAAAGAATTTTATAGTCTTTAATATTCCTCGATGGTATTTTTATAAGTAGGATGTCGGGTCGCCCCGTCCTACAATACTCGGAACGACTTTCTATTTAGTTTTAAGCTTACTTTTCAGGTTGCAACTTAGATTATCGAAACTGTTTTATGAATCGACACTTCTTAGTGTTCTGTCAGTGTTCCGTTTGAAACGTTAGATGATGCTGTAAATAACCTCAGACCTCTGTCTGTTTTGAAATGGTTTACCTACTAAAGCTAGTACCGCTAACGCCTCGCTTTATTTTCCCGCCTTGCCTTAATATGACTGTGCAGTATTATACTATACTACCTATGTTAATAAGAGACTGTCAAACCAAGATAAACGCACGATAGTTCGCCCAGACGAGTCTGTCCGTCTTAAACGAAAGATTCGGTCTGTCTGCCGGTACCAGTGCTGTAACTTTGCTGGGTCTTCTAAACCTTTATCCCCCACTGGGAGAGGCGATACCGCTGCTGCTGCAATGCTGCTTGCTGCGTACAGGCACTTCCCCTTTGTCGCCTTCACTCGTTTGGACCACCTGCACTGGTCCACTCCGCGAAATTACTTCCTTTTGACCGATTAGCAGCGATGCCGATGGGCTATCTCGTTACGCCGTCAGCTATGCGTTTCCCTTGCGGCTGCTGCACCTACAGCTGCGAGACCAAGATAATTTGTAATTGGTTGCTGGCTCTACTTATTGCACCCGTCCTGCGGCTGCTAAATCAACAGGTATTTTGCACAAGTTGCTGGCCATATTGCGCGCCACTCTGCTGCTGTCTCAGCGCGATTTCGATACCGTCGCGAATGGCTGTTGTGCTAGCCGCTGGTGCTAACCTATTACAGATGTGAGTCTGAATACTGTCGCGGCAGCCTTCAACTATGCTACGCGCCTTTTGTGCCCGTTGGTCCTGCCGACCCGATACAGACGTTGACTTGTGGCGCGCCTCTCACGGCCGCTGCTTTTGCCGGACCGCTACACTACCTTAGAGCTGGCTTAACTGCGCGCCCTTCACGGCCGCTACTCCTGCCGGGCTGCTACATCTGCGAGGCCGAAGGGTTGTCGGCCTAGACGCTGGCTTTACTGCGCGCCTCTCACGGCCGCTGCTTCTGCCAAGCTGTTACATCTGCGAGGCCGAATGGTTGTCGGCCTAGACGCTGGCTTTACTGCGCGCCTCTTATGGCCGCTGCTCCTGCCAGGCTGCTACATCTGCGAGGCCGAATGGTTGTCGGCCTAGACGCTGGCTTTACTGCGCGCCTCTTATGGCCGCTGCTCCTGCCAGGCTGCTACATCTGCGAGGCCGAATGGTTGTCGGCCTAGACGCTGGCTTCACTGCGCGCCTCTTATGGCCGCTGCTCCTGCCAGGCTGTTACATCTGCGAGGCCGAATGGTTGTCGCCCTAGACGCCGTTTACTGCGCGCTTCTTATGGCCGCTGCTCCTGCCAGGCTGCTACATCTGCGAGGCCGAATGATTGTCAGCCTAGACGCTGATTAATTGCGCGCCTCTCACGGCCGCTGCTCCTGCCGGACACTACAGTTACAAGGCCAAATGGTTGTCGGCCTAGTCGCTGGCTTAACTGCGCGCCGGTCACTGCCGCTGCTCCCGCGGGGCCACTACAGCTGCGTGGCCAAATGATTGTCTGCCTAGACGTTTGCATACAGTCGCGCCGATTCTGCCGAGCCGTTACCGCTGCGAGGCCCGATTGGTTGTCGGCCTAGACTAGTGGCGCGCGTCTCGCGGCCGCTGCATCTGCCAGGCCGCTACGGCTACGAGGTCGTCACCGTAATCGCGGGCTTTACTGCTCGCCTCTTGCGGGTGCCGCCCTGCGGGCCGCTGCACCCGAGAAGCGCGCGGGCTGCCACACTAGCAGCGGGCTGTGCCGCGCGTTCCTTCCACCCTCGGTCCCGGTCGGGCAACTGCAGTCGTGATGCGGACGAGTGTTCGCGCTAACCTTCACGAAGCTTCACGCCTCTTTCTCATCCGCTGCCCCTGTCAAGCCGCTATAGCGCGAGCTAGCGGGCTAGCCGCTGGCTTAACTGCGCGTTCATCACGACTGTAGCCTGCAAGCCCGTTACAGCTGTCGCCCTGACTGCCGGCTATGCTGTACTCGTCATGGCGGGCTGCCACACCGTCACAAATTAGATATTGTTTGCAGTGCTTCGAAACAGATAGGCACTAGCATGTTGTGACATGGTCGCGGTCTGATACTGATATACTGATTCCGATTCGTACTCTTTGCGTAACCTAGTCTGTTAAGTAAATGTATACAACATTGAATAAACTGCAGTTCTATCGTTCGTTCACGTTCATACATCCATGCACTGGACAGTACCTTTCACAACAAATATTTTTTTCTACATAGTTCACGGGTAGTTGTTATGGATTTTTGATCGGCTTTTGCACCACCAGCTGTGTTAGCTAATAAGTTTCGAAACGGTGTGATTGATAACGCGCGCGTCATTTTGAGAAATGTGGGCGTGCCAGGCAGTAACGCTCTGTCGGAGCCGCTGCTTCCTACGCTGTTGCTGCTGTTACTGTCGTACGGAGACAAAATGGACTTGGTGCTGCGCTAGCTGTTGGCTTGGCTTTACTGCGCTATCGTTCTTGGCCGCTGCTATTACCAGGCAGGCGCATCCACAAAGCGCTACCGCTGCACTCGCCGGTTTTTATTGCCTATCGCGCTGCTCTCGCCTGCCAGTTACCGCAACGATGATGACGTGTTGTCGTACCAGCTGCTGATTTCGCGTTCGCCCCTCGCCGCTGCTGCTTCTGCCGACCCGTTTCGACAGTACGCCGACTGTACGCCGCGCTATCCGTTGGCTGTGTTGCGGATTCCTTTGCGACTGCTGCTTCTGGTCAGGCCACACTACAGCGCAGAGGTTAACGGGCCGTCACGTGGTTTGGCGATTGCGATTGACTGTCATAAGAGAGTCACTTCTACGGTAAGACACGGTACACCACGATCCGTAAAGAATTATTCGCCGTATCCTGCTAGCAGGGCAACGAGTTCTGTCATGTTTTCTCATCGTATATGCATACTGTAAGAGCTTGAGTTGACCCTACGCAAAATGTAACTATTCCAGCGTTTACTGTTAAGACCCGTTTCCTTCAGAGAGTAATCTGCAAGATTATTTAAGGATAACTACCCTGACCTATAATCGTCTTGACTTTACCAGAGGATAACCCGCTCGCGTACTTTATATACCGGCGCAGGGTGTTAGTATCTACGTTCAACATTGTTACAACTTGGTATATTATAAAAGACCTTTATTGTCAGGCTGCATAGGCCATAGATAAATACTTGACATACTAACATATTACAAATATTAAAAGAACTATTAGCTTGATAGTTCGACCTCACCATTTGTACCATTAATTAGGTTGCAAAACCGATTTGATTGGCAGACGTGGGAGCGAACAATACTCCGTTATCTCCGTTAGACTGAAGCCCCTGCTACCACCGGCATGCCTGCTACGTCTGGTGCCCATACTCGAAAGGGTTTTTGCCATTTAAAGTACTTAAATACTCTGTTAATAACGTCCCATCTAGCTTAACGGGCAGCTGGGTACTAAATTGTTTTTACTGTCTGATTATCTTCAGAAGTGTGCTATTAACGCGGTGTTAAATCTGTTTCTGAATACAGACTGTTATTTATAGTACTAAATAGCCTGTCGTAAGTCCTTTATTGAGTGTGCTGAATTTGTTTATACTTTTATTGCAAATGTGCGATATTTTATTTGCTTTTGGTATTACTCAACAGGTACCTATTTCTTCACATTGTCACATTATTGCCATTAGTCACCACGTTGACTCCTAACTCGCCACCAGGAGATAACAAACAGGTCTCTAAAGCGGACCTCGGACGTGATACGGAACACATAATATAAAATTTTACCTTCCAATAAAATTATTATTATGTTTCCTTCACGTCCGAGGTCCGAGTAATGGCTACCTGGTGGGCCCACCAAACCGCATCACTCGCCTATAATGATTGAAAAACATGGCGGCTAGTTAGTCGTAAGTTGAGGTTGACAGGTAGGCGGAAGTCAAATCCACAGGAAGTGCTTGTTGGCGCGGGATTCTGCATCACGGATGTAGCGACATCTGACGACCTACGGCCGTTGGCAACGATGTCTCTCTAAAGCGGACCTCGGACGTGAAGGAAACATAATAATAATTTTATTGGAAGGTAAAATTTTATATTCTTAGTCCTGATAGTGCTGTGAGCGTACATGGCCGGCGATGATCACTCAACATCGGGTGAAACACTTGCTCGTTTGTCGACTTCAATATAGCGTTGCGGCAATATATCGATTTTTTTTTTAATGTATGGATGCCGTATTTTTCGATGACATGGTTCCTAGAAACAGATCTTCGTATGTCTTTTAGTTTCACACTTTCCCATACTGACCGATCTAAATGAGCCACCCTGTGTATTTAAGTATGCACTTGTCTAATAAATATAGTCGACCAAGTAATTGCTTGACCACTTTTGAACCTTATCCCTCCGTAATACAGTCGAAAAGTGGTCAAGCAATTTCTTGGTCGACTATACGTACGATTATATCCGTCGTCTAGTATCCATAGGACAAGCGTTGCTTAGTTTAAGACTAGGGCAATGGATGTGATTTGTTCCGAGATATTTATTTATTTATTTACTAACTAGCGGACGCGTGCGACTTCGTTCACGTGAAATTAGTAGCCTATGGCCTAGTGTAACTCTCTATTAATGAAAGAATTTTTGAAATCGGTTCAGTAGCTCCAGAGATTACTCCCTACATACAAACAAACTAACAAACGAACAAAGTTTACCTCTTTATTATATTAGTGTAGATCAGGGGCGTAACTAAGGTGGGGCAAGCAGGGCACCTGCCCTGAGCGCCATCCAGGGGGGAGAAGGGCGCAAAAAAACGAAAAACTACATATCTATTAAAAAAAATTACAATCCAAATTCGCAAACATGGCGAAACGTCTAGTAACAGTGTGACTGGTTGGGATTTTTTTGTAGCAAGAAATGTTCCCAACGAGTCATAGTGTGATAGTTGAGGGTGTGACTCGAATAGAATTTCCAAAAATCCTTTCTTAGCGGAACTACTCGTATGTGCAAAATTTCAAGTTTCTGGGTCCAGCGGTTTGGGCTGTGCGTTGATTACCCAGTCAGTTTATAATTTTTTATCTACACTAATATAATAAAGAGGTTAACTTTGTTAGTTTGTATGTATGGGGTGATCTGTAGAATTACCGAACCGGTATAGGTTTTTTAAATAATTTGCAAAGGGAAAGGGGCGCAATTTTATGTCGCTACGCCCCTGGTGTAGATGTAGATTAACATCAATGTCTCACCGTGTCCAGCCCCGTGCCGGCCGTGGAGCCGGGCATGGCGCGCGCCGTGCAGCTGCAGCGGCGGCAGCTGGCCGCGCTGCTGGCGCGCCCCGTGCTGCCGCGCGGCTTCTCCCCGCGCTTCCCCACACTCAACCAGCCCGTCACACTGGCCGGGGACCAGGACAACGCGCTACAGGTTCAAAATATAACACAATGCTCGTAACATGGATAAAAACCCGCTTTTAGGCTCATAATCCAAGGTCCGTCCGGATAGCTACCACCATCTTACTCGCTAATCTAGCCGCTAAGCAGTGCTTGCATTATTGTGTTCCGGCGTGGAGACAGCCGGTGAAATTAGTGGCTCAAGAGGTATTCCATCTTAGCCCTCTGGGTTGGCGACACATCTGCAATCCCTTCAGTGTTGCTGGTATTTATGAGCGGTGGTGATCATTTACCATCAGGTGACCCACTTGCTCGTTTTTCTTTCTATGTTGTGTAAAAAAAGGATATTAATAAAAAGTGCTATCTGCTACACAATACGCTAATCCCCCAACAAAACATTGTATCGTAGGTATTAACTTTTATCCCAATATTTTTGCAGGTTATGAAGAATGCGATACAGTCTGGAGAACTGAAGCGAGAGAAAAGGAAAAGCAAGAACGCATCTCTGCTAAAACTGGAAAAGACTTTGAGGAAGAAATAAATTATGTTCAAATGTATTGTTTATAATATTTCATTTCCAATTAAAATTCTCCTGCCTTCGCTTATTTTTAATTTTAAATAACTTATTACAAGATAGAATACAGACAGATTGACAGAACATAGATGATTGGTTATTAAAACTACAGATATTTTTACTTAACTTTGAGAAAGAGGTCAATCGTCGAATCCAACTCGGCTGGCAGCGTTCGGGAAACTGCGAAATGTTTCCTTGTATAATATATATACCTCAGTGTCTGAAATCGAGAGTGTGTGATCAATGTGTGTTGCCAGTGATGACTTATGGCACCGAAACGTGGCCGCTTACTATGGGTCTTATAAGAAAGCTTAAAGTCACGCAACGAGCTATGGAGAGGGCTATGCTTGGAGTTTCTCTGCGTGATCGAATTAGAAATGAGGAGATCCGCAGACCGTAACCGACGCAGCCCAGCGGATTAGCGAGTTGAAGTGGCAGTGGGCAGGGCACATAGCACGGAGAACTGATGGCCGATGGGGTCGAAAGGTTCTCGAATGGCGGCCGCGTATTGGCAAGCGCAGCGTAGGACGACCAGCCACAAGATGGTCCGATGACCTCATACAGGTGGCAGTAAGGCGCCTGGCTGCATGCCGCTTCCAACCGGTCACTTTGGAAATCCATGGAGGAGGCCTAAGCTATGTTCAACAGTGGACTTGTAGCTGAGATGATGATGATGTATTTTTTTATGTTGCTCTGTTTTCTTGTTCTTAAAAGAAATGAAAAAGGTATGAGCTGCTGAGTATCTTGCTTCACTGATTCTCAGTACAATCTTCAATTTTCCGATGCGCTGGTAGACTCAGACATGTAAAAGAGCATAGGTACTTGCAAAATATTTTGTTTTATTTTCAATCAAGTGTCACGAGACAAGTTTAAGATTTCATGTTTTTATCATTGTTTATCTTATTTCGCGACGTTTTTAAGTGTAAATAAATGTCTCCTATGCCCCCCGGGTTTATCTTGATCCGATGCTTCAAACAATCATGTATGATAAGATTATATTGATAAAGTTGTTGTACTTAATGCTTGCTTATGCAATGCATTTTAATTTAAGCCCCCTTTTCCGGTTAAATCGCTTTATTTGTACCCGGTATGGAAATTCAGTGAAGAGTTCTCGCTTCAGTAAAATAAAGCCACAAAAAACTGACAAATTTTGTTAAAATCTACAATTTTTGTTGTTTTTCGAATGTGAGATAAATCTCGCATAAGCCGAGAACTGGGATGGGGTACCGACCGAATGGTACTTTTCCACTACTGAGCTGTTTATGCTATTCTTGCTTTGTGTATGTTCCTAATATGATACTCCTTTCATCCGCTTAAAGGTTAACTGGAAGAGATCTCTTTAAGGAATAAGTTCGCCTTTGTACTTTTTAGGATTCCGTACCCAAAGGGTAAAACGGGACCCTATTACTCAGAAATAAAATAAACACTCAAGGAATTTAGGGATTCAGGGGTTTCGTTCGCACAGGGTGCCAAGGGAACGCTACTATGCTAAACGTCCATCTGTCCGTCTGTCACAGCTGGAATCGTAAAACCCTAATAGGCAGACTCTTGAATTTTTTACAAAGTGTGTATCGTTGTCGCAGTATGTCATCGCTGGGATATTATGATACTTATTCATTTCGCGGTGGTAGGCCCTTGTGCAAGGTCCGTGCGGATCGCTACCACCATCTTACTCGCTAATCCTCCCGCTGAGCAGCAGTGCTTGCACGTTTGTGTTCCGGCATGGAGAAAATGACAGCCGGTGCAATTACTGGCATAAGAGGTATCCCATTTTAGGCCTCTGGGTTGACGACGAATCTACAAACTTCTTGGTGTTGCGGGTGTCTATAGGCGGTGATGATCACTTACCATCAGGTGACGCACTTGCTTGTTTGCCTTCCTATTTCATAAAAAAATAATCTGAAATTATTATGACGTTTATTAAGAAAAGGTTCTACAGTGGCTTTGAATTAAATTGGTTGACTGTACATCTATTGCCGCTATAACAACAAATAATTATCATTTTTGGTAAAGCTTAATAGTGCGTCAAAAGATTTGATGACCGTAAAGACGAAACACATTGAAAAATTAGCAGGATATGGTAGCGGTGAAGTGGCGAAACTGGAAAAAGCAAGGCACGGAATGTTTATGTTGTAGGTTCGAGTCCTGCCATTACCCTAATTTTTCTTGTCATTCATTATATACTGAGCATTTTAAATTTAATTTGAATGTATAAAAATAAAAATGCACTAAAAGAGTCAAAACTCGGCGGTCGCACTCCCGTGCTTGACAAGATAAAGGTTCTTAAGTGGAGTTTTAGCGAATCAGTAACCGGCCAAATGTGTACTAGAGCTGTTGTAAGGTAAGTTAGTGCCATGAAAAAAATATTTCGTGACTAACTAAATTTATAGCCTTGTAGCAAATGCATTATTAGATAGATAGGTACTTAGATTAATTTTTTGTTATTGAAAATTACATTAAATTTAGAATGTCAAACTTAACAAATTCACAATAAGATCGTCAAAAAGGTAAACAAAATAATAATAATAATTTTAAAAAATCTAGAAAATGTCATAATGTCAAAATAAAAATCTGTCAATCAAATCAATATGTCACAATAAAAATAAAAATACCAACACACAAAATGTGAAAATGTCATAATAAGCAAAACGAATGAAGCGGGTTCTTTATCTTTTATTATTATTACAAGATACAACCAGTGGCCCGTTTCACGAAGCTACAAGTTACAATTTTACAAGTCTAAACCGGCAACATTGGACATTATGCCCATTGCCATTGGTCATTATTGGCCAATGTTGCCGGTTTAGACTTGTAAAATTGTAACTTGTAGCTTAGTGAAACGGGCCACAGGTCGCTATCCGGTCCTGTCTGTCTTGATATGTTTAACTGCTTTACTCCTTCCAAACCACGCAATGGATTTTGATACGGTTTTGACTGTTCTAGCCATTTTTTACAGAAGCTTTTTAATTTACCTTCCCATGCGAAGTCAGAGTGGGTTGCTAGTTATGTTATAATTGTCTAATAGGATTTTGATATTTTTTGGTAAGAAAGGAATAATGGGCTAGGCTTCGTTTGTCTGTCTGTTTATGTCACAATCATTTTTCTCAGCAACTGTTACTTGTTGCGTGTCACAAAGAATAAAGGTAGGTACTTGTAATTCACAGTTTTTAGTACATTCTATATATGTTTTCCAAAGAACAATATCTAGAAGTAGATCTATATTAAGATTTAATAAAAAAATGGCCATTGAGTGCCTGTTGGAGTAGCACGCCGAGGGCTTCATATCGCAACACGATAAACATTTGAGGTAGATATTAGTTCTATATAATACACATGTTTAGTCTGTGACTAATAAAATACTCTTACATAGTAATGAGTAATTAAAATTAATCTATCTATCTTCTATCTATATAAATAAAAATGAATTGTTGTTCGTTAGTCTGATGAAAACTCGAGAACTGCCGGGCCGATTGAGCTGATTTTGGTTTTAAAATGTTTGTCGTAGTCCAGGGTAGGTCTAAACGGTGAGCAAATATGCCTCCAATAATTAGGCGGTACGAAGTTCGCCGGGTCAGCTAGTAAGTAATAAAATACAATAGGTACACGGTAAGTATTCCACTCACAAACAGAATTACATAAAAATGTGAAATTGTTGTAGATAACTATTCAAATTATATTTATGTTTAAACAAGCAAATTAAAAAATCCAATATTTAAGAAGTTATAGCGATACAAAGTTACAAAAATTGTAAGGAAAAAAAAACTTTTTCGTACCTAAGTACTTATGCTTATCTGAAACCACATAAAAAATGCAGAAAATGTATTATGAGACTAATTATTTACCAGCTGATAGTATTAAAATAAACGCGATTTAGTTTTGGCTCCATACAAGACAATCTAGTGACGTCACGGGCGTTGTATGCAGCACGATAGAGAGTTTTCGCGACGCACGCCCGTTGTCATTTTACTCGTGAGTAGGGTTGCCAGATGTCCGGTATTTAAGCGTACATACAGTCCTGTATTTTCGAGGCCTGTCCGGTAAAAAATAAATGGTCATACCGGACAGAACAATGTCCGGTATTTTGAGGAAAATCGGTACTACTGGTCACAAGCGCCACAAAAGTAGGCATTTGAAATCTCTCAAACGCAAAACTCGCGCGCGCTCCTCGCTCACTGATCTCGTTGTCTGTATCTGTCTGTGTCTTTAATAATATAGCATTTATCAGTTATTTACCCAGATGGAAAATATTTATTACTTATTAGGTATGAACACTGCAAAAGTATATCTAAGTAAGTAAGTAGGTAGGTAAGTATACTAGTATAAATTACAAACTACACAAAAATAAAGTTTACTGCGTATGGTTATACTTACTCGTTAATAGGTTTCTGATTTATTAAGTTACAGTGTTTTGAAAAGAGAAGAAAAAAAAGATAAACTACTGACTTTTTTGCGGCGTTTCTTCTCAGCAGATTCTTCCATTTTCCGAAGCGCTAGTAGATTCAGACATGTAAAAGAGCCTATATGGCCTACTTGCAAAATAAAATTTTCATTTTCATTTTCATTGTGGAAGATGGAGTAAAAGAACCTTCCTTCACTTCCACTCGAAACAACATATCACACAGACTCTATAAACCACCACCACTAAGCACTAAATCTACGCGATCTACGCGTGTTTCGCCTCTACACGAGGCATCATCCGAATCAAATAGTACGACCGTTCGCTACTTCAACGCATGGCATACAAGCAATGGCAATTTGTTCCAGTTTATTGATATGGAGCTCGGCAAAGGAACTCTGAATTTATTTATTAGACAACTATTTCTCATGTTACTTTGCCTCGTGAAACCTTATCGAACCTTTTCTTGCTTTACCCAATGAGATGCTGGGATGGTTTTTTCTATTTCAGTATACTGGTGGCCGTTGGAGTAGTAGGGGTGGCTTGTCAACGGAACTTCCCACCAGGGTTCAAGTTCGGCGCCGCTACTGCAGCGTACCAGATTGAGGGGGGTTGGAATGCCAGCGGTAAGAAATTGAAATTTACTTTTTTTATAGGAAGGTAAACGAGCAAGTGGAATACTAAGCGTGATCACAAAATGCTCATAGACCCGTAACGCCAAGGAGATAGCAGGTGCATTGCCAACCTGGAAAGCTAAGATGGAATACCTCTTGTGTCAGTAATTTCACCGGCTGTCTTACTCTCCACACCGGAACACAACAGTACAAGCGATGCTGCTTAGCGACTGCATTAGCGAGTAAAATGATTCTAGCGATCCAGACGGGCCTTGCATTAAGTCTTACCACCAGTAAAATTTTGAACCGTGCTACGATTTTAGACCGATGTGAGGCTGCAATTCCTGTTATCTATATGTAGGCCCACGGCGGTGCATAAACCGAAAAACCGGCAGCAGATCATGCTCTTTTAGAGTTGCTGCTTTCCATGGATGGTAGCAAAGAGATGGTGGTGGTTACTTACTATGGGACACCTTTTTAGGGTTCCGTACCCAAAGGATAAAATGGGACCCTATTACTAAGACTCCGCTGTCCGTCCGTCTGTCCATCTATCACCAGGCTGTATCTCATAAACCGGGATAGTTAGACAGTTGCAATTTTCACAGATGATGTATTTCTGTTGTCGCTATAACAACAAATACTAAAAAAAGGATAACTAAATATTAAAGGAAGCTCCTATTCAACAGACATGATTTTTTACCGTTTTTATAGATAACACATGGTTACAAAATTTTAATTTTTAAAATTTTCCGGAAGTTTTTTTCACTTTTTTTTTATCTTTTGATACAGTGAATTTAAATCTACCAGCCGTTTCTATCTATCAGCTTTTATTTTCCGCATATTTTTTTTGTATTTTTGTATTTTTCTACAAAATTACATACATGTCATATCTCCAAAACTAAAGCTGATAGATGAAAACGATTTTTATTTTCAGAATCAGGATGCCATACGTCTACATGAAAGCTAATTAACGACCCGGAAAAAAATCATTGTAATTACGTGTAATGGTACGGAACCCTTCGAGCGCGATTCCGATTCGCACTGGGCCGGCTTTTTTCTTTTTTTTTTAGACCCCTTGGTTATCCATTTAGGCTACATGCTCGCCTGCCAAGGCAGACAACAGCATCAGGGAGCAGGCAGAATTCTATATTTATCATCAATTTGTTTTTTGAAGACAAAGGCGAGAGCATCTGGGACAATTTCGTGCACACGCAATCGCACCGCATCAGCGACGGCAGTTCGGGGGACGTGGCCTGCGATTCCTACCACAAGTGGAGGGAGGATGTCCAGTTGCTTGTGGATCTGGGGCTGGACTTCTACAGGTATTTGAGGAACCGAAAACTAAACTTGCACAGTGGCCCTATCATGACCGGCCTAGGTTCAATTTACCCCTCCCCGCGTCTCTGTCACACCAGTATGATAAGAAAGGGACATCTATAGTGATAAACTCAGATAAACTCATCTTGGCCTATCATGTTAGGGCCATTTCCGGAACTTCATTGGCCTAAAATTTATATCGTTTGCCAGCGCATCTTCATTTGTCCGAACGATTTTTTAAGTACATCGTGTTGTACCAAAACTTATTAAGGCTTCTTGTTATTTGTTTGTTTTACGCATTTCTTAAAAAACTACCAATTCAGCAACAAAAATTGAGCGGTATTTTACCACACAAATGACTGAACGCATAAAATATACCGCCCATCTCCTTAATCCATAACCCCAGGTTCTCCATATCCTGGCCGCGCATACTGCCCACTGGCTTCGCGAACCAGGTCAGCGAGGACGGCAGCAAGTACTACTCCGACCTGATTGACGAGCTGCTGGCGCGCGGGATAGAGCCTGTCGTGACGCTGTACCACTGGGACCTTCCCCAGAGTCTGCAGGATCTTGGTGAGTCAACCAATTAGCTGACAACAGATGTTGGAGTTTAAGAACGGGAAGTTTATATTTTTACCAAAAGGAAAGCAAGAATCAGTATCTTTCCGTCTGTCACAGCGGCATATTTCAGCAACTGCTATCTATTTGAAACAGGAGAATTGAATACCTTTAAATATTGCAAGAATCGAAAGGAAAGGGCACCAAAACTTTACATGAATATTACAGCAAAAAATATTGGGTGAGGGACGGTGGTTGGTGGCTGCCAAATCGGGGCGTCTGTTACTAGTATTAGCGTTGCTCTCCAGAATTTTTTGCACCAACGACCAAAATCTAAGAGGCCATTTGTTTTCCAGGTGGTTGGACTAACCCGTTGATCTCCGACTGGTTCGCGGACTACGCCAGAGTGGTCTACTCTTTGTACGGCGACCGCGTGAAGACCTGGATCACCATCAATGAGCCGATATCGATGTGCGAGGGCGGATACGGGGGCGTTATAGCTCCAGGATTTCATGATTATCAGATAGGAGCCCTACTCTGCAGCAAGTATATACTCCTGGCTCACGCGAAGGCCTATAGGATTTATGAAGAGGAATTCAAACCTAAGTACAGCGGTAAGTTTTGAAATAGGATGTGGTGTGATAGAAAAAGCGTTAAGCGTTAGCCTAGTGGCTAGGGGAGTAAACTCGTGATCATGATGTACCAGTTCGATCCCCAGCGGTCCCCAAGAGGTTCCAAGTAGGTATTGGTAACCAACGCTCTTACAGTGAGGGAAAACATCGTTAAGAAAACCCGCACATTTATGTGAATAAAAGAGTAACAATGATCCTCTCATCTCGGTCCGGTTCCCCTAAAACAGAAATTACGCTCTAATGTAATAACCTGACCTGCCAAATCTGGGATCATGGTCAAACCCTACCCCGAATTAAGAAACGCTAAAACACGCTAGGAGGATGATAATGATTGTCTTTAATTAACAGGTGAGGTGTCGATCGCGCAGCATGAGTTTTGGTTCGAACCTGCGACCAGTGAAGACCTTGAGATCACTCTGCTTGCCAGAGACCAAGCCGTAAGTCTACCAGCTTAGAACTTCTTCTTAAAAAGGAGCGGGTTTTGCCGGTGGTAGGACCTTGTGCAATGTCCGTCCGGATCGCTACCACCATCTTGCTCGCTAATCCTGCCGCTAAGCAGCAGTGCTTCCCCTGTTGTGTTCTGGCGTGGAGAGCAAAACACCCGGTGTAATTACTGGCACAAGAGGTATTCCATCTTAGCCCTCTGGGTTGGCAACGCATCTGCAATCTCTTTGGTGTTGCGGGAGTCTATAGGCGGTGGTGATCACTTACCATCAGGTGACCTACTTGCTTGTTTGCCTTCTTATTTTATATAAAAAAAAGACTCTTAGAAGGTCTAGAGTGTTGTGCGGATATTGCCCTCTCGGTTGCTCTTTACTATAATTGTGTTACAGCGAGAAGGATAACCGATACACTATACTATAGGATATGTGGTCTCATTTCCCGAGTCAGCTATCCCCAACATGATACCAGCCCGCTTCCGAAGTGCGACACAGTTTTAATTCTAAAAACCTTGTCTAATCTTTTCTTTACATTGAAGTCGATATTTTCCCTGCATGTTTGTCCCGAATTTTATAGTGTATCTTCGGCCGCCTTCTCCTTCTAAACCACGCAACGGATTTTGATGCGGTTTGTACTGCATTTAGTGATATTTTAGGGAAGGTTTTTGTATACATTACAGCCCGATTGTACCCGGGTATACCTATAAAAGTATTTGCCTGATAGAAAGTGATCACCAGATGTTCTGTTGCCGGTCCTTTCCTTCGTCGACCTCCAGAACTATCACGCACTGTACTAAAACGCAATAGCAAGTGACTACAACACGCCTAAAGACATTTAAGAAGGTTGCGTACCCAACTTCAAAAAGGGCTCGCCATGCAACCGGCGGTAACACTTTCCACCCTCTGAACCTTAACCTATAGTCATGATTTTATAGTAGGTATGTTGTCGATAAGGCACATCAACAACATAGAACTAAATCAAATCAAATCAAAATATTTTGAAAATGAAAATGAAAATGAAAAATTTATTTTGCAAGTAGGCCGTATAGGCTCTTTTACATGTCTGAATCTACTAGCGCTTCGGAAAATGGAAGATACTACTGAGAAGAAACGCCGCAAGAAACTCAGCAGATTTGATTTGATTAGTACGTTTTTTTTTTGGTAGATTTGACAATATTTGCAGTTTAGCTGTTTAAGGTTGCGTTTCCACCAGAGATGTGCGAGAATGCGTTGAGAGGGATGTGCTTGTAAAGGACCAATGAGCCTTTTCCACCAGAGCTGTGCTGACCGAGGCGAAGTAAATGAAGCGATTCTATTGGTTCTTACAAACACATCTCTCGCTACGCATCCTCGCACATCTCTGGTGAAAAAGCAGCCTTATACAAAAAAAAATGTGTGTAAAACCCATGGCTGTAGTTGGTTTGTACTGGGTACACGATAGTATTAAGACATTCTTTAATTAATGATTTCAGTTTGGCCGCTTCTCCCACCCCATCTTCTCCGCGGAAGGGGGATGGCCTCCCGCGTTAGAACAGTACATGGCCGAAAAGAGCAAGCAAGAAGGATACACTCGCTCCAGGCTGCCTGCTTTCACTTCAGAGGAGATTCAGTTATTGAAAGGTAAAGTTAAGGCTGCGTTAGTATCGTTTCTTAACTAAAGAACTAAAACATTTAATTTCATTCGTGGACTCATTTTCAGTTCTACACTCAACACATTATCATTGTTTTACTCATTCTCATACTCATTCTAATACTCATTCTCATTCCCATATTCATTCCCGTACTCGTTCTCATTCCCATACTCATTCTCTCATTCCCATACTTATTCTCATTCCCATATTAATTCCCGTTCCCACACTCATTCTCATTCGATATTTATTCTCATTGTCGTTCTCATATTAATTTTAATACTCATTCTCGTTCTCATTCCCATACTCGTTCTTATTCCCATATTCATTCTCATACTCATTCTTGCTCTCATTCTCAAACGAATTCTCATGGATATTCTTATTTTTATTCCCACACTCCTCATCCTCATTTCCATATTCATTCCCATATAGCCGTTAATTGTGACACGTCCACTGTCTAGGTTCGTACGATTTCTTCGCCCTCAACCACTACACGTCGCGCACGGTTCGGCGCGCGCGCGACGGCGAGCCGGTGGGCGCGTACCTCAGCGCCGGCATCCAGGAGCTCGGCGTGGTGCTGGAGGGCCGGCCCGCCTGGCTCAGCGCCACCTCCTACTGGTTCCTGGTCAGTTACGGGGATTCACCGTCTTCGTAGGCTGGAATGAGGATGAGTATGGATTAGTATGGATGTAAATGAGTATGAGAATAAGAATAAGTGTGAGAGTAGTGAGAAGCATAATGAGTGTAAGAATGAGTATGAATACGAGACTGAGAATAAGTATGGAAATAAGAATGAGTGTGAGAACAAGTATGAGAATGAGTATGATAGTGTTGTGAGAATGAGTATGGGAATGAGTATGAGGATGAGTACGGAAATGAGTTTGAGAATCAATATGAGTATGGATGAGTATGAGAATGAGTAGAAGTAGTAGTAGTACGAGTACTAGTAGTACTAGTACGAGTAAGAGTATGAGTATGAGTAGTGAATTTGAGTTTGAGTATAAGTATGAGTATGCCTATGAGTATGCCTATGAGAATGAGGATGAGTACGAAAATGAGAAGGAGAATTAATATGACTATGAATGAGTATAACAATGAGTATGAAAATGAGAATGTAAATGAGTATGAGAAAAAGTATGTTAGGTTAGTTCAAATTCAGATTGACACGTCATGACGGCTGCCTGCGTGGTGGTCGCAACATACCCGCCTAAATTGAGTTTATCTGATTTAATCTCTATGTTTCACTTTCTTATGACACTAGTTTGACAGAGAAAGAGGGAGGGAGTTAAACCTGGGCCGTCTGTACTGTAGAAGTAACTCTAATTAATCAAGTTCCATCAACCTGCAGGTAAACCCCGAAGGTCTGCGCCAGAACCTGCAGCTGATTAAGCAGCAGTACGGAGACGTGAGGGTTATGATCACGGAGAACGGGTACTCCGACAGCGGCGCGAGCCTCGACGACGAGGCCCGAGTGCAGTACTACAGGGACTATTTGGAACAGGTGCGTTGTTTAATTATATTAATAAAACCATTTATTTCAGGCTGCATGGCAGAATGGCATGTTAAGATGGTTTGGGCATATAGAAAGGATGGATGGACATTGCTAACCTTTAGGTCGCCTTCCTCGTTGATTGCCGGATCTTCCACACTCCGTACGAAGTGCTGTAGCAATCTTCTACTTTACACCGGTATCCACAGATTGGTACTACCCGGTCGAGTCCATTATGTGCTGTATCCAGCCTACCATTGGCACAGTGTGGCTCAATCACTATCAAAAAGTAGTCTGTGTCTGTCGACCAACAATTTACTTTTTTAAAATCAAATAGGAAGGCAAACAAGCAAGTGACCTTACCTTACCTGATGGTAAGTGATCACCACCGCCTATAGACACCCGCAACACCAAGGAGATTGCACATGCGTTGCCAACACAGAGGGTTAAGATGGATGCCTCTTGTGCTAGTAATTGCACCGGCTGTCTTGCTCTCCACGCCGGAACACAACAGTGCAAGCACTGCTGCTTAGCGGCGGGATTAGCGAGCAAGGTGGTGGTAGCTATCCGGACGGACCTAGCACAAGGTCCTACCACCCGCAAAAACCATTACAAAGGGATTAGGTTCAAAAATGCTAAGTTACGCTATGTTGTTTTATCTCATTTACTAACGCAAGATCGAAAAACAATACCATAGAATACCTAACGCCTTAATTTTTTTTATTATGTTATAGGTCCTTTTGGCAATAACTGAAGACGACGTGAATGTATTCGGGTACACTGCTTGGTCGCTCATCGACAACTTTGAGTGGATGGACGGATATCAGTAAGTGTTTTTTTATTGGGTATAACTATTTCACGATTAATTACTATTACAGAACAGAGTCGTGATCTTGAAGCCGTTTCGCCAAAGCAAAACATCTAAAGCAATGTCCCCAACATGACTGCCGAAGTTCAATTTATCTCTCAGTCTGTCTGCTTTTTTGCAAACAACTAAACTTGTTTACTTCAAAGTCAAAATTCTGCTTAAAACGTGGTACAAAAGATGGTAAACAGGTAAAAAAAATACATTTTACCAGTAGCTGGCATGCAAAATGGACATGAAATATAAATTAATAAATAAAATTAATTAGTGTGAATTAGTTACAAAAACATTTCAAAATTCAAAATTACAATGTTGTCAATGTCATATTCAGTAAATGTCAGGATACACAAGGAAAACATTCAAAATTCACTAACCGACACACAAAATTCAAGATTTATAATAATCAAAATAATTATTGACACTGTCAAAACATTCTTCTATGACGGTCTCTGTGAAGGACAAGCAGGCCTCTTTCGTTTTGTTTCTCTGTATTTATATTACTGGCCTGTGTAAGACCTCGTGACAGCAGCCCAGCTCGAAGAGTTTTTGGAGTCAGTCGTTCGCCAACCGCTGAGGCTGCTGCCACGAGGTCCACCCATATTGTACATACATTTAGTTCATTAAATTAGCATTATTCATAATTTTCACTTCTTATTTCTTATACAGTCCACAGGAATTCCTCACAGTCTCCTCAAAATAACTATAAACTATGTATGTCATTCCAGGTCCCGCTTCGGGCTGCACGCCGTGGACTTCTCGGACCCGCGGCGCCCGCGCACGCCGCGCGCGTCGGCGCACTACTACGCGCGAGTCGTCGCCGCGCGCTCGCTAGATGTCGCTGAAACAAGAGCACAAAGCGTTTAGGAGACGAACAAACATAAAATATGATATTGAATGAAGCATGCGTAACGTGGGGTTTCAGCTTAAGAAAGTCCGCTACGTCGCGCGGGTGCACGGAGCGGGTGCACGCTTAGGCTGCTTTTCCACCAGACATGTGCGAGGATGCGTTGCGAGGGATGTGTTTGTAAGAACCAATAGAATCGCTTCATTTACCTCGCCTCGGTCAGCACAGCTCTGGTGGAAACGGCTCATTGGTTCTTTACAAACACATCCCTCGCTACGCATCCTCGCACATCTCTGGTAGAAACGCAGTCTTATCGAACAAAATTACCCTGTACCCGCACCCGCGCGAGTTAGCGGAGGCTCTCATACTATTTTCCTTTGGGCGTGCATCCGCTCCGTGGCTTCATAAAGCCAAGTTGTAAGTGACGAAATGCAGCAATTTATCGTCCGCGACGCCATATACACTGAAAATACAGTTTTATTACAAGTAACCAAAGTTTTGTTTACCTTTTACACAAAAAAGTGACTACCGAACTAGTTCGGTTGTCCCTTTTTTTCAGTGTATCTACGCATATACGTATATGTATCTATGATGTATATACGGCTACAGGGGCGTAGCGACGTAAAATGGCGCCCCGGGCTCGCATCCAAACTGCGCCCCTTTCCCTTTGTAAATTTTTTACTAATTTTGTAATGTAATGTATGTAAAACAAACAAAATACCACAAATATATCCCCGTCTGGAATAAATGTATCTACAATAAGGATTAAATGACCCTCAAAAGACTTTTATTTGGCCATGTATATGAATTTGGATTGTATTTTTTTTAATAGGTAGTTAGTAAATTTAGTTTTTTGCGCCTCCCCTTATTTGGCGCCCAGGGCACATGCCGTGCCTGCCCCACTCTAGTTACGCCCCTGTACGGCTATCTCTGATTGGTCGAAGGGAAGACATTTCTGCATTAATCTGTCGCTATTAACTTGTAAATCCATCTTTACTTACGCATCATTAGCGTATCGACACCGAAAATTGTAAATATCCAAAAATATAAAACTTACTTATTAATTTTTTTTTTATTCAAATCGCTTTAATGTTGTATTTAAACGATCACTATTCAGAGTTAAGAATCGCTGAAGAAGAATAATTTCCAAACATTTTCTTTTGAACATAAAACAGGTATGTACGAGTAAATGGGTCACCAGGGACCAATTGCATAAACGCGACAGGCGACAGATGACAGTGACATTTCGCCGTACATTACTGTGTAGACCAGTAACGCTACTGACTTAAAGACTTAACATCATAGTGGGCAAGCAAAATAGAAAGAAAGAAAGAAAGAAAAGAAAGAAAAAACATTTATTTAAAACTATTCAACATAAAACAAACAAAATACACACAACACGGACAGAATAAAAAAAAAACATTATGTTGAACAAAATCAAAAAGGGCCCCACTCAGCATACTGCCTCGGTAAACCGAGACGCTGATTTTGAGTGGGACCCATATACTGAATGTCACTGTCACCGTCGGCTGTCGCGTTTGTGAAATTGGGCCTGATGGTATTAGGTGATCCTTGGATGAAGGACTAAAGCATGGATATATAGCCTCAGTACTTGTCAAGTGTACATAGCCAAAACTGTCAAAATGGTTACCTTTGGGTGCGTCAAGGTAGTAAAACCTGCAAATTAATAAGAAAAACGTAGATTACATACTACCTTAATGTAAACATTACCATAGCCAAAGGTGACCATTTTGTCTATTGGTTGTGTACAGGGTGTAAATTGAAGAGGAGTTTAGAGTACGTAGTCATCTCTTTTTGACACATTGTATTGCCATTTAAAGTAAAGAGATCAGCTAATAAAATATCGCTTTCAATTTTAGTACTCTTTCTATGCTATACTATTTCTATGAGGTGATCACCACCCATAGACACCCGCAACACCAAGTTGTCCCTAGTGGTTAACGACCTTGGTTGGAAATGAAAATGAAAAATTTATTTTGGAAGTAGGCCATATAGGATAAAAAAAAGGAAAGTCTCCTTTACACAGAATGTGCTATTTCCAGTATTTAAGGTGGTTGCCATCCATGTGGCATTCGATCTTAGATAGATAGATAGATTTATTGGCCATGTAACAAACATTACATTTAGCAAGTCAAAATAACAATTAACATTTACTAAACCATTATAAATTTCACTACTTCACATCTTTTATTAGATCCATGTACTCATTTATGGAATACAATGGATTCTTCTTCAGAAAGCCTTCGATTTTCTTTTTGAAATCTTGCATTGGCAAACAAGTAATTTTAGTTGGTAGCATGTTGTACATTTGGATTTTAATTCCTATTCCTTGTTTCAAATACTTCTTAGTTCGTGTCTTAGGTATGCATAATTTTTCTTAATTTCGTGTATTATGTTTGTGAATATCTTTCCTTTGCTTTAGGCTCTTTTTTTCATTGTGTACTTCCATTAAGCTGTTTCCACCCTGTAAAGTAAACTAATATATACAATACATATACCTAATAGATAAAATATCGATATACAGTCAAGGAATTAAATTTCCAACCCACCTAAGGTTCAAAAACATATAGCAAACTGTCACCATAAGAGCTATAGAGCAAGACATTAGATTGACATATCGACCTTAATGCATTGCGAATGTCAGACGACATTTCAACGAAATGGGTAGGGAATTAAATTCCTTGACTGCACTTAATACAATACGTATAATTAATTAATATACTAGTTATAAATAAATAATCAAAGGTCAAAGGTAGTAGAAGGAAGTGAATTGGAGATACGGTGTGAGCCACGTCTTCCTCAATTAGTGTTCTAGGATCAAGATAAAATATGTCTCTAAACAAATGTTTGTTTAGAGATATATTTTTTTAGATAAAGTTTTTATATCGAAATTTTTTAATTTTCGATTTTTTTATACATTCAAATTAAATTTAAAATGCTATATAATGAATGACAGCACAAAGAAAAATTAGGGTAATGGCAGGACTCGAACCTGCAACATTAGCATTCCGTGCCTTGCGTTTTCCAGTTTCGCCACACTGCCTCTGCCCTACCCTGCGAATTTTTCAATGTGCTTCGTCTTCGTCTTCCGAAATGTAATGTAGGTAATGTGGCGAAACTGGCAAACGCAAGGCACGGAATGCTGATGATGCAGGTTCGAGTCCTGCCATTACCCTAATTTTTCTTTGTTTTGTCATTCATTATTTAGCATTTATATTATTTTAGGTCCATTTTGTCCCTTAAATCGTTATTCGTCGAACTAAATAGGTAAAATAGGGCTCTAAGCTACATTGTGGCCTTTATTTTCGAAAATTTGAAGCCACTACCGCGCTTAGGGCTTTTTTCATGTGTGTTTCGAATAAAATCTTTTATATACTTATGATGAAGCGTTTTTGCGGGTGGTCGGACCTTGTGCGAGTCCGTCGGGATCGCTATCACCATCCTGCTCGCTAATTCAGCCACTAAGCAGCACAGTTACACTGTTGAGTTCCGGCGTCAAAATGAAAATGAAAAATTTTGCAAGTAGGCCATATAGGCTCGTTTATACATCTGAATCTACAAGCGCTTCGGAAAACGGAAGATTCTGCTGAGAAGAAACACCGCAAGAAACTCAACAGTTTATCTTTTTTTCTCTTTTCAAAACAAGATTACAGGGCAATATACATAATCATCACAATAGTAGTACTTAACATAAAGAAGTAAAAAATAGATAACAATAAATAGCACCGCGACGCGCAACGCGCCGGGCCGGTTTGTTGGATTAACTTGGCGGGCACTGCCATGCCCCCAGATATTCTAATAATATTTTTTCCTTATTTACATTCAACTTTCAATTAATCATTAACATTGTTTACGTAGCCCTCTTAAGTTATAATTATTTTGTTCTTTAACTAGAAATCAATCATTCACTTAAAGGTTTCTTCACATAGTTATCACATTTTCCTAGAATAGCTACATTGGTAGGTAATCCGTTTATAGTCCACGTCCTCCTTCATACTTCTCACCTCGTGTCGGTAATTAATTAATTACTCACCTAATTAACATCTTGTGTTATCTGTCAGTCATATAGTAACGGAACTCTTTTTATGAATACATAGATAGCTGTTGCCCGCGACTTCTTCCGCGCAGTTTTATTCCTTTATCGCTATCGCGAGCGCTAGAAACCCCATCACTTAAATGGAAACACGCTTGAGTAACTTGCGACCCCGAAGAGCGAGTGTCGCTATGAAGTTAGCAAGCATCCCACTGGTGGAAATACTTTTAAGTAACTTGCAAGCTCGAAGGGCGAGGGGCGCTTTGCAGTTAGCAAGCATCCTCTTCATGGAAATGTTCTTGAATAACTGCGAGCTCAAAGGGCGAGCGGAGGTGTGAAGTTAGCTAGCATCTCTTTGATGGAAATACTCCTAAGTAGGCGTAGTCCTAAGTTCTGCGGGTGGTAGGACCTTGTGCAAGGTCCGTCCGGATCGCTACCACCATCTTGCTCGCTAATCCTGCCGCTAAGCAGCAGTGCTTGCACTGTTGTGTTCCGGCGTGGAGAGCAAGACAGCCGGTGTAATTACTGGCACAAGAGGTATTCCATCTTAGCCCTCTGGGTTGGCAACGCATCTGCACTCTCTTTGTTGTTGCAGGTGTCTATAGGCGGTGGTGATCACTTACCATCAGGTGACCCACTTGCTTGTTTGCCTTCCTATGTTGTATAAAAAAAAAAATTACGAATCCGAAGGGTGAGCGGCGTTGATAAGTCCCCTACATCGGCCCACCCGTTGCTTAAATTAAATAATTATATTATTATTATTAGTAGCTAGTATAATGTGCTCTAACACTATAGCTACTAACTTCATGCCTTCCTCTGATTCTGTGACACAGTGGTACTACCCCGGCCTACCATATTCGTCCTACAACCAGCATATTTTTTTTTTTATGACTTTTATTTTTGCTGGTCGTAGTCCTCGCGAAGGGTACGGGCGGCTACGATCGCTTAACAAATGACAATTTATTTCAACACAGATAGGTGATTTAACAATAGTCAAAAGGCATGCCTATTGTAGGTCTGAGAGAACTTTACGCGTACACAGGAGTGGTTCCGTAGACGCGTAAAGACCACCACCAAAAGCGGTTTGCCCTTTGACTATTGACGTCTTTATGTAAAAGATTGTGGGGGCGATTGTGATATGATTACTAATGGAGTGAGCGGCTAGCATATTTGGACTATGGTGTGGCTTAATTTATAACGTTGACGGGACTAAAACATTGTTAATTTCCTCGACGATTCAGCCAGGAGAACACTGAAGTGGTATTACTGTATTTTTTTTTGTTAGCTTGACTTGGCAGGGTCACTGCCGTGCCCTTAGATGTTATAAAATTTTCTTACTATAATTTTTCTCACCTATGTATCTATAACAAGATTAAATATAGGCTGTGCTCATCAAACAATAACGAAATCAATCAATCAATTAACTGGCGTGCGCTTCCTTCATTTTCCTCGTCTAAAGTCGATAAAATGAATCATTCAGTTTGTACGTCATCAAAAATTTGCTAATAATAAGAATCCCTAAGGATGTTAAAATGTAATTAATAGCTAAAACACACCTTGGAGCCGGGGTACGGTCGAGGCGGCAGGACCTTGGGTACAGACACTCGGGACCTCTTTAAAGAGCTTGGCCGCCGGCTCAGAGCTGCGCCTGCTGCCTACTGCCAGCTGCCTGCTGCTGCCTGGAGCTGCTGGCGGCTGCGGTCTGGTTACTCAAGTTTCTATTGCCATCCATCAAGAATGCTGCCAATATTTATGCGTGCTTCGATCACCTACACCAGTGGATAATGCAAATACATGACATTAGTAGGACATCTAAAATAGCACCAAAACGTAGGCATGGCGGCCTTTGTGTAATCTGCGTGTGCGACGTTTGTGTTTTGATATTGTATAGCGTGCGCAGTCTTTAGTTAGAAGGTCGTTGGAGGTACGACACAAGGGGAGGATTTTTATTAGGCTGAGTGAGTTAGGCAAAAGTAGGGAGAAAGTAGTTTCAGTCAAATCTTACGAAAGTTAAGTATATTGTGGATTCAAGTATCCTGATTATTTTTTACAAGGGTACAACTCTCTCAGAAGTATACTTTCAGAAGTAATCAATTTAGTAATTTTATACAAAATATATGAAACGTGCCTATATTTCTTGCAGATCCTCCTCTTTGCTCTATTATGCACGTTCGTAACGTATGTAGATAACTGAGAATATGATTCAAGGGCTCAAAACAGATATATACATAACTGATAGTTGGTAACTACATCATACGTTGACGTCATAACGTCAGCAACGTTCAGTGTGTGTCATTTCAAAGTATCGACTTCAGGAACCGCGTCACATAAATAGAAAAATATAAAGTTGATTAGTTTTGACGACCTGTATGGCACAGTGGCACATGTGTCTGCCTACTGTGCAAGAGGTCCCGGGTTCAAATCCTGGTATGGGCAAATATTTGTGTGACGAATATGAATGTTTGTACCTGAGTCATGGATGTTATTTGTATTTAAGTATGTATTTATCTATATATGTATGTTTATCCGTTGTCTAGTATCCATAGTACAAGCTTTGCTTAGTTTGGGACTAGGTCAATTGGTGTAAATTGTCCCGAGATATTTATTTATTTATTTATTTATTTATTTATTATTTCTGAAAGTATACTTCTGAATGAGTTGCGCCTAAGGGCACAGAGTTGTGCCCTTGTAAGAAATAATCAAGAGACTTGAATCTACATCATACTAAAATTTCGTAAGATTTGATTAAAACAACTTTCTCCCCATGTTTGCTGCGGGGTCCTTTTAGATAAAACTTTTTGTAGATCCCAATTTTTTTATGTAAAAAAAATTGACGAAGCATGGTGCTGAGTCTTGGTTTGTATCTTTTTTATTTATATGTGTTTGCCTATTTTTTTTTAATAAACCATTTATACTATAAATGTAATTTAAAATATAAACAGACGAAGTCGCGAGTGAAAGCTAGTTAATGGTATATATAAAATAGAAAACCCCTCTATTTATTCATTCTTCATTATGCAGAGTTGGAAAGTGGTCGTTTTCAGGTAAGGGGGGAAAGGCGGAGGGGGGGGGGGGGGGGTGAATGAAGAAATGTTTAGGAGTTGTTTATGAATAGATAGATAGATAGACATATTACTTTATTTCTCATTGAAAATTTCATTAAGTTTATAATGTCTATAAACATAACCAATTCACAAAAAGATCGTCAACATAAAATATAATAACGTAAAATATGTAGAATTAAATCTAAAAAATTACGTAATTACAATAAAATAAAAAATAAAAATATCAAAAAGTCATAATAATTATATTAACTCCCAAGAGGCACTGAACCTGTTTCAATTCAAAGTCAAAATATCTTTATGCTTCATAGGCTTACAAGAAGCACTTATGAATGTCAGAAAATTTACCACCTGTTCGGAAAACTCCTAACAATAAAATACCCACATATCTCTCGACACAATCAGCTGTAGATAGATTATGTGATGAATCTTCTTTTGAAGTGGTCACTTGTTTGACTCTTAAAGCTATGTCCACACTTGTATCATTTCAGCGTATCGTATTTCCGTCACGTGGCCTTGACCCGTATCATGATCGCTAGTTTGGACTTGAACTCGATGGTACGAGTACAGTCAAGGAACTTAATTCCCTACCCATTTCGTTGAAATGTCGTCTGACATTCGCAATGCATTAAGGTCGATATGTCAAACTAACGTCTTGCTCTATAGCTCTTATGGTGACAGTTTGCTATATGATATTGAACCTTAGGTGGGTCGGAAATTTAATTCCTTGACTGTACATGGCCATTGCGTACAACGGTACTTATCTTGTATCATGATACAAGTCAGTGACACGCGATGGCGATGATACAAGTGTGGACAAAGTTTTTCTTGTCCTTGGATAAAGTAAGTAAAGGCTGACGAAATGTATATATAAATTATATAATAACAAAATTCAAAACATTGCGTGACCGTTTACACAAAAATGACTCTCTTATTTGTTTTTTTTTAATTTATGATTAGGTGTGTACTTCGTAAACTACACATTAACCATTAATCTGCCCTTTGATAAAATGAAAACGTAAATTAAAATTACTTATCTGCACCGAATAGCCTAGTAGTTAGTGACCGTCACTATGGAATTAGGGGTTGCAGGTTCAATTCCCACAAGGAGCAAATGTTGGTATGATGAATAAAAAAAACCTGAGATGTTTAATGTATTTATAAATCTATATAAATACCTATTTCCGCTGTCTAGCACACGGTCACTTGTTGAATAGGGACAAGCTTTGTTCAATGCGGGAGTAGGTTATTTTGGTTTTAATTGTCCAAGCATATTTATTTATTTATTAGTTCTATAATTTAAAATCTCTTTATTTGGCTTATTATTTCGGGTCGATAGTTTTCTTTTTATATTTAGTACCTACGTTTTCAGCTTAATATAACTACTTCTAGGGTTTACTCCCGTGCCACCTGTATGGCTTTCCTCACCCGCGTCTCCCTTGCTTTATTTTCAACCAGCGACTTTGATGATATTGCTTTCGCAGCGCCCTGCTGGCAGTTGCTTGCAGTGAACGCCTCTTCCCTAAGCACTTCAAGTTCGGCGCTGCCACAGCCGCCTACCAGATCGAAGGAGGATGGAATGCCAGCGGTAAGCTACACTAAATTAATGGATCTACTACGGACGTATTCATGTTCAAAAGCCGATCAAAGCTTGTTTAATTACTCTGACTCTACTGCCATTCCAAATAATTCTCGCTATGGCATTCGAAGAGTTGTTAACACATAATGGACCGAAACGTTTTAAGCCGTGTGCACGCTTGTATTTTCACGCCGTATCTCTATACACGAATACAGATATGGTCACCAATATGGACGCTAATGATTGGACTTTGTCGTCCATTACTAGAATACTTGACGGTGATCGTGGCTGGGATACAATTCTGAAGATATAAGGTAAACGTGTCGTTTAAATTTGACTTGATCTTCATAGCTGGCTGTGTCCCTGATCGACCATCTTATCTGAGTTTATTTGTGGTACTTTCTTTTGACAATAAGTAATTAGACCGAAACGCAGGGAGGTTTAAATTGAACCTAGACCGGTCACGGTAGGCCACGAAAAGCGACCGACAGCGTTTTCTTTTAATTGTAATATTATTTCAGACAAAGGGGAGAGTATCTGGGATCACCTTGTGCATACGTCACCACAGTCCGTGAAGGATGGAAGCACAGGCGATGTGGCTTGTGACACCTACCACAAGTGGCGGGAGGACGTCCAGCTCCTAGTGAACATGAAGGTGGATTTCTATAGGTACCGTGCTCTTTTTTACACTATTGTGTGTACAGCCATACGAGCAAATGGATCCACGTTAAGGGCCATTTACATGATGCGAGTTCCCGCATGCGAGTTGCGTTACTGATAAAATTCTCTACAACGTTGATTCTGTTCACCTTTTACTTATTTCCAATCGTTGATTAGATATCATGTCATTTTCCTGAATTATGCACAAACTCTCAATATCGTGGACATTGGCCACGTGTGTTGTTCCCATATTTGGACTTTATCATAATCCTATACTAACTTTGATCCCCATGCCAGGTTCTCTATATCCTGGCCGCGCATACTGCCCACTGGCTTCGCGAACCAGGTCAGCAAAGACGGCAGCAAGTACTACTCCCACCTGATCGACGAGCTGCTGGCGCGCGGGATAGAGCCTGTCGTGACGCTGTACCACTGGGACCTGCCGCAGAAACTCCAAGATTTGGGTAAACTATTATAAAAGTTACCTACCAATGAAAGTAAATAGTAAACAAATAATTTGACCAACTGTACGCAAATGTAAGAGATCTGTATTGTTTTTCCACCAAGCCAAGAACCTGAACTATATTTTTTTATAGGGCTAAATGGTTTATATTTGAACTTTTATCCTGTTATACATATAATTACAAAAGAAATAAAGGATATTGATAATCTCTAGTATTGGATGTGTACCATTCAATTATCTCCGTTTCTTTCTCACAAAAGGTGCATTAAGAAATAAAGAAAAAACATTAATTAAATTCATAAGACTATGAATCATATGAAGAAACTATAGGTAATATTTTTCACCTATTCACATAAATATAGACTACATCAGAGTAGTTTCTCGTCTCACATTTAGTTTTCAATCGTTTTAAATCTTAGAATTGAACACTACAAAAAGTTTGTTCTGTTTTCCAGGTGGCTGGACCAACCCCATGATCTCAAACTGGTTCGCTGATTACGCGAGGGTAATTTTCAATATGTACGGTGACCGTGTGAAAACCTGGATCACCGTAAATGAGCCCCAAATCTTCTGCGACTTAGGATACGACGCTTTCATGGCTCCTAAGGTCAACTCCAAAAACTATGGCTCTTATTTGTGTAGTAAGCACGTCTTGTTGGCCCATGCCAAGGCCTACAGGCTATACGAGAAGCATTACAAGCCTAAATATAAGGGTGAGTTTCGTAAATGTACCATTAAGGAAATTAGTGAGCGTTAGCAAAATGCAATGCAACTTATGGATTGTTTACAAATACATTGCTGGGGATGGCAACATTCCCTCCGATAGGTATCCACATTGTCAAGGTAGGAGGGTTCTAAAATTTACCACCGGTTCGGAAAAAACCTCTGATGAGAAGATACCGACAAGAAATACAAATAAATACAACGAGGTGTACACTATTGGAGCCAGGGATAGGCAACGCAGGTCGGGAATATTTCTAAACTAGTTCGATGTAGAGCAGGGCCTAGAGGAACTGCTCCTACCAGTACCTTTCTGAACAGCAGCAGGGGTTAGAGAGGATGATGATTTATTATTTTATGATACATCAAGCGGTTGAAATCGAATAGTACAAACTCTCAACCGGAGTTTAAGCTTCCATCTTCAATTCTTCATAGAATTTAGTGGTCAATAGTGATCAATAATACAATACGATACGAAATGCAGATACAAGAGTGGACGCTGTTTTAGGGTACCGTGCACCCAACTTGGCTATGTTTTCAGGGGAAGTGTCTCTCTCTAACCATCTGCTTTGGATCGTGCCGGCATCGGACGAAGATGTCGAGCTCGCGGAACTTGGCAGAGATATGATAGTATGTTACTGAGCTTATGAAAAACAACATAATCTGTTAAATACTTTCTGTGAACTGAATGACTAATTCCTCACATCGCCAAGGGGGCAGTCAAATAGCTTGTATTAACAAATTAAACTTAATTGTCATTTTATTTTATTTATTCAATTACATTAAAAGCTTACAGTGTAATGTAATTGAATGAATAAAATAAAAAGTATATATTTAGAAATCCAATTACATCCATTATTATATTAATTAATATGAAACCTGGTAATACTATCATACCTTTTTTTAATAGCCCGTTATAATGTGCCTAATGCTAGACAAATGACTCCTCTCCTGAACTCCACAACTACCTGTCTGGTGCAATGTCAGGCCAGTATTTGTTTCCCATCAATTTCATTTCATTAATTAATAGTACAAATAACTGACAATTACTGGGAACTGACCCGGAACATATCTAATAATGAAGATGTTATTACAGATTGGACGCTTCTCCCACGCCGTATATTCTGCGAACGGCGGCTGGCCACCAGCGCTGGAACAGTACATGGCGGAGAAGAGTCAGAAGGAGGGATACTCCACGTCTAGGTTGCCTGCTTTTAGTCAGGAGGAAATTGAGCTGATTAGGGGTAAGTAAACGTCTCTCTTACCAGCTCAAGAGGATTCCTTTTCTATAAATAAGTGCAGTGGGATCCTAAAATAGGACTTACAACAATTTGGCTGTTACTTTTCGCTTACTTACCGTAGATACTCGGAGTAGCAAAGTAATAAGTTAAGTTAGTATAAAGTAGTAAGTAAGTAAGTTCTAATTTGGTAATATGAACCTCCGCAATGTAACGCCACAATTTAGAGATGACAAAATCTTTATTGACCTTATCTCCAGGATCCTACGACTTCTACGCTATGAACCACTACACCACACGTACTATTCGGGCCGCGGTCCCAGGGGAGGCCCCTGACTTTTCCTTGTTCGCGACTGTCCACGAGTTTGGAGCCGTCTGCGGCGGGAGACCCGAGTGGGCCACTACCACTTCTAACTGGCTCCTGGTACGTCACGACAAGCTATGGCGTATTGGTTATGAGTCATAGCAATGGCAAACAGACCTCAACGACTAACCTCGCGTTTATACTGGTTTTCGTTTATTTCTACCATTACTTAACCTTGTATGTTGTTGATTCAACATTCCTCCAACCTAAATCCTCCAACCTCTAAGCACTTCCGAATACCTTTATCAGAAGTTGTATCTCAGGGTAAGAGCTGTAATAAATCTAGCCTCGAGTGGTAAGACGCCTCGTCTAAATTTGGGCCATATGCCTGTCCTCAGCCTTTGCCTGGAGCCTCTGTCACCTTTTGGGTTGCGTCCCAAACTTCCCCAAGTGCCAGTGAGAGTGTATACCCCTGAAATTTTCAGGTTAATCCCAGAGGTATTCGAGACGTAATGCTGTACCTAAAACAGCAGTACGGAGACCTAAGAATCATGATCACGGAGAACGGTTACTCGGACACCGGCACCAAACCCAACGATGAAGCGCGCGTGCGCTACTACCGGAAGTACTTGGAACAGGTAAGTTAGGAATTGTAAGCACTGTATCACCCGAAAGACATTTCCTGCTAACTCTTCCCAAGGATCTGTCTCCTAGATGATTTTGTGCTACTGGCGGGAGCGGCCTTAGCCATTACGAGACTCCAGGCGCTAAATCTTTCCAAGGCCCAAGGGTCTAGTATCTAATGACTTTTTCCTCTCGGGTTGTTACACGAGGGCGCCAGGACCCTGCCAAAGTGTGGTCCCGGGTGTTCACCCTTCTTAACACCCTTTAAGGCCCTTGAATCTTTCCGCTAAGCGTTTTAATTTTAGTAAGCACTCTAACGTAAAAGAAAAAAAGCAGGATTTGTTGATTTTGTAAGGATGATGGTGCTTTAGAACGGCTCTGATTTTTTTAGGTGCTGCTGGCAATCGAAAAGGATGACGTAAAGGTGATAGGATACACCGCCTGGTCCCTAACGGACAACTTTGAGTGGCTGGACGGATATACGTATGTGTGTTACAGTGATTTTCAAACCAGAATATTACAGCATAAGTAAATTTTTTAACTGTACAATAAATTTAAATAGATGCAAACTTTTCAGCGCTTTCGTTTCAAGTGTTTCTTTATTTACATAAGAAAGAGAACATTTTTAAATTAATATCCGATTTCTGAGCCCCTAAATAAATAAAGATGTAAAACTCTTATGTGCTATTATTTTATATTTGGTATGAATTTATTTATTTATTTACAATCACATAATGTAAAAGAAACATAAATTGGGAATAATACGTTACTTATATAATAAAAACTGATTTTCCTGTTTCTGAAACTAATTACTAAGGTGTATCTCCAGGTCCCGCTTCGGGCTGCACGCGGTGGACTTCTCGGACCCGCGGCGCCCGCGCACGCCGCGCCGCTCCGCGCGCTACTACGCCGCCGTCGCCGCCACGCACGATCTCGACGCGCACTACGAATACAACAACCGGGCTAGGGGGAGACAGGCTTGCACATTAAGGGTTTTTTACCTCCTAACAATATATATTTTGTTATCTTTGTATCGAAGTAACCCGTAATCAACTGAACTGTCGAATTTTAATGGTTTAAAACGCTTAATTCAAAAAAAAAAACAGTTAACATAAATAGTCTACATAAAAACTAAGTACAAAGTAAACATTATTAATACATTTTTGTAACCGAAATTTCTTTCGATTTTTATTTTAAATGTTTGACATTCAAATTATTAAATTAAAATGCTATGTAATACCCGAAAGACTGACAAACGCAAAGCACACAATGCTGATGTTGAAGATTCAAGTCCTGCCATTACCCTAATTTTTCTTTGTGTTGTCATTACATAACATTTTAATTTAAACATTATTAAAATAAAACACTGGTTTTATTATAAATAATAATACCCGTTTCGACCGAATTTTAATATCAACATATCTGACCTTAAATTTATCATTGCATAACAATGTGTAATTTAATGGTTTAATTGATATTGATTTATGATAGATTACGTGTATGATATTGTTTGAATGATTGACTGGCTGAAATTCAATAAGCCTAGTAGAGAAAAACAAACTTATAGGCCGTGATAAGACAAGGGGAGGAAAAATGCCCTTTAATATTATGATTTGTTTTTTTTTACAGTTACATCTGCAATTGTGCCAACGTTGTTTTATCAGAAAAAAAATCTGAATTCGGGTGGATTTTCATTTGGACTTTTTTAGGTGTCACATGGCCTTAAATTAAAAACCGTTGTACAGAACTTACCTCAATATTTTTTTTCTCAATTTGTACACCAAATGCAACGGAGGCATAATATTAAAATTCCCTGGTTAGACACAAAAACTAAAAAAAAGCGTCCTCAAACTTCAAAACACTGCGCGAACGACCGCTGTGAGGCATGTCCCACTTGCCGATTCGCTCAAACAATCTCGCATATCTTTACACAAACATAACGTATTCGTAATCAAAATATACCATTTTAAAGAGCATTACCGCATTGCTCTAAATGTCAATAGAAACTAATCCGCCGGTATTTGAAAGCAGGGCAGTCTCTTTGTACTTGTCCCGCGCGCGACCTTTGTTGAAAGCCGCTAATATACCTCCTAATATCTGATTGGTCGAAAGCCCAACCGCCTCGTTCATTATACCTATGAATAATACGTCTATCTAGCTTCGGCTACCGACAGAAGTAGACAAGATACTTGTAACTTTTGGCGATCTAACGAGGTAAATCTTGAACACGGTGTATTTTGTCACGAAAATTTTGTAATTTGTATGGTCGATTATCTCTGGATAAACAAGTGAAATAGATATATCTCTAATGAAATTAGGAAGCCAAAAGTGGCTTGATTATGTGTTTTATTTTGTATGTTTGTTGCGTTAACAGTTTATGAATAATCGCTGAAAAACCTGTTTGCGGTAAGTTGTATGGCGTAATTTGTACGGCTTTTTTATCCATACAACTTACAAAAGTGCCATACTACTTACAATTTAGGTCAAAATCGTAATAAATTACACAGATTAACTTTATAATCAGCGGTATAAATATCAATATCGAAACATGTAACTTTTTTTAGTTATGAAACAGTTTTTTTACGGTTTTATTTTTTAATAATCACAATAATTACCGTAATAATAAACCTCAACTGAAGGACTTACCAGTCCTACTGGCCACAGACTCCGCAGGCCATCATCATTATCATATCAGCCAAAATATGTCCACTGCTGGTCATAGGCTTGCTCCAAAAACCGCCACAACTACCAGTCTTGCTCTACTCATATTCAGCGTGTTCCCGCAACCATCATCAATATCTGCTAGCAATATGCCACGTTCAGTGCCACTTAAATCTCACAACTTTTACGGTTTTTGTTTCTTGTGCGGATTTTCACGTTTCTAATTCAATCACACAAAATAACTCTAAGTGTAAGAGGTACGCGCTACGCGTACATCATAAAGAGCGAATACATAATCTTTAAGACTGTCAGCGGAAAGAGTCCTGAGTTTGTGCCTTTCATAAAATTGAACGGTAAACCTCTAAGACGGGTATACCATTTTAAATATCTCGGTCACTATGTGAGGATGGATTATATGGAGTTGGACATAGAACAGGAACGGAGAGTGTTGGCGATAAGATGAAATATGCTGGTGGGGCGGTTTGCGCGCTGCAATGCACAAGCTAAAACATTTTTGTTTAAAGCTTACCGTCAGGTATACTACACGAGCTGCCTTTGGGCGAAATATACGGAAATAAGGCATCAGCGCTTTCCGTGTCCAATACAATAATGGCTTCAGGATGTTGATGGGGCTGCCGCGCTATTGCAGCGCATCTGGTATGTTTGCACTGGCCAGCATAGACGATTATTACGCCATTATGCGCAAAAATACCGCATCCTTGCTGAGCGAATTGCGCGCCAGTTTCAACTCCATCCTAAGAACTATAGCCATGAGGTATGATTCGCGCATCAGTCGTCATCTTATAGGCGTGCTTGTCAGCACGAGATAGCGTTAATTATTTGTTATTTCATATTTAAAATATTTTTTGTGATTGATAAGTAGGTAGGTATATAATTTTGTATTTGATGATGATTATTATTATTATCATAACCGTTCAATGTCTGCAGCTCAATCTCAATATTTACTCAATTATACCTTTTAAGTAATATAGTATCTAAGGACCTCGATGTTACTAACCAATCTATGGACCCTTATTGAGTCTAAAATAAAATGATTTATATTTTATTTCTTACAAACCTTTCAATTGCCCGTTACCTCGTGCCTTCTTATATAATTTTGAAACTAAATAGATGACTGTGAAAAAAGTTCTAAATAAAATAAGTTTAAATGGGGTTTGTATTCCTTACAGTAAAGGTATAATGATAATAGTGTCAGGTATCATGTTTCGTCCTAGTTATAAAGAATTTCTATTTATCTAGGACCTATTTAACCAGATTTTGTTTATACTTTCATACGAAAGTAAGTTGTATGGCAAGTTTGTAATTTGTATGGCTATGTATATTTTTCGGACTCAAATTCTAAGAAACTATAGCCAGCAAAATGATGCCTCATACACCATTCGATTTCTAATCAAAAAATCTTGCCAAATTTAACATCGTTACCATCATTTTGCAAAGAAAAAAAAGTGCCATACAAATTACGAAAAAGCACTGCGTTTGAAAATATACCCATTCATTAAAGCATTTCCTTTGTGGTTTAAAGCATCAGCGATATCCACTTTAGTGAAGCTAGCATCAACTAGGTGCCAAAAGTAATTTCCAAATATCTTCGAGCACCTGGTCTGCTGCTCATCATCATCATATTTTACGAAATGTTGAATTTTTTAACGGAAAATGAAAGAAGATTCAACTCGGAAAATATTCGCACCTGATTTGGAAGCAGATTATGTAATCAAATCATTTCGATAACCATTGATAACGGTGTATACATAAAATAGTAAACTACTTACTCAGTTCATTCATTCCTCACGATGAATAGTTGGAAAGCGGTCGTGTTCAGGTAAACCAATGTCAAGGTCAAAGTCTAATTAATTACTTAAGATAACTACTGTGATAATTTCTTTTTATTTAATAACAGTGATAAGTAAACAGTAATAGATTGGCTTTTGATCGGTGATTTTAAGTATTACATACGCAACTTTAGCTTTTCAATTTGCTAAATCTTACCCCTAGCGGCCCGAATGTTTTATTTTATGGAAAAACGCGGCTTGCGGTCGCTCGATGGGAAGTGATTACTGCCGCCTATGGGAACCAGCAACCCCAAGGGAATCTGTTCCGCTGCCGGCGTTTAGGTCCCTTCTTCCTCAGCTTATGGATGAGCTGAGTGTAAAACGGTACGCTGTTTTGGTGGAGTAGCTAGATAATTTGTTCCAATTTGTTAATATGGATCTCCACAAATTAGCGCCTGTTTTTATTTACATAACAAGGGAAACGAGCCAGTGTGTTACCTGATGGTAAGACCACCACCGCCGATAGACACCCGCAAAACCAAAGAGACTAGAAATTTGTCGCCAATCCAGAGCTAAGATGGAATACCTCTTGTACCAGTAATGTCACCGGCTGTGTTGCTCTCTACGCCGGAACACAACAGTGCAAGCACTGCTGCTTAGAAAGTTCTATTCATTACTTTAGTATGGGTTCGATGCGTATAGGTATAGTCAGATGCAGAACTAGCTTAAACTAGTAATCGAGAAGGTAAAAAAAACTACACAAGTTCTTACTCTCTTGGTATTTGCAATATACTGTTTATGTTTTTGCTCTCTTTGACTGTGTATAAAACAACGGCTATAGAATGTCCTGTGTAATCTTTTTTGTTCATTTTCGTAGAAAACTGAAAAGTGTACAAAGATAACTAAGTACTCATACTGTGGTCTACTTGAAAAATATTATTTTCATTTTCACCATCGCCTATAGGAATTAGTAACCGCAAGTCTCAAAAGAGAGTAGCTGATCCTTGTCGGCCTTAAGGTCCCTTCTTCTTGACTCGAAATGTTATCATTCACAGTATAAAATTAATGATCCTGTAAAATGCATAGGAAATAATATCACACAAGCAAAGTCACAGATAAAAGCGCAGTAAAAGAATTTAGTATCATTTTGTTAAGTATTGTTTTTTGGAATTTTGAGGCAGATCTTACTCAATTTCCCATAAACAACTTATAGGTTTTAGCCAGTCTGTAATTGGTTCTTTAAGCTTGCCCGTATTTCTAGCATTTGGCTTATCGACGTTGGTAGAGGTGGGGAAATTGTGACAAATACGAGCAACTCTTATTTCATACATTACTACGACAAAGCTCTTAAATGTTTAGCTACTTCTGAGGGTGACTGTACATGATTATTTCATTGAGACCTAAAGCATATCACTGGAGTGTAAATTGAAATCCGACACACTTGTCTTCTTTCACATTGACAGCTGAATTTAGATAAAAATCTAATCTTAGACCCCAAATGGCTCTCAACTTGTTAACAGCACACTTCTCTTGACACAATCAGCTGTAAGATATTTGATAAATCTTCTTTTGAAGTGTTGACTTGTTAGATTGAATTCTTAAAGCCATGTCCACACTTGTATCATTTTAATATTTTCAGCGTATCGTATTTCCGTCACGTGGCACCGATCTGTATCATGAACGCAGTGGCCCTAACATGAGCGGCCAAGTTTAGTCTATCTGAGCTTATGTATGTATGTATGACTCTTTATTGTACTAAACACATAAAATAACAGATAACAGGACAAAACAGATGTACAATGGCGAACTTATCCCTTTTCTCTATGTGCGTCACTTTATTATGATACTAGTTTGACAGAGACGCAGGGAGGAATAAATTAAACTTGGGCTGGTCATGGCAGATGTTGACTTGGACGCACAATTGTAAGTACGCGATCATTGTGTGCAAACATGTCAGCTATCATGATACGTGTCGGCGACACGTGACGCAAATGATACAAGTATGGACAAAGCTCTAGGCATGGATAAGCTAAAAGGAGGCTCCCAAAATATTGAGGACAAACCTAATAAATGTATCTTAACATCTAACGCTTATTTCAAGCATACATTTGTCCAAACAAACCTCAAACATGGTTAGTAAAGTGGTGCCTTTCTGAAATTGTTGGGAGGTAATGTAACTGTATACTAGTAATTAATAGGCGTGAAGTATTGTTTTTACCAGTGTTTTTTTTTTTATGAAATAGGAAGGCAAACAAGCAAGTGGGTCACCTGATGGTAAGTGATCACCGCTGCCTATAGACACCCGCAACACCAAGAAGATGGCAGATGCGTTGCCAACCCAGAGGGCTAAGATGGAATACCTCTTGTGCCAGAAATTGCACCAATTAGAGGGTTGACACCATTCTTTTGTTTTTACTCGTTGTTTCTGTATCTTTTCGTCAGTCAACTTGTCTGTATACCATGTTTGAGCAAATAAATTACTGAATCTTTGGGTCATTTTCAATGCCTAGGAGCATTGCTTCAGATCACGTCAATAAGTGAAACAAGTAGGATGTATTGAAAAATTCTTAACTAGACAGATATATAAAACTTAAACTAGTACTAAAACTACAGAAACTAAATTGTGGAAAAGCTGTACAATCCATCATCACTTATTATAATTGCTTATTGTTATAAATGAATACTAATTATTTTTTATGACTTACGTCATTAACTTTTATGCAAATTAATATTGCGCGTGCATGCAGCCATGTGCGTGGATATAGCCCTTCTATAATTATAATTCTTCTCGTTGGGTATACTGCTATACCATCCGCATGGACCTTAGTACTCTGCGTTACCTTTGCATCATTTTTACGCAATAAAAAACAGAAAAGATGTGACACAGGAGTACAAAGAGATGTAACAGAAGACTTAGATGATGCGAGTATACATTGTATCTGCAGCGCCCTGCTGGCAGTCGCTTGCGGTGAGCGCCGCTTTCCTGGAGACTTCAAGTTCGGCGCTGCCACAGCCGCCTACCAGATCGAAGGAGGGTGGAATGCCAGCGGTAAGTGGACTATGATAACTATGGAGCTACCAGGATCGGTGCTGTCAAAAGACCGAACCACAGAACTAGCTTCTGAATCTATCCAGGAATTACGAACGACACTTTATGTTGCTTAAGGGGGTGAAACTCAAAAAGTTGCTAATAGCGGGTGGAGTACCATCTCTTAAACTACGTCCACGCTTGTATTTTATTTGATACATAAACTGAGAGCCATTCAACGTAAATTAAATTCAAATAAAGAGATGTGAGATATACACAAATTGTCATTTCAGACAAAGGGGAGAGCATCTGGGACCGCCATGTGCACGCCACACCGGAGTCAATCAAGGACCGAAGCACAGGCGATGTGGCTTGCGACTCTTACAACCTATGGAGGGAGGACGTCCAGCTCTTGGTGGATATGAATGTGGATTTCTACAGGTACTGTGCCATTTTTGGGTTCCGGGTACACACGTAGCCAGCCCTATTGGTCTCATTCATGCGTCACATTCCGGCACATTGTGTCACATGCGGTACATGGCCAACCCAGAGATCAAAGATGGAATACCTCTTGTGCTAAGTAATTTCATCGGTTATCTTGCTCTCCGGGCCGGAGCTGCCCGAAACACAATAGTGCAAGCACTGCTGCTTAGCTGATGATAGCGCAGGGTGGTAGTGTAGCGTCGTCGGTCATCGGTTCTACGAGTTATAATGTCATTTTCCTAATGTCGGCACAGGTTCTCCGTAGCATGGTCACGTGTGCTGCCGACTGGCTTCTCGAACCAGGTCAGCGAGGACGGCAGCAAGTACTACTCCGACCTGATTGACGAGCTGCTGGCGCGCGGGATAGAGCCTGTCGTGACGCTGTACCACTGGGACCTTCCCCAGAGTCTGCAGGATCTAGGTAAAATATTAAAATTACTATTTCAACCAAAGATAGTGATGTCAAGACATTTAAATGCTAATGTAACCAGTTTTTCCATTCCACTACAACGTGACGACGTTTTTCTAATTTTTATGAATAGTCCATTTTTAATACTATTCTGTTGAACATTATTTGTAATTGTGCGTCCGAATAGGGTAAACTGGCAAAAAACTGAAATTCATACGTCATGATACGCAATGAAATGTCAATTTTTGTAACAAGTCCGATAGTAACAATTATCTTATTTCATATCATCTTGTTAAAAAATGTTGGAAATCTGCTTGTGATTTTGGCAAGGAAAAGGTTCCTCTTAACCTCAGAACATAATAAAGCTCTTATAAACCCTTTGTTACAACAAAGTTAAAAATCGAAACAACTATAATTTCGGGCTTTAAATTAACTTAGCACTCTCAACACAATACCCATGCATGCATTCCTTATCCCTCATTCACGTACGTGCAATTGCCGATAAGTTAACCGTTATGAATAATCTTCACTTATTACCATTCTGAGGAGTCTATCTAACTATACAATCAATTGATTTCGCTTTTCAATCGTTTCAAACTACAAGTACATCAAAACTTAAGAGGAGTGTAAACCCAGCGCTCTCCATACAAACGGGGATAACGTTTTCCATCCTCTAAATCTTAACCTACAGCCATAATTTTTTTGTATGTTGTCATTATGCCCTAGAACTAGGTTTGTATGTTTTGATTTTTTTAAATATTCTTAATAGTTTCAAATATATTGACGCTTTTTTGTTTTGAATGAAACTCCTTAAATGCAAATATTGTCAAATCAATGAAGAATATTTAAAAAATCAAAACTTGCAAACCTAGTTCCAAGGCATAATGACAACATAATAATATCTAAGAATCATTGCCATAGGTCAAAACTTAGAGGTTGGAAAACGTTATCGCCGTTTGTATGGAAGGCGCTTTTTCGGGCTGGGTTCAAAAAGCGCTCTCCCTGCAAACAGCAATAGCGCCTTCCACCATTTAAACTTGAATCTAGAGCCATTTTTTTGTATGTTGCCATTATGCCCTAGAACTAGGTTTGTATGTTTTCATTTTTCTAGTACTTATTCTTCATGAATTTGATAATATTGGCGTTTTAGGAGTTGCATAGAAAACAAAAAGTTAATATTTATAAAACTATAAAGAATATAAAAACCGACCAAGTGTGAGTCGGACTCGCGCACTGAGGGTTCCGTACAAGCTTAAAGCACCGAACAGTACTCGAAAAGATAAACTGGACTGGTTCCGTGTTTTCCTTCGAGGTAAGGAACCCTAAAAATATAACACTACAAACCTAGTTCTATCAAGGGCATATTTACTATATACCTACCAAAAAAGAATGGCCATAGGTTAAGGTTTAGAGGGTGAAACACAGTAGTCTGAAGTGTTATATTTTCCAGGTGGTTGGGCCAATCCCATGATCTCAGATTGGTTTGAAGACTACGCAAGGGTAATCTTCGACTTGTACGGGGACCGTGTGAAGACCTGGATCACCATAAACGAGCCCATAGCCGTCTGCGACCTGGGATACAATGATTTTCTGGCCCCTATGATCGATTCCGATCACTATGGCTCCTATTTGTGTTCCAAGCACATCTTGTTGGCCCATGCCAAGGCCTACAGACGGTACGAAAAGGATTACAAGCCTAAATATAATGGTGAGTTAGATAAATATTGTACTTGCAAATTCATTAGTAAGTAATCTTAGGTTTAGGTTTCCTCTTGTCGCATGGTGTTGTGTATACCATCAGGTGAACCACTTGCTCGTTTGCCTTCCTATGCTGTATAAAAAAATGGTTTGTGTCCCATATCGCCATACGAAATTTTGTTATTGGATAGTCTCGTTTAGAGATGCAACGGATAGTTGTTTGGCCGGATACCGGATACCGGATATTCGGCCTGATCACCGGCCGAATATCCGGTATCCGGCCGCCGAATATTCGGCCGGCCAAACGATACCTACATTTTAGTTTGGCGGCGGGCGCGTCTTGCAGGTTTCAACCTGTTACGTATTGTAGGTTCGCTCGGACCGTTTTCTAGGCAAGAAACGAGTTTTATTAGGTCAGGGTACGGAACTATTTCGTTCGTATGCAGTACCTACACGTGCGCCCGCCTATTTTGCTGAATAGATCAGTTTAATTAAATTGTACATTAAAGGTAATACTAATAAACGTATACTGATAATTCGTTGTTATTTTCTTGTATACTAACCATTTTTCAAAGTTAAATACCAAACAGAATCACTATTCGGTATCCGGCCGAATAGTGCGCAACTATCCGGTATTCGGCCGAATAGTAAAATAATGGCCGGATAGGCCGGATACCGGATAGCAACCGGATATCCGTTGCATCTCTAGTCTCGTTCAAAGTTTGGATATGATGACAGGAAAGATCAGGGTATTTTTTTTTTGCAAAATGATCTTCAGACCTTGCTTCATCGACGGACCTAGACTGGATTCGATGTTCATGGCTCACAAATGAAAGGATGGTATCGATGCGACAAAACTCAACGATTTAGGCATGCATGTCTCAAAATGCCTTTAATATTTTGTATTTCGGATGCATCGTGAACTTGATATGAAATTGATAATTTTATCTTATCGCTATACATTGATGTTTTGCACAAGTAGGTTATGTAAAAAGATTTCGATTTGTAATCTAAAAGAGAGCAGCTTCAAATCGGGATAAAACCCAATTTATCCTTGTTTTCAGGGGAAGTGTCTCTTTCCAACCAACTGTTTTGGCTCGAGCCAGCTTCGGATGAAGATGTCGAGCTCACGGAACTCAGTAAAGACATAACAGTAAGTAATACATTGGTTAGCAACTAAGTACTTGTTTAGGCATACGACACAGAATCAGCTAAGATTGAAAAACAGAGTAGAAAATCTCCCTAAATACAACAATCTTTATAAAACAATGAGATTCGGATACTTGAGAGATATTTGAGGTCCGGAAGCCCACTGGGGGAAGCTACGGGGCGACAACGGATCAGCGATTCTCTTGGGATCGCTAGTTACCATGGGCGGCGGTGATAAGTTTTCATCAGGTGACCCGCCATTTGCCTCCCTTTTCCACAAGAAAACTCTTCTTTCATCTTCTATTTCATCATCGGTGTTTCCAAATGGATACGACTTAGGGACCTTTAAGAAACGAACCTGTTCCATTCTTAAAGCCAGGCAACGCGCTTGCGATTCTCTTAATATTGCAGGTGTCTATGGGCGGCGGTGATTGCTTACCATCACGTGACCCGTCTGCTCGTTTTCCCCCTCTACTATAAAAAAAACTACTGGGAATCCTCGTAGATTCGAAAAATACCTACAGTCAAAGACAGAAAAAAAAAATCGAAAGGGAGGAATATATTATTAACGTTACACCGCGAAGGTAATTTAATACTCTTACATCCTTAACCAGCATAGACTGTTTTCTCAGTTCCATTATTAATGGTAATTTAAAGTTGTCTTCAACTGTACCTGGTTTTTTCCTGTGGTATTTCAGATCGGACGTTACTCGCACCCCGTATATTCTGCGGCGGGCGGCTGGCCACCAGCGCTGGAACAGTACCTGGCGGAGAAAAGCCAGAAGGAGGGATACTCCAGGTCCAGGCTGCCTGCCTTTAGTCAGCAGGAGATTGAGCTGATCAGAGGTCAGGCTTATTACGAACTTTCTGTTCTCAAGTGTAACGGAAGTTTTGGGGCGGAATGTTGTGGTTAAAATTGCATTCGCATCACCAGCATATTGCCAGGAACTGCTTTGTGCTGTGCTACATTGATTGTAACTCATATTAATATTATTACTTAACATATTCACATTATCAAACTTCTAGTAATTTAAGATCTTGGCACAATTGTATTGTCCAACTCAAAAATTCCCATTCTAAATGTCCAACTACTCTGCTCAAGCCCATGTCGTGTAGATGACATAAACAAGGGTGTCTAGATTGTAAAACTCCAATGGCATCATCTTCTTGGTCTTATCCCCAGGGTCCTATGACTTCTACGCCCTGAACCACTACACGACGCACACCATCCGGCCCGCGGCGCCCGGGGAGGACCCCGGCGTGTTCCTGTTCGAGGGCATCCGCGAGCTCGGGGCCATTTGCGACGGGAGGCCCGAGTGGCCCCCTACCGCTTCCAGCTGGTTCCTGGTACGTCAGCACAAACCTAGTTAGTGCGTCAGTTTCAAGTAGATTCCCCCTACACACTGCGTCTTAACAATGCTTATTATAAGTATACTTCTACAATTTCTAAACTTTCGTTGACACCCACTCCACCCCATGTTGTTTAAAAGCTCAAATATTTTGATTTTTAAGACACTTTCAGATACCTTGACCTTGATTCTCCTTGGTCCACTCTTCTGCTTGCTAAAAAACTCGTATCTATACAATTAAACAGTAGTATCTGAGGGTTACAGCTGTATTCTACCAGGGTTCGAGTGATGGGATAAATATCCTGATGGTATTTGTTTGCCAGGCAAGGCTCCGACGTCTATTCCAAACTCGCACTACGTGCGTCCGTCCTAGGGTAGACCCAAAGCCATCCAAAGCCAAAGGCTACCCAATGCCAGCTGACTTTGGCTCTGCCTTGTGCTTCGCATGTTATCTTCAGTTTCAGTCTGCAACTTCAACTTTTCCGAGTAATACAGTGTAATTTTCAGGTGAACCCCAGAGGTCTCCGAGACGTGATGGTGTACCTGAAGCAGCAATACGGAGACCTGAAAATTATGATCACGGAGAACGGGTATTCGGACACCGGTTCCGAGCTCGACGATGAAGCGCGTGTACGCTACTACCGGGATTATTTGGAACAGGTAAGTTCTGGGGTTGCGTTGCAAGACTTCTGAAGAGACCCCCGAGAAGTTGCGGATGGTAGGCCCTTGTGCAAGGTCCGTCGGAATCCCTACCACCATCTTGGTAGCTAATCCACCCACTAAGCAGCAGTGCTTGCAGTGTTATGTTCCGCCGTGGAGAGCAAGCTGGTGAAATTACTGGTACAAGAGGATTCCATCTTAGTTCTCTGGGTTGGCAACGCATCTGCAATTTTTTTGGTGGTGCAGTTGTCTATGGGCGGTGGTGATCACTTACCGTCAGGTGACCCACTTGCTCGTTTGACTTTCTATGTTTTATAAAAAAAAGCATCATATCAGCAGAAAGACGTTTACTGCTGAGCATAGGCCTAAGGTCTTCGTAAAGTATCTGCATTTGGGTGGATTTGAGCTGGTAATGTAATTAACCAGGCACGTAAAATATTTTGCATACATTTTGTATGGGTTCGTCAGTAGGATGCCTTTTCTAACTGAGACCCATTCGAAGAACCTGTGTGGTCACTTTTTACGTTTCAAAGTTGGTGTTTTTTTTATATAATAATAGGTAGGCAAACAAGCAAGTGGGTCACCTGATGGTAAATGATCAGTACCACCTATAGATACCTGCAACACCAAGGCGATTGCAAATGCGTTGCCAACCTAGAGGGCTAAGATGGAATACCTCTTGTGCCAATAATTGTACCGGCTGTCTTGCTCTCCACGCCGGAACACAGTGCTTAGCGGCAGGATTAGCGAGCAAGATGGTCGATGGATGGTGCTGATAGGTGCGAATGGTAGTGATGGTGGTTTTAAATCTGTTCTGAATGTTTAGGTGCTGCTGGCGATGGAGGAGGATGACGTGAAGGTGATAGGATACACCGCCTGGTCCCTCATGGACAACTTCGAGTGGATGGATGGTTACACGTATGTATTACACTAGTTTTCAGAACGGCGAATATTTCCTTCAATTGTACTTAAACAGCTGTTAAACTGTTAATTGTATCATGTCAGTTAGTCAGCCAAGAAATTGCTGAACCATTTTGCCGTCGTTTTACAAGGAAGGTCGTCTTAAGAAATTACTTGGTTTATTACGTTATAAAAATGATTATAACGACCTATTCATAGAAAAAATGGAAGCTGAATGCTTGGTGTTTTCCGAAAGGGCATTCGAGTGGTATCACAATATACAGGGTGTTGCCAAACTTCGGTCAGGATTAAAACCCAGAATGCGAAAATTTATGAAGGATACAAACAGGCTTCTTTTGTTTGGAATACGATAACTTATGAAAGGTGATCTCCAGGTCCCGCTTCGGGCTGCACGCGGTGGACTTCTCGGACCCGCGGCGCCCGCGCACGCCGCGCCGCTCCGCGCGCTACTACGCCGCCGTCGCCGCCACGCACGATTTCGACGCGGACTACCAATACAACAAGCGTGATGAGCAAGAATTATAAATAAACTAGCCTTCCCCGCGACTTCGCCCGTATTGGTGTTAAATTACTAACCACCCTCCTTTTACTGCCTTAATGGTGGCTTTTCCAAAGAACTTTTCTGAGTGCAAATCAGGAACACATGTTCCAATTTTATGTTTCTATCTTTAGCAGTTTAAGCTGTGCATTGTCTGCCAGTCTTCAAAAATCTTTTTATGTATTGTTATAAATAGCGTTGCCAGGCGTCCGGATAATGCCGGACATAGTTCTACTTTTTAATGCGTGTCCGGTCAAATTAGATGGTATCCGGCCAGTCCGGGTTTTTAGGCTTTTTGCATTTGACCAGTGACGCGGTCGTTCCCGCTTCCACTGCCTCGCGTTGCATCGCTACTAATACAAAAATAGTTAAGCATGTCCGGCCTTTTTACCCAAGATCCAACTGGCTGGTCTGTCCGGCTATTCGGGGTTAGGACCTGGCAAATCTAGTTATACATATAGATATAGAATAAATTCAGGCGTTCAATTGGGCAGGCCCGTAGTACTTTTTGTACAGTGACAGTTCCAGATGTGCTGGCGGCTCTGTGTGACGTCTAGGGACCCTATTACACTAGCTTTTATCGCTGACATAAAAGATATATCCCTTTCTAACCAATATGCGTGTGCGAGAGGGACGGAAGCGTTTATGTGCGCGGCAAACGCTAGCGTACTAGAGCAGGTGACATCAAATGTCTACGATCTTTTGTTTTGGAATAAAATCTGAACATGACCAACGTGTTTGTTCCTCTTTGACCCTGAACCCTGGCTGCTGGAGACATTCTTTACCGGACAACTACGTTATAGTTCTTACTAGCGACTCGACCCGGCTTCTCACGGACTCTATTTACTACCGACAACTACTTAAATTAGGACATTGTTCTTTTTTTTTTATGAAATAGGAAGGCAAACAAGCAAGTGGTTCACCTGATGGTAAGTGATCACTACCGCCTATAGACACCTGCAACAACAAAGAGTGCAGATGCGTTGCCAACCCAGAGGGCTAAGATGGAATACCTCGTTCATAAAAACTTACGTAAAAAAATCTCTAAATGACAGTAAAAACCGTTTTTGAATACAAATCTCCTACAGTTGTGTAAACAAAAGAAAGAATTGTTATCATAAATGATAACTAAACGCAATAAAAGATCCTTATAGCCGACACGTAACAAGCACGCACGCAAGCAAGCAAACGCGGATTTCATTACGGTTTTTAAACCGTAAAAAATCCGTGATTGCTTGCTTGCGTGCTTCTTTAGTTACGATTTACGGTAGTTATTCAATTATTTCTTTTGTTTACACAATTGTGAGTTATTTAGATGTACAAAGGTGATTCAAAAGAAATATAGTTTTACGCTGATTAATTTAGGATCGTTTTCCTTTGAAATCTGTATTTTTGTGACATATTTCGATGAACGTGAAAATTGAGGATGTGGAGGTATTTGTATTTTGTCTCTGTTCTTTCGTGATTCTTTCTAACTACACTCATGTAAGAAAGAGACACATAAAGATACACAATTAAGACTTGGCTTGCTAGGGTCACTGTGGGTAGAAATTATTACCTTCGTATATATTTTTCTTATTAAAAGTGCGGTAGGCACAAATTTTATAATATTAATATTTCTCTGAAGAGGCGTTGCTTTATCGTGACAGTGGCATGAGTCGTATCATTACATTATACCAAACTGTGAAACAAGTGAAGAGATTAATTTGTAGTATTTCATAAATAATTACATATAATTAATTATCACTTTATTAAGTACAAGGGTTACGGTGATAAGCTCTACTTTCACTTTATCATTTACTGCTATTAATTTGCATAAGTTATAAAACTGAAGATATCGTGGGACCTTATTAAAGCTGGATTTAGACGTATCAAGTTACTGGCGCGAGTTTTGCAGGCATGCTTAGAGCGCTGGCAGGGTACTGGGACCATGTACATACGTAAACATTTTTTCGTGTCAGTCCAGTGCTGGAATCTTGATTTCACACGGCGCAGAACGGTGAGCCAGTTGAGTGGACAGCATAGTACTAATACAATTTGAAAGCGCACGCCGAGACAACAGTAGGTATAGTACTATCAAGACAGCAATCAAGGCAGGACAGTTAATAGCCAGCCGATCTATTTTTCGGGGCAGTGGCTTTCCCACCACTTTTTTGAATCGACTGTCCTGTGGCTAGAAACTTGAAAACGCGAGGGCAGTGCGCTGCAGTGCGGTGAGCAGGATAGTGCTGCTTGCTGTTCGTATTAGTTGACTGATCTATTTGAACGCCAACTGTCTTTTTAATTGTTCTGTTCGACTATTCTGCCTTACTTTCCAGCCCCCTTGTAAAATCAGCAGAATGGTACAGAGCTCGCGCAATTTTTGTGCCAGTGCTGCAGTAGCTTGCAACGGCTGATACACTTCCCGGCAAAGTTCTTGAGCACTGACTTTGACTGCGTAGTAGCCGTTTCTAGTACAAATCTGTATGCGCAAACATACCTTCTCCACTGGATTTATGCTCAAGCTTTTTACCTGCAACTATAACGAGATTGGCACTAGCAACTGGATACGTCTAAATCCGTCTTTATACTAGTAAGTGACGTCTTACGTCGTACAATTTTAACGTGTACCTACTTAGTGACATAATTAATTTGTCGTATTCACTAAAGTAGTTAATTATACGTAAATTAATTATCCTTTTAATAGATGCAAGGGTCAGTATGGTAGACTCCTCTTTTACGTTATCATTGAATAGTGCTAATTAATTACATAAGTTATTAAACTAAGCTATCGTGTTACTCTTGTCATAGTGAATTTATCACACCGTGTCAATGTACCAGTCCTCGGCAGTCTTCATCTTCTGGTGAGTATATTATTTTGATTATAATTCGTTCTGGCTGTAACGTCACCACCGATTGCTTGTTTTTGAACCGACGACGAATAGTTGGACGTTCTTAAGTCAACCGTTTTAATGGAATTCAAGTCGAGCGTTTTATTTGAATTTCACCCACTTCTCGTCAAATGAATGTTGAGTCGATTTCACAAACCAGCAAGAGTATGTCGGGCCATGCTTAGAAGGTAGGAATAAAGATCTGTAGCCAATACATCAAAATAAATTTTCAGCTTTGTATCTTTCATGGTTCTTAAAAAAAGTAAATGGGACAGACAGACATAGCGAAACCATAAGGAATTGTAAGGGCTATTTTTTTTTATAAAATAGGAAGGCAAACGAGTAAGTGGTCACATAATGGTAAGTGATCACGACTGGGCATTGACACCCGCAACACCAAAAAGATGGCAGATGCATTGCCAACCCAGAGAGCTAAGGTCATGCTAAGGTGTACTCTTGTGCTAGTTAGCGACACTGTTATTAGGTAAAACGATTCATTAAATTGTTTCAATATAAGAACGCGGCATACGTTTTCATAATAAACACTTTGAATACTATTTGCCTCAGCGCCCTGCTGGCTGTGGCATGCGGCACGCGGCGCTTCCCCGATGGATTCAAGTTCGGAGCCGCCACGGCCTCCTACCAGATTGAGGGGGGGTGGAATGCTAGCGGTAAGTTATTTTTCAATAATCTATCTACACCAAAGTAGGTGCCTAGGGCTCTAGCATAATAAAAATAAACATATAGGAATCTCGGGTTAGTTGATTGAACTGTTTTTTTATTTGTTATTGGCACTAATTTACTAGTTCCACACTGAACAATGCTTGTACAGTCATGAGCACCAACATGTATACAGCCAATCCTTCCCAACCTGTCAAAATTATGTAAACATCAACCTTATTGTTAGAGGCACAAGGTCTGTGTATACATATTTATGGAAGATTGACTGTATGGATGTTGGCGCTTGTGACTGTACTGCAAATGGTTTTGCTTAGTTTATTTTCCATACTTTTTTCTGTGTGTCTACTCTAGATCTTGGGTCCTGTCAATCGCTCAAAGGTTAACTGGAAGAGATCCCTTAAGGGGACAAGTTCGGCTGTATACATCTGTTTTGTCCTGTAATCTGCTTTTTGATGGGTTATGTAGACCACTAGATCCTTGTGATAGAGGGACAGACAGACCTATGGAAAGATAAGCGAGAGCAATAGCTCCAGAGATATTTAAAAATTTAACACAGTAGGTGTACAATATTTGGAGCCAGGAACCGCCAATACAAATCGGGATCATTTCCAAACATCCTTGTCCAAGATACAGTCATTGCTTTTATAATACGCCCGAAAAATTAATGTCTTCTTGATATAATAGATTTGAATTTTGTATCATTTTATATTTTTACACGTCACATTAGGTACATTATTTACAAGGCTGATTGCCTCGTTTGGATCGGTGTGTCTGTCTTTGACAGCTACACATTTCAGTATAATGTATTATGTGTCTCACACATCCCCTTGACACCCCCTACAGACAAAGGCGAAAACATCTGGGACCGTCTGGTGCACACAAACCCCGGGCATATCAAGGACAGAAGCAACGGCGACGTGGCTTGCGACTCCTACCACCGCTGGAAGGACGATGTCCAGCTGATAGAGGATATGGGGCTGGAATTCTACAGGTAACTCTATTTCAGCACAGGTGTAGCAGGCTCTAACATGACCGGTAAATTTTAGTTTATCTCTATCTGCGTTCCTTATATGACATTAGTTTGACAGTGACGCAGAGAGGGATAAATTAAACCTGGGCCGGTCATGTTAGGGCAACAGATTATGAGGAGACCCTTGTTTGTAGTTCTAGCTACAGATCCTAGAGTATTTTTTTATACAATATAGGAAGGAAAACGAGCAAGTGAGTCATCTGGTGGTAAGTGATCACCACCGCCCATAGACACCAGCAACACCAAGGGGATTGCAGATGCGTTGCCAACACAGAGGGCTAAGATGAAATACCTCTTGTGCCAGTATTTGCACCGGCTGCCTTGCTCTCTACGCCGGAACACAACAGTTCAAGCACTGCTGCTTAGTGGCAGGATTAGCGAGCAAGATGGTGGTAGCGATCCGGACGGACCTTAGAAAAGGTCCTACCACTCCAATCCAATCCTTCTTCAATTGTTGACTTACAGATTCTCCATATCATGGTCTCGCGTGCTGCCAACTGGCTTGGCGAACCAGGTCAGCAAAGACGGCAGCAAGTACTACTCCGACCTGATCGACGAGCTGCTGGCGCGCGGGATTGAGCCTGTCGTCACCCTGTTCCACTGGGACCTGCCACAGCTGCTGCAGGACCTGGGTAACTGAATCAGCTCGATTTCACTTTGAATATCCTCTTTGTAATAGACATTAGCTTAAGATCATTCATAGGCAGAAGCTCGTATGTCCGATAATATGTGGGTTCACTGCGCGAGCGCTCTTCCGTGAGGAAATGCCCCACGAACCCAGGTTGCGAGTAACTTTACTCTCAACCCACATCCAATGAAAACTCGTCAAATAACATCGTTTTTTTTTATAAAAAAGGAATGCAAACAAGCAAGTAGATCACTTGATGATAAGTGATCACCACCGCACCCGCAATACTAATTACACCAAGGAGATAGCAGATGCGTTGCCAACCTAGAGGGCTAAGATGGAATACCTCTTGTGCTAGTAATTGCACCGACTGTCTTGCTCTCCACGCTGGAACACAACAGTGCAAGCACTGCTGCTTAGCGGCAGGATTAACGAGCAAAATGGTGGTAGCTATCCGGACGGACCTTGCACAAGCAAATTATTTATGTAAATATTTCAAACATGTGTGAACAGCTACTGTAAAAGGTCGTAATACTTTGTGAAAGTTTGATACTAGTCCTATAGTTGCTGGCACACATCTTGAGCACAAATCGAGTGGAGGGGGTATGTTTGTGCATACATGTTTCTACCTAATGGTTCTAACCATTCCCCAGTCAAGGTCAGTGTTCCGAGATGTTTGCTGGGAACTGTATCCCGATCGCGCCGACCAATTCGTACTGCAGCGCAAGTGGTTACAGTATAGCTCGATCGTGACTGTCCAGTGGTGTCCAGTGAACATGACCGACCAAGTTTAGTTTATTTACTATGGAAGGCCTTTTCTTATGACATTAGATTGACAGAGACACAGGGTACGATAAATTAAACCTAGGCCCGGTCATACAGGGCCTCTGCTGTCATAATATCCCGCTCACATTCTCTGGCATTACTTAGTACCAAAGCACAAAGTGACATCATCATCAGCCTATATTCGTCCACTGCTGGACATAGGCCTCTCCCATAGTGACATAATTAGCCTTAACTTGTTTGTCAGGTGGTTGGACCAATCCTCTGATCGCAGATTGGTTTGAGGACTACGCGAGGGTAATCTTCGACTTGTACGGGGACCGTGTGAAGACTTGGATCACCATAAACGAGCCCCTAGCCATCTGCGACCTGGGCTACGGCGGGGTTTTGGCTCCTGCGATCAACTCGGAGCATGCACCATATTTGTGCACTAAGAACATACTGGTGGCTCATGCGAAGGTTTATAGGCTGTATGAGAAGGAGTATAAGCCTAAATATCACGGTGAGTGTGATTTAAAACTTAATCATAGTTTGTCCTAAAGGTAACCTCAGAAATTACCCGTACATTACGTACATATCCACTATTGAAGCCCGGTAGTACCAAAACTCTTCGAGTGGGCCATGTATACCAAATGACACCTGTCAGTTCAGTGAAATAGGGGCCAGGATTACTAGACAAAATGACACTCGATTAGCATTAACGCTGGAGAACAAATCGAAAGATACCGTCAAAATGTGGCGTTCGCCAATTTCCAACCTAAAAATTCTGTAGTTTCTGCTAGCGTTGACGCTAAACAGCAGTACTTGCACTGTTGTGTTCTGGCGAGGAGAGCAAGACAACCGATGACATTACTGGCACAATAGGTAAACTATCTTAATAAGCCCCTCCCCCCTGCATTGCCCCCTGGGTGGGCAATGCATCTGCAAACTGCTTAGTGTTGCCGGTGTCCATCATGAGCGGTGGTGATCACTTTACCATCAGGTGACCCACTTGTTCGGTTGTCTTCTTATTTAATAAAAACGTTTCAATGTTTTATTATACTGTATTACAATCAAACGTTTTTTTTCCAGGGGAGGTGTCCCTTGCCAACCATATCGTCTGGCTTGAGCCGGCTTCAGACCGGGATGTGGAGATCACAGAGCTCGCCAAAGATATATCCGTACGTACCTATTTCACAAAGATCTTGATTACAATCTTCATTTGCTCCCTTATCTTCTTCTTCTAGTGCCTTCTCCGTCTTGGTTGACTCGGCGACCATAAGAGTAATTTTTACTAATAGGGCAGATATTGCTGCTCGAAAGAGCGATCTGGTGCTCATCCCAACCGTCCCTAAGATTTTTAGTCAGGAGGTACGTCTACGGCCAAGTGGTCTGCAAACCTATCTAGATATAATATCTTGGTATACGCTTATGAACAAAGTTTCTTCTCCTTCCTTTGCTGCTTCTCCAACTAGTGGAGGTCAGCCGTCAGCTCTGTGTACTTTTCTTTGTCCTCTTTCTTTTGGACGAAGTATTGCTGATGGTAATTCCTGTTGCTTTCTGATGAAGCTGTTTCGGATGACAACTTGTAACTTCTGACAAAGCCTGATATTATGACAGGTGGTACGTTGGATATAATATGGATATGGATGGTTAGTTTAGTAGTTCCAGAGATTACACCCTACATACAAACAAACAAAGTGTACCTATTTATTATATTAGTGTAGATTTAGATATTTCTTTACTTAAGCTTAAGGTGCCTATTGTAAACTATAAAAATATTATGTTGCTGGTTAATACTGGAAATACTCGTAGTTGTACAGGGTGTAAGGGGGATGAATCTGAAACCCTAGTTTCAGATCATTATCCTGAACTTCTTAACAAAGGAGATTAAACAATTTAATTTTCTCACAGATTGGCCGTTACTCCCACCCCGTGTTCTCTGCTAAAGGCGGTTGGCCACCAGCTTTGGAACGATACATAGCGGAGAAGAGTAAGAGAGAAGGGTACTCCAGGTCCAAGCTGCCACCGTTCACTAAGGAGGAGATCGAGTTGATCAGAGGTAAGAAAACGGTGAACCTTAACATGACCGTGTATAATTTACCTATCTTTATCGTGACTATGATGAGTCTCTTTTTTATGGCACTAGCTAAACAGAGCAGAGGGATAAAATAACTTAGGGCCGTTAGACTGACTGATCCCTGTATCGTGACACATATACTGTTTTCAGGGTCCTCTTTTCCATTAAGTATGCACTTCAGGCGATCCATGGGCCCCTAGTTTTTGCCAAATCATTAACCTACGTAAAACTGTTGTCAATACAATGGCCCTCTGTCTCATTTCATAGTCATAAAGCCTCATCATCCTTAAGTGCCCAGGGCCTCGAGTTCCAGTAGATTAAAGCGGCTCTGATATTACATCGCAATACTGGTATTTATCACCATACATGGCTTTCTGATTTCATAAATCGATATACATATATCTAGGGTATCGGGGTGTCTTGACGATGTGATATTCCGTAAGCGTCAACGCTAGTTTGGACTAGCGTTGACGCTTACGGAATATCTATGAAATAATGATATAATTATTTATGAAATCGATCGACAGAATTTACGGTTTGACAATCGACGATCGACACATTTTAATGGGCAAAAAAAGATTACTCACCTACACAATATGGTGAAGTGGAGCTGATGGTGAAGTACCAGGAAAACTGCTCAATAATTAACGTCTCTGCATTGACTCTTCGTCCAGGCTCCTACGACTTTTATGGGCTGAATCACTACACTACGCGCATCATCCGGCCGCTAGCCACTGGCGAGGCTGCCGGCATGTTCCTCTTCGAGGGCATCAGCGAGCTCAGCGTCAGCAGCGACGGCAGGCACGAGTGGCAAACTACACCTTCCGGCTGGGTTCTGGTATGAAGCAGCGTTTTTGAGTTCACTAGTAAAGTCAAAGTCAAACGATCGCTCACTTCTTGTCTTGCTCGCTAATGCAGCCGCCAAGCGGCAGTGCTTGCACTGTTGTGTTTCGGCGTGGAGAGCAAGACAGCTGGTGAAATTACTGGTACAAAAAGTATTCCCCCTTTGTTCTTTAGATTGGCTACGCATTTGAGCTGGCCCATGCACTGCTCTTTCCTCCTACGAGTTCATAAGGGAACCACCGCCCTCAGGCACGTGTTCCAAAATCACATTTCTATTCCCAGGTGAACCCCAAGGGTATTCGTGACACGATGCTGTACCTGAAGCAGCAGTACGGGGAACTGAAGATCATAGTCACGGAGAACGGGTACGCGGACACGGGCGCCGATCTCGACGATGAACCAAGAGTTCGCTACCACAGGAACAATTTGGAACAGGTACTGATTAGAGAAGGTTTGGCACAGACATATACAGAATCATATGCAATGGCAGATCCAGGGGGGAGGTCATGTAGGGCATGACCTCGACAGCTCGACACTTCTAATCTCATGGATGATCCTGTCATGACTGACCATTGACTACGTGACCCCCAATGACTCGAAGGTTGAATCTGCCCTCTATTATGTGATCAAGAATGTATGAAGTAACATAATGCTTGGGGTCACGCTACCACTGCATAACCTTAATACATACTACAATACAGATGGCGCGTTGGTGTGATGATTTAGATCTTGCTTTTTAGAAGTTCATGACCCTGCCAACCCCTTCGCCCCTGTGTACGGCAAAATTACTAAGGATAGGATCAGTTCTGAATAAAATCCATTTAGGCAATTTAGGCAAATGCCTATAGGCCCTGCGTCTCGTAGAGCTTTCGAGGCCCAATAGCCAATAGCCTAGCTTAGCGAGCTGACTGCCTTTCCACCTTATTAACTTGGCTTTCTCTGCATTTTTTATACGCTGCGTCTAAATATTTGTTGTTGTTGGTGGTGTTAGTAACGTGTTGTTGTTGCTTCTGCTGACGCTGTTGTTATTGTAAATAAGTCACTTTACCACCAGAGGCGTGACTTTCGAGTTTCGACCGCTCGTCACTCTCCAGAAACGCCAATCAGCCGGGTAAAATATAAGCTGGCGCATTTGACTGGCTCGCTGCTGGCGAATTTCGAGCGTTTGAAAGACAAGAATTAACCCGCATGTCAATTCACAGGTGCTACTGGCCATGGAGGAGGACGGGATCCAGGTGGCGGGGTACACCGCCTGGTCGCTCATTGACAACTTTGAGTGGATTGACGGCTACCAGTAAGTGCTTTTAGATAACAGTAGGAGTGTGGTTTAAACATACACAGACAGCTAAAAACATAACCCTTCCTTTTGGCTTTGCCGTTATCGGGTAAAAAGTTTTGTGTAGTACCTACTTATACGTAGGTACAGTAATGGGGACCACCTTCAAAAATTGTAGTTTGGACTTCAGATGCCGAGGGAATGAGGAGAATCACAGAACTAGAGACTTAAACGACGTTACTGGAAAGTCAAGAGAGAACAGATGAACTACAAAGTGATTAGTTTATTTCGAAATCTGTTAGGTGGGGACAGCCACTCCTGTAATGCTCAAGACACTTAAAAATTCCATTAAATTCAGATTTTCCTGTTTAAAATATACAACCGGATAGCCTAGTAAGTAGTTTGTGACCCTGACTACAAAGCTTGTCAAGGTCAATTTTTTTTATTTTTATTATTAAAATAGTAATAGAAAAAGTGTTTCTTTTAAATAAAGTTTTGAGATGCCTTTTTCATCTATTTATACACTAGAAATGTATTCAGTTGTTTCATCTCTAGGTCCCGCTTCGGGCTGCACGCGGTGGACTTCTCGGACCCGCGGCGCCCGCGCACGCCGCGCCGCTCCGCGCGCTACTACGCCGCCGTCGCCGCCACGCACGATATCGACGCGGACTACCAATTTGGAGAACAGTGCGAGAAGCAAGAGCTTTAAATTTAAATTTTATATTTTACTGTAAACTACTGTTGTTGTTCTATTAAGTGGGCGAAGGCGTTTTATGCCGTCATTATACTCTGAGGGATACTTCATTATCATCATCATATCAGCCGGAAGAAGTTCACTGCTGGGCATAGGCCTTCCTCAAGGCTCTCCACGACGGTTGGTCTTGTGCTGCTCGCATCCACCGGTTTCCAGCGATCTTCACCAGAGGGATGCGTGCTAATGGAATAACAATCGATATTTAACAAACTGGAATAAATTACCCTACTCCGCGAAACCAATGCCGTGCACGTGCAAGATAGCTAAGGTAAGGCAAGGTAATTTGTTCCAGTTTGTTGATATGAACCTCGGCAAAGTAAAACCTGAATCTATTAATTATTATAACAATCGACATTTATTTGTGACAGTAACAGAAGTTGTGGACGATTCAATTTTTTGTACAAGTCCGTGTGTCCGTTTTGCTATCTAGCTCGCTATCCAGCTGCTAAGCAACAGCTTGTACTTGGGTTTCCGCGTGGAGAGAAAGACAGCCGGTGAAATTATTGGCGCAGGTGAAAGGTATTCCATCTTAACCCTCTGAGTGGGCAGCGCACCTGCAATATCCTTCGTGTTGCAGTGTTTTTGGCCGTTGCCGATCGCTTACCACATGACCGGTGCTAGTTTGTCTTCCTATTAAAAAAAAAACATTAGACATCTATGTAGTCATTATCCCCTAAAAAACAATGACGGCCGTTGCACAGTAAATAATTGTGGCGGTTGAAATTCCTAAATAATACGCAGTTTTTGATAAACCATTCCTTTTCTCTTTTATTTCTGTATTATATATTATATAATACTATATTATATTAGTATTAAGTTTAAGTAGCCATGTTCAGTGTGATCGAAGCGATGAACTAGTCAATGCTATGTGTGATCGAACGTGGCCAGTTATTATAACTATTAATTTATTGATACTGGTTTTTTATTTGCAGCCCCTATCTTAAAACCTTAATTATCTGCCTACATACCCAACCCATGTTTGTATAATTTATATAATTGACGGCATTAGCCCCAACACGCCCCAAGTAACGGGGAAAATTGGAGCGAGTTAGAACTTAAGTTCAGTGCTACTAGAAAATAAGTAAAATAAGAATAAAGCCCAGTACGTTCACTCGGTTGAGCTTAACAGTCAAGTAAGAGTCATAACCTGTACAAATTTTGTCTTACTGTGTAAACGAACTGATAAAATATTGTAGTAACCACCACTCCTAATGGTCATAACCAAGTCATAACACATATATACTTGGTAAGTCACTGGTAAGTACGATTTCTCGCATGCGAGTTGCATGAAATTGCGAGCTACTAAGGTTTGATGTGATGGATCGAATGATTGAGCCACACAGTGTAGGGCCATTTACACGGAGTGAGTTCTGTATGCGTGGTTGCGTATACATTGTGGGACTCGATGTGGACTCGATTGATCGCGTCATTCCTCGATAGCCCCCAATGTAGTGCAACTGGCATGCGAGAACTTGTACTCGTAAGAAAGGTTTTTACGTACAGTAGGGGAAATATATTCACGTACCACTTTAGAACCCTAACGCAATGACACGACGCGGTAAATGCCAGGCTATGTCATACAAATTTCATGCGTATGTCTCTTCGACTAGGTTCTACGGTGGTACGCACGGAAATCAAAAAACAGGGGAAGGGCAATGTACGCGTGATGTGCGTGCCAACATTACGTACTGTTGTACGTAACCTCTGCTAAACCGCTCCCAGTCGTGTTCTGTCATCCCGTGGAGGTGTTAGTCTCGCGAAATACCTTATTTTTCCCTAGCCATGCCGTATTGTTCAGTTTTAGAGTGCAAGAACCATAGTAGGAGTATAAATCTTCAAAATGGGGTTGTTTCTACCACCGTTAAGTACGATTTTAATGATATTCCATAAAAATGTTAGTTATTTTCATTGTACTAATAATTTAACAGAACATTTAGTCAAAATTCAACCGTACGTGATTACAATAAATTTCATTATTGATTGACTGCAATGACTATTTCGCTCTGGAAGGTTCTACGCTACAGTTGTGACATCTAGTGTTGAGTAGCGGAACTAAGAAACCAAATTTTTCTTTTGACGTTTACAGATTAAAATGTCGTATAATCCGTTTGACGTTAATAAAAAATAAACCTTAGCTTCACTAAAATAAGATATATTTTCTTACAAAAACTTGTGTACCATTGTCTTATATCGTTTGACAATTTTAACCAATCAAGATTATGTTATTTTAGAAGTGTAGTATAAGATGATATCCACAAATGTGTGCGTGTGGCGACACCGGTATGGGTACAACAAATGCTTTGAAGCACTTCCCCTGTTTTCTGATTTCTTTGGTGGTACGTGTTTCAATTTCCTTGACTGTACATTACATTCTTATTGTACCCGTGTGAAGCCGTTCGCTAGTAGTAAATAAACCATGAATTCAATTCAATTAAATTTTAATGTGCTTCATCAAATTTATCATAAGCTATGAATGTTAGACAGAGCAGCAACCAAACGCAACGTCAATTTTGACACGACGTATGAGCTCACATTCAAGTAGCTGCTGTTTTCGCTGCTTTAAATGAATAGAAAATTTATGGTACACTAATTTCAACTTTATTTTATTCGTGATAATGTTTATTAAAGATGACTATAAATAATCCATTATTTATCAATAACGTAATCAGCAGTACAAAGTAATGTTTGCGACCAACAAATTGCACATCTGCGATTTATATTTCGTTCTCAGTATTTTTCTTAAAAAATCTCTAAGATAACGAATATTGCTATAAAAACTCAGTGTTAACACTAGCCAGAAAATTGCGAGCGTACCGCGTCATGTGAAAGTACCTATGTAGTTTTGAATGTATTTTGTTGAGGCTCGCATTTATGTCTAGAATGAAGAAGTTAACGGGTTCGTTTCGCTATACGCAATGGGATCCGTGCCTGATAGTGTCGCAGATAGTTGCGATGCAGTCTTTGCTGTACCTGTCGCTGTGTTTGCTGATGGCGATCATGCAGGATATCACGGGTTCCACGCGAACATTGGACCATATCTTCGAATATCATGTAAGTAGATAGATAGATAGATAGATAGATTCGTTTATTACTTATTGGAAATTGCATTAAATTTAGAATGTCAAAGATAACAAATTCACAATAAGATCGTCAAAAGGTAAACAAAATAATAAAATAAAAATATCTAGAAATACGTCTAGAAAGATGTCCAAAAATTCAAAAATAAAAATTTAAATGTCACAATAAAAATACAAATATAAATTCAAAGTCACAAACGGTGAAAATGTCAAAATAGGCAAAAAAGAATAAAATTAAAACAAAACAAAAACAATCAGGTACAAAATAATAATCTAAAACAATAAGCAAGAATAATATGTCAAATTAATTTAAATGTCAACTGTTTTCATTGTACTCTTTTACAGAGTACAATGACTTATTTAACAAAAAATTTCTTAGTCGGCTACCAAATGCTTCGTCCGAACATTCATTCTTTAGGTCGGCGGGTAGGCGCTCGTAAAACCTAGGGCCTATGACACGCGGGTTCTTGTCAAGCAGCTTCAGCCGCCGCGGCACCGCTTGCAGTCTTCCCGTCTGGCGGGTTATTCTGCCTGGGATATTGACGCGTTTAAACAAATGAATGTTACGTCGTGTGTACATTATAACATCGTAAATATATTGCGAATAATGCGTCAATATCCCAAAGCTTCTGAATAGCTCTCTGCAGGAGTCCCTAGGTTTCACACCTGCCAATGTACGTAGAGCCCGCTTTTGGACTTTGAACACTCTGTCGGAGTCCGTCGAGTTTCCCCACAATATAACGCCGTACGACAAGAGTGAGTGGAAATGAGCATGGTAGACTTGGACTAGTGCTTTTTTGGAAATGAGTGGTTTGAGCTTTCGCAATGCAAATACCACGCCGTTTAATCGTTCACAAAGCTTTTGCACATGCGGTTTCCAATTTAGCCTATCGTCCATTATGAATCCAAGGTACCTACTTGTTTCACACATTGGCATCGAACTCTGTAGTTGTGGAGCCACTGTGTGGTTGGCCGAAAACAAGATAACATTTGATTTGGTCACGTTAAGGACCAAACCATTTGCAGTGAACCACTCATGCAGCTGATTGCATACACCTCTCAACCCGTGCTCAAGCTGTTCATATGTACAGGCGTTCACTACTACCGTGGTATCATCCGCAAATAAAACTGTTTGACCCTCATTGACAGAGGCTGCAAGATCATTGATAAATAATGAAAACAGGGTATTCCCCAAGGACGATCCTTGTGGGATGCCTACGTTCACATCGCCTGCCTTAGATTTTACCCTCCTACCATCAATTTGAACTGCAACCGTCTGCTGCCTACCTTCAAGAAAAGACTTAAAAAGTAGGAGGTCCTTATCTTTAATGCCATAGTGCCTGAGTTTCTCTAGCAATAACTTATGGTTAATTACATCGAACGCCTTGGATAGGTCACAAAATACCCCTGCAACTTTATGTTTCTCATCCAAAGCTGTTGTGATGCAATCATACACTTTGTATGCAGCTAATGTGGTAGACCTTTTTTTTCTATAAGCAAATTGTGCGTCGTAGTAGTAGAATATCATTAGAACTTAGGATGGCCAACTGTCCTGTATTTTAAAGGACGTCCCGGTTTTTTAGCTATCATTTTGGCTGTGTCCTGTATTTTAATAGAATAAATACAGGACCGTAAATGCCATTCCATACCACTGCATACCATAAACGCGGTATTTTTTCCTAAAACCGTGTAATTGTAGACGTGTACTGTAAAATGAGCACACATCCAAACCCAAACTAGAGCAGTTAAGGGTTTGTTTCATTTATTCGAATTCTAGACCCCTAGAACACATCACGATGAGTCATCAGTCATAACCGTTACATTTTATTAGTTTTTCTTATTACAGGAGTTACATGTGCGAGACAGTGAAGGCCGCTCAGTCATAGTTGCCTTTGTGCTGAACTCGGTAGTGGGAGCCATCGCACTGTGGTTTCTTATTGGGAGAACTAAACTGTGCTTGGATTTCAGGTAAATATTGACATTATTGTATCGGATCTTAGAGCATGCATACCAGGAGATGGCATTCAATGAGTTACCCCTCTGCCACAGGTATAGGCACAATGTGCCTACGCGACATTAAAACTAATTGACAATCAACTATTTTGTCACTCCACTACATTGACACTGATGAGATAACAGTTTACCAAAAATACCTTCATATGCTAAAAGCACCTGTATAATTTGTTCTGACTATTCATTGATTCCAGTTGCACATACCATGGCATCCACCTGGTAGCATGCTGGTTCTACAACGGAGCCTTCCCCACCACTCTGTCGTGGTGGGCACTGAACGTGGCCTGTGCAGCGGTCACCTGTGTTGCCGGGGAGTTCCTCTGCCTCCGAACAGAGCTCCAGGCCATCCCGCTCAGCATGGCTAAGGTGGACTTATGAAACCAGACCTGTCCCGAGGTTAGATGCTAAAGGTTTGTATTTTAAAATGTCTAAATACCATTTGGAGACGTGTTTAACACTTTCTTTGTATGAAGAAGCCTTACTGTAAACATATTTAATGGTTTATTTATTGTGTTATGAAATTTTTAAGGCAGATAAAATTAAATGAGGTTTGAATTGTACATTTTGCAGTTATGTAAATTCAACGGTTAATCTTGATTAACTCCATATCGTAGATTAAACCACAGTGTCAGAATTAGGTTCGATGTGTCTCCAGTGGACAGTTAAGGGTCATGGAGGCCAATATTTTAGTCAGGTCTTCGTTCGAAAGTATGAAGACGAACTTGAACTTAACCTTAACCTTAACCATATGATCTTGAACTATTCAAAGAAAGCATGCATTGTACAGTCAAGGAAATACATACACGTACCACCATAGGACCTAGTCGAAGAAACATACGCATGGCATTTGTATGATAGCGTCGCGTCATCGCGACAGGGTTCTAAGGTGGTAGGTAAATGTATTTCCCTTACTATACATGCAAAATCATTAATTTTGGACCACTTATTTGTACTATGCTTTTAACTTATGTGGTTGCAATGTCAGACTGGTTATTGTGGTCGAGGTGGCTGGCCCCCTCCACTACGTACCCAGGGTTACGACCTAATGTGAAAAAGTTCATAATTACTTAGAGAGAAACGAACCATATTGCCAGTCGGGCTCTTCAGCTCCGGTCCGACCGTGTGGATACGTAATGGATTTAGACATTTTGATTTTGATGTCAGACCTTTAAAACTTAGTTAACTGGTAAGGTTATGCTGTGTAAATAATTTATAATTTTCAAATTTTTTGTAAAAGAAAATGACTGAAGGATTTTCTGAAATTTAAAGTCGGTACCTACTATGAAAAAATTTAGAGTGTGAGCAGGATTGAAAAATTATTCAAATCAAGGACTTAGTTGCAGGGGTGCAAAGGGTGCTTGTAATGAAAAATTTGTTAAATTGTTTCTAGTATTTTCTTAGGAGTTGCTTCCATTGGTTTTTTCAGCATTTGTTTTATAGAAAACTGCTTAATAATTCCTTATTCATATCACTGATGTTACCCGTATCTATTCCTTACTTATCAATTTAGCTCCAATTTTCTAATGCCAATGCATAAACCTCTATTTAATGATAAATGAACTTGATTGAACCGAAAAAGTCACCCCTATTGTAACTCTAGTGGTTTATTGCACTAAACCAGGGGTTCCCAAACCTTTTTTAGTACAGCTTTAGTATTTTGTCGCGGCGCCCTCGCTAGTCGAAATAGGATACAATACATAAATCTGAGTTATATGCGAGTATCTTTGAGCGAGCACCTCACGGCGCCCCTTTATACCTTTCACAGCGCGCCAGGGCGCCACGGCGCACACTTTGGGAACCCCTGCAGTAAACAAATAATAGTATTCAATGCCGTAGTGGCAAAAGCTATTAGAATTAGGTTAAACTCCTACACGCATCACGATTTTTATTAATAATTTTGCACTGAAATATATAATTTTAAAAAATATGTCGAATAGTCAAATTATCTGATGTCTAGGTTGATGATCAAATCATTTACTAGTGATTGTTTTAATTTATGTAATAAAATTATAATTATTGTTAATGAAAAAAAAATTTCAAGATGTATGGAAGTGAAAGTCAGGAACTGACAGTCTGATTCTAGAACACATGCACATGTTCCTACATGTTTGCGAAAAAGGATTTCGACTTGCTGTTCTAGAACAGATGGAAATAAATAGGTACAACAATAGGGGATTAATAATTAATGAGCAGGTAAACGGTGCGTCATCACCGTTACTACGCGTCTTTACAAATTACTACGGGGGTACTGCAGGTATAAATAGGGCCGACCATTCTGGGCAACCTCATTCGTCGACTGACAGTCGAGAGGTCTATAGCTCCTGATGATGCCTCGTGGAGAGGTGAAACACGTGTCGAGTGGTATTTTTGGTGTTGGTAATTGGGTTGTGGTCGCGTTTTGTGTTGTTTGTTTTATTTCTTTTATAAGGTATTCAGCACAGGCGTTGTCTTTTTCTCGATTGCTGACACTGGGTTCGCGGATTAGCAAAGAAATTGTTTCCATTAGTATCAGTTTGGACACCTTTGCTGTACTACTGTATATAATAATTGACTGTGACTGTAAAATTGTAAATAAAATATAATTTTGATTATAATGGAGACGATAGATTGTGATTGTTAACTATTAATTTTTAATTGAAAATAAAATGGTATAATGAAACTGTGAATAGAATAATAATCAGCGTAGCATAAATTTTGTATTTTTCAACTGAAATAATAATTTAAATTAATTATGCTAATTGTTTTGCCTGCAGATATTATAAATACAGTATTTGAGCGTATGAAAAATGTACGGGAATTAAAAATGGAACAAATTTTCATACATACGTTTTGTGTCACTTAAAATGGTGACGTCATTTGCGAGACCTGGGCCCCTATTGTGGGTTCATGCGAGATTCCTCTCGCACGAGAATAACTGTCAAATCCCAAGGTAATCTGTATTGACGTATGTGGCATGCGAGATAGCGTCTCGCATGACCCGAGAATTGGGGTCCTGGTAGGTCCCCTTGATAATCAGAGATCTGTGCCCAACAGTGAGACGTATAGATGCTAGGTGATTATAAGGAATGTCTTTAGGATCAAGCCCTGATGGTATATTGGTGATAATAAAAAAAATGTACATAGAAAAAAAAACATTTCTTTTAACGGATTCTGTTAATTTTGAAAAACAAAAACACCAGATTGTCAAAGTTTGTTTTGACAAACTGCCTCGCCTGAGCAAACTGGATCGATATTACCTGTAAGTAAGCAATATTTTGTAAATAAATTGTTTGAATACTGACAATGTGTTTCAATAAATTATTTATAAGTAGGGGTGTTTATATACATATACGCAACAGGTTATATACATATATAACCGGCCCGGGTTTAACCACAGAATAAATAATAGTACTAAACGTACAGAAACTTTTCTTTTACGACCGCGATTAAACGAATTCCAACTTTATTGACACGCAAAAAAGTTCGTATTACTTTATACAGATTAAGCCAGGCAGCGCGAGTCAAAAGGAACGCGCCGCTTGCGCCCGCCTTCCCCCCGTTACTCCCGGCGACACGTTAGGGTTGCGCGGCATTCATTTTCAATTACTGACACGGCGGGGGCGAGCAAGCGGGCGCGCGGCGAGCCGACAGCCTACAGCGATTTGCCTATGCCATAGGTAAGGCGGGCGAGCGTACCTACAGTGCGGAGTGGAACCCCCCCGGTTTAACCGCGAAACCAGTGCCAACCAAACCAAAATAGTTGTAATGGTATGAAAGGAGTATCATATTAGTAAAGTATAGCAAAAACAGGATACTAACCATATAATATACTAATAAATACATATATTTCTAAATATAGTTTAGCCTCCCTGCGACTCTGTCCGACGGTATCATATGAGATGGACGCTTGACTTGGACAGTCATATGTTAGGATCGCAATCGATATACTAGGTGTAACAAGGATCGTTTGAAGACATTAAAAAAAGTGTCTTTTTTGAAATCACAAAGACTAGGAAATAAGAAAACGTAAATTACTTCGACAATTGTTTTAATAAATAAAATTCCAAACAAAACTTAATAGCAACGTAACATTTCGAGTATCACAAGATTTCACATAAAAAATATTATATTTTACACCTATATTTTTATTTTCGTTAATTCACAATTTCTTCATAAGGTGCGTGATTCTTAACATATCTTAAAACGATAGAACAATGTCAGAGAACGATAAAATGTATAATAACTGTCACACTCAGTAGATTAATGCAACAACAAAAATACTAGCGATACGCCCGGCTTCGCATGGCTTTTTAATGAAATAGGAAGGCAAACAAGCAAGTGGGTCACCCGATGGTAAGTGTACACCAGAGCCTATAGACACCCGCAACATCGAAGAGATTTCAGATGCGTTGCCAACCCAGAGGGCTAAGATAGAATACCTCTTGTGTCAGTAATTACACCGGCTGTCTTGCTCTCCACCGCGGAACATAACAGTGAAAGCACTGCTGCTTAGCGGCAGGATTAGCGAGCAAGATGGTGGTAGCGATCCGGACGGAACTTGCACAAGGTCCTACCACCCTTAATAGGTTATAAACAACAGTGAAACCCGTATCAATATCTGTTTCATGGTTTAGAAGGAGGCGCCCGAAGATATGGGGACAGACAAACAGGGTAGTGAGTTTGAATGTAAGATAACAATTATCGTCATCCATCATCCTCCTAGACGCCTTTATACCTGACTGCCGCCAAAAAGTTGCAGTCACTTGAACGCACACAGGCGTTCGCGGCATCAGAAAAAGGCTCGGGGCAAACGGGCTGCAGCGATTGCGTTAAGAACTCAGAGTGCGGCAGTTAGTTATTTTTAAAGCAAATTAATCATAAACTTTATTAACTAACAAATTAGTAAAAGTGTTCGTGCGTTCATTTCGAACCAGTGCCAGTGAAGAAACGATTTCAAAATGGCGTCCACACTTGTTTAACATCCGCATCCGTCCCCGCTGTTTTTAAATAAGAACTGTAAGCGAGACAGCATGCGCAGCGAACGCCATTTCTAAAGTGTATTTATCCATACTAGTGGCCCTAATATGACTGGCCAAGTTTAGTTTATCTCTATTTGCATCCCTTTCTTATGACACTAGTTAGACAGACACACAGGGAGGGGTTAAACTAAATCTGGGCTGTCATGTTAGGGCCACTGTCTCATTATGTAAACAAAGTTCTAACCTACAATTTCACTATTCTGTCACCTAAACACACTTGATCGCCTAAATAAATCCAATCGAGGCTATCAATAGAAGAGATAGTTTGTAATTTATTGCTTTAGAATGTTTTATTTAAACAATAAACAATGTGTTGATGGCAAAAACTGAAATTTTAGGTTAGAATAACTGAACTATAAATAATGGGCTTCTAGTCAGCGCTTAAAAAATGGTCTCAAAAGTCGAACAAAAAGTGCAATAAATCGACAATCGCTCGCACAGTCAGTCTGTCGGAACGACGGCTAAAAAAACCTATTTGCAAAGAAACCCAATAAACTATTATTTTATGCAGTTAGACGTAAAATTGTAAATCAAATGACTATAAATGGTGAACTAATTTGCATTTGTAACATTGGCGCCAACCTGCATTCTTATGTCGGGCCGTTTTTCTGCTGTCATTTAGTATGACACTGTACATCCATGTATTATAATATCATTGGTTAGAATATTGTTTACTAGTTAAGACAGGTAAGGATGAATATGGTTTAAAACCTTTCTTCATTAGCGTCAGCTTATACGACCTTAAACTAAAAAAATCACAACATTCAATAAATATCACTAAAGTTACATTTCGATATAAACAATGTTCGCACATTTTTAACATAAAACTACCGTGAGACTCGGACATATTAATAAAACGGATCACTTACGTATTTTTACGTCGAGAAATGCCCGACATGTTTCGGACCAGTCCGTGGTCCTTAATCATGAGCCCCCGCGGCGGTGGCGCGACGACGACACAACCGCCGCGGGGGCTCATGATTAAGGACCACGGACTGGTCCGAAACATGTCGGGCAATTCTCGACGTAAAAATACGTGAGTGATCCGTTTTATTAAAATGTTCGCACAGTTACTTATTTCTAATCTACTCACAATACTGCGTTGAAGCGTAGGAAGCAATTTTATTGCTTTGAAAATATAAGGCATATCAAATAATCACTAGATATGTATTAGATGAGGTACCCAGTTAACTGTACCTTTAGAGCGTCTGCTAAGTCGCGCGGGTGCACGGAGCGGGTGCACGCCTATCGAACAAGTAGTATGACTCCGCACCCACACCCGCGCGAGTTAGCGGACGCTCTCATACTATTTTTCTATAGGCGTGCACCCGCTCCGTGCGCCCGCGCGACTTAGCGAAAGCTCTTAGTGTAAGTTGTCAAAAAACGCCTTGAACGCGTTAGCGTTAACTTCTCAAATACTATGGAAGTAAATACAGCGTTTTTAACGGTGCGTGTGCGCAACCAACTGTTCCCATGCTATGTAAGTGTGTAAATTCTTTATTGTACAAAAAATATGAATGACAAAAAGAGATACAGTGATGTACAAAGTTGTGGGTACCACCACCTTGCTCACTAATCCTGCCGCTAAGCACTGCTTGCATTGTTGTGTTCCGGCGTGGAGAGCAAGACAGCCGGTGCAATTACTGGCACAAGAGGTATTCCATCTTAGCCCTCTGGGTTGGCACCGCATCTGCAATCTTTTTGGTGTTGCGGGTATCTATAGGCGGTGGTGATTACTTACAATCAGGTGACCCACTTGCTTGTTTGCCTTTCTATTTCATAAAAAAAACATGAATGACAAAAAGTCATACAGTGATGTACGAAGGCGAACTTATGCCTTTAAGGGATCTCTTCCAGTTAAACTTTTTGAGTGGATGCAAGGAGCGTCACAGACAAAGAGCAAGAGTATTGCAAAAACAGTGGAAAATTACCATAAAATATTAAATGAGAAGTTAACCCTAAAACGCATGTGGCGTTAGTTGTGACAAACAACTTACACGTTAGGCACTTCGACTTTTTTTTGATGATAAATTAGCGTTCACTTTCGCCAGGTGCCATAAATGCACAGGTGCGTTCATATAACTGTCAACTTACAGTACAGAACGCACTTATGTGTTCACGGTATTGAATGCGCTTAGAAATCGGAATAAAAAGTTTTTATATTAATGAAAATGACATGAAAAAAACACTATCGAAACGTATTCATTGAAATACAACAATTTTAACGGGTATCGCGTGTATTGTAACGAATCTAATGTTCGTTTCGAACCTTTTTCGGAGAGTTTTTGTCACAAAAAACGTTTTGCGTGTTAGCGTTAACTTCTCCATTACTATGGAAGTAAAGACAGCGCCTCTAGCGGCGCGTATCTGCAACAAAATATTTCCATAGTAACTGAGAACTTAAGAGCAGTGTGTACCCAGCGCTCTCCATACAAACGGCGATAACGTTTTCCACCCTCTAAATCTTAACCTACAGCCATGATTTTTTTGTATGTTGTCAGTATGCTCTAGAAATAGGTTTGTAATTTTTGATTTTTATGAAATAGGAAGGGAAACAAGCAAGTGGGTCACCTGATGGTAAGTGATCACCACAGCCTATAGACACCCGCAACACCAAAGAGATTGCAGATGCGTTGCCAACCCAGAGGGCTAAGATGGAATACCTCTTGTGCCAGTAATTAGACCGGCTGTCTTGCCCTCCACGCCGGAACACAACAGTGCAAGCACTGCCGCTTTGCGGCAGGATTAGCGAGCAAGATGGTGGTAGCGATCCGGACGAACCTTGCACAAGGTCCTACCACCAGAAAAAAGTATGTATTGTATGTTTTGATTTTTTCAATATTCTTAATGGTTTCAAAAATATTGACGCCATTTTGTTTTGTATGAAACTCCTTAAATGCAAATATTGTCAAATCTATGAAGAATATTAAAAAAATCAAAACATACAAAACTAGTTTTAAGACATAATGACAACATACCAAAAAATCATTGCCATAGGTTAAGGTTTAGAGGGTGGAAAACGTTATCGCCGTTTGTATGTGGAGCGCTTTTTGGGGCTGGGTTCACACTCCTCTTAACAGTAACGCTTTCGAGACGTTTTTTGTGACAAAACTTACAATACCTCTGGTGACAAGTAGACATGCGATATTAACCAACGTTTAAAATTGTTTCGTCTCATTTTCAACAAGTCGCGAAAACTAGAAATGATTATATCGCACGCTTAGTATTAAAGTGACCCATTTCTGAATAATACACGTCCCAAAATATCACCTTAATTAAAAGACATAGGGTTTAATTTTGGGAAATATCAAATTCAGAATTGAGTCACTTTAATACTAAGCGTGCGATATATACTCACTCGTTGAGAAGGCACTGTAAAGCATACATATACAAGGAGTTTACACAAAATATACAATTATTACTCTAATTCTATATAATAATACACGAAAAAACAAGAAGTGTGTTCGCAAGGAACGTCGCTCGGTCGACATGTGAATTATTTTGGTCAAACATTACGTTATGTACCTTTCACCAAGCCCGAAAAAAACCTTTCAACTTTTTTGTCACATCAATGTTCTGTCTCCCTGGTCTCTCAGCTTCATCGCTGGTGAGTAGTTGAACGCAACGATGTTACGTTAAGAGAATCACACCGATGGCTATTTTCAGAAATATTACTTGATATTCACACATATTTATGACGTTATCGGGACTTTAAGAGGAGTGTAAAGCCAGCGCTGTCCATACAAACGGCGATAACGTTTTCCACCCTCTAAACCTTAACCTATGGCAACGATTTTTTGGTATGTTGTCATTATGCCTTAAAACTAGGTTTGTGTGTTTTGATTTTTTAAATATTCCTAATAGTTTTTGTTTGTATTAATCTGCTAAAATGAAAATATTGTCAAATCTATTAAGATTATTAAAATAATCAAAACATACAAACCTATAGTTCTTAGCCATAATGTCAACATACCAAAAAATCATTGCGATAGGTTAAGGTTCGGAGGGTGGAAAACGTTATCGCCGTTTGTATGGGGAGCGCTTTTTGGGGCTGGGTTCACACTTCTCTTGACCTCGACGTTTCGGCCGTGTTGCAACAGCCGTTGTCACGAGAAACGTCGAGGTAAATTAACAACTATTTTATCGCGTTAAAGTCCCGTTAACGTTGGAGATCCCTTAAAGGGAAAAGATCGCCTTTTTACATCACTGTATTTCTTTTAATTTATGTTTTTTGTACAATAAAAAATTTACATACATAAATCGCACGCTTAGAATTAAAGTGACTCAATTCTGAATATGACATTTCCCAAAATTAAACCCTGTCTTTTAGTTAAGGTGATATTTTGGGACGTGCATAATTCAGAAATGGGTCTCTTTAATTCTAAGCGTGCGAAATGTTCCTTGACACTTCTTGTTTCGTTCGTCTATAATTCAGTGCGATTAGTGCAAATAATACTATCTTTTATTTATACATATACAATCGTTTGGTGCTAGCTACGTATTGGTTAAATTGATCTTTTATTATATATCTAACATTTAACAGCACTTAATTTTTGTCAAAAACGGGATTTCAAAACACTGACCTATAAGTAATGGACTTCTAGTCAGCGTTTAAGAAGTTACCGCATCAAAAGTAGAGCAAAAGCACAACAAATCGAGAATCGGTCGCGCTGTCTGTCTGTCGGACCGACGGCGTTGCTGTCAATGCTATTATTTATTTTGCAAAAAAAAGCTATTTGCAACGAAACTTAATAAATTATTATTTTAATCAGTTAGACGTAGTTGTATATCCAATGACTATAAATGGTAAACTAATAATTTGCATTTGTAACATTGGCGTCAACCTGCATTCTTATGTCGGGCCGTTTTTCTGCTGTCAATTAATATGACACTGTACATCCATGCATTATAATATCATTGTTTCAAAACGACTATTTTGTAATTGATTCCAGTATCTTCGGTACCTTTTTAAAAATATCTTTTAGTTTTTATCTTTTTCTTTAAATAAACTATTGGTAAGTACAGCCAGCCAAAAAGTAGTTGAACACGTAAGAACCTATTCGTAGTAACGTATGAAATGAGAGTGGCTCGAATTTGTCACTTTACTGACAGCGACAAGGTACAGTCAACCAGTCGCTGTAGAACCCTTTCATGATAAATGCCATAATGACTTCTAGATAAATGTCACAAACTCTCAGCGATGACCCAATGCGACAACGTTCTACAGTGGCCTATGAATCAAATAGGCTGACTGTACTAAAGTGCTCAGCTATTTTGAGGCTGACTGTACGAGTATAGTTATTGACAATTAATTAACACAAGAGTTTGAATTGCTATACTTCACAGCACTTACGAGCACACCCCAAACATAAGCGGAAGCGTTTAGCGTTTTTTGTAATGTACTACGTTCATATCGACCACGCACATAGGAAGATGTTTGCATACGATTTATAAGAACAAAAAACTCTCTGAACCCTTCAACTGCCGATATTTTAATAGAACTTGTCTGCGTCGACATCTATACAAGAACCAGCCAAGTTTATACAATTGTCTATACAAGTCTATACAATCTATACAAGTGCCGGACTCGCACAGGAAGGGTTCTGCATAGAAAAGTCATACAACACGTTTATTAGGTTTCTGTACCCAAAGGGTCGAACGGGACCTTATTACTAAGACTCCGCTGTCCGTCCGTCTGTCTCCAGGCTGTATCTCATAAACCGTGATAGTTAGACAGTTGAAAATTTCACAGATGATGTATTTCTGTTGCCGTTATAGCAACAAATACTAAAAAACAAAAAAAAATACTTAAGTATGATTTAGATATTACTTAGACATGATTTTTTTTCCGTTTTTATTGATAATGCCAATTGTATTTGTTTTGTAAACTGTGCAATGAAGCTTAAATAAATAAATAATGGTACGGAACCTTTCGTGCGCACCCGATTCGCACTTGGCCAGTTTCTGTATGCGTATTCCCTTTAGTGTTGAAATAATATAGTCGAACAAGTAATTGCTTGACCACTTTTGAACCTTAATTCTTGGTAATACGGTCGAAAAGTGGTCAAGCAATTTCTTGGTCGACTATACAATTAAAACGGTTTATATCGCGTGTATTGTAACGAATGTATCAGTGTATGAATGTGAATTGGTCGCGTGTATTGTGTGAATAGTAGTAAAAAATAAAATAAATAAAAAATATGTTACAATAATAATAATATGTGTTAAATGTTAAATTATGTAAAAAATTGTAAATTACTAATTTCCGACGTTTTGAGCCCTTTTCTGTTCTCATGTTCACGGGCAGTTGAATATAAACATATGTTTATATTTTTCATGCAAAAACCCACCCTCTTGCGGCGCATTGTGTCTCAAAATTCATACAATGGCGGTTGAAAGGTTAACTTTGTTTTTTTTGGGTGGGCTCTTAAGGTAACTTGCTGGTAACGCTATCTTAATAAGATATTAACATTAAATGACTTTTAAAATAAAATCTACACACAGTTCTTAACGCATCGGGCTTGAAACGCTCTTTTTCTTCAAAATATAGGCCAAAATACGCTCAAGCATAAATCAATTTTTTTAAATTTCTATGGGATAAAAAATTTCAACTCACGCGGGATCTCTATAGCACAATCAACCCTATTCTCTTAGTGTAACAGCGTAGAATTGGATGTCGAGAGTTCACTGTCTCACTTTGAACAAGACGGCGTTGTCTCGTCGACGAACTCGTCGTTGTTGGGTTACAGAATCACCTGCCAGAAGCGCTTCGGTCAGGGTCATTGATTCGGGTTCTTAGCAATCTCGTTATTAAAAACTATTTCCTATTATTTTTATTTAATAAAATAATATTTTAAATAATATTCAAGGCGCAAGCAATGCACGCTGTCTTTTTCAAAATACTAGCACCAACAGAACACTTGAATAATGTTAGAATGGTCATACGTAACCATTTTTACTAAAACCGCTGTCAGCCATTTTGTTTTATGAATTCACGGTTGCTAGGCAACGCATGGCCATTCTAACCTAATTCCCGTATTCTGTGGTATCTGAGGTAGAAACGAGTTTGTTTCAAAAATATTTCCTAGTAAAAATAAACTCTATTAACTTTCCGATAGTTCCTGGTAACTATTTCGATAAAATAATACTTTTTTTCTTACACTACTGTTACTATCTGTTGACTTAAAAGGCGAAACGGACAGACAGATTTTAAAGTTTACCTTTTTTTAAAATATTACGTGCGCGTTTGGAAGTTTTCTACAAATTATTGCATGTTTTGTCTTGTAAACTTATAACTATGAGCATTTTGTTAGCAGATAAATAATTTAAATATGCCATAACAGCCAACAAGCTTATCAAAAATAATAATCCAAAATGTAAAATTTACGAAATTAGTTCTAAAAATGGCCTGGGGTATCCGACATGGGTCTCATCATTTGGTCCTTATATCATCAACATGACAGGTGACAACGACAATTCAGAGTACATTACATTTTTTTTATGAAGTAGGAAGGCAAACAAGCAAGTGGGTCACCTGATGGTAAGTGATCACCACCGCATACCTGCAACAAACAGAGTGCAGATGCGTTGCCAACCCAGAGGTCTAAGATGGAATACCTCTTGTGCCAGTAATTTCACCGGCTGTCTTGCTCTCCACGCCGGAACACAAGAGTGCAAGCACGCTGCTTAGCGGCAGGATTAGCGAGCAAGATGGTGGTAGCGATCCGGACGGACCTTGCACAAGGACCTAGCACCTGCAAAACATTACATTGTGCAAGGTCCGTCCGGATCGCTACCACCATCTTTCAAATCCAGTCGCTAAACAGCAGCGTTTGCACTGTTGTGTTCCGGCGTAGAGTAAGATATCCCGTGAAATTACTGGCATAAGAGGTATTCCATCTTAGCCCTCTTGGTTCGCAACGCATCTGCAGTTTCCTTGGTGTTGCGACTATACGGTGGTGACCACATACCATTGGATGACACTATTTTAAATTTAAAATGAATGACAACACAAAGAAAAATTAGGGTAATGGCAGGACTCGAACCTGCAACATCAGCAAAAAAATCGAAAATTAGAAAAAATATATAACAAAAATTTGACACTATTTTCTAAAAAAAATGTCGTTGTCACTGTCACAGCGGTGAAATAAAAGCCAAAGCCAACCATATCGTTATAAACTCACTAAGATATTACTAAGACCATGTCCAATCAACTCGGTTATAAAAAAAAAACGTTTGCCTCTGCTAGTCTTTGGAAGTCGTCCCGTTGTGTCGTGTCGGATTACCGGGGTTAGATTAAGGCGAGCTTTCGTCGTCGACCTCTTTTATAACGCTGTCGGCTTCCCAGCGCGTGCGATCCGCTATCATGGACTGTAATTTCTGTAAAATAGGTACAAATAAAAAAAAATGGGTTGACCTGGGTACAGTCAGTCTCAGAAGTAGCTAAAGACTTAAGAGGAAAGTGAACTAGCGTTGCGGCAATATATCGAACTATCGATAGTATTGTTGATAGTATCGTGACCTCGAAAAATAGTCACAATATCGATAGGCCTATCGATAGTATTAGTTAAAAACTATCAATACTCCTATCGATATTGTGACTATTTTTCGAGGTCAACTATCGATAGTCAAACTATCGATAGTTCAGCAACGCTAGTGTGAACCCAGCGCTCTCCATACAAACGGCGATAACATTTTCCACCCTCTAAACCTTAATCTGTAGCTATGTTTTTTTTGTATGTTGTCATTATGCCCTAGAACTAGGTTTGTAGGTTTTGATTTTTGAAATATTCTTAATAGTTTCAAAAATATTGACGCTTTTTTGTTATGTATGAAACTCCTAAAATGCAAATATTGACAAATCTATGAAGATTATTAAAAAAATCAAAACATTCAAACCTCGTTCCAAGGCAATGATACATACCACAAAATCATTGCTATAGGTTAAGGTTTAGAGGGTGGAAAACGCTATCGCCGTTTGTATGGGGAGCCCTTTTTCGGGCTGGGTTCACATTCCTCTTAAGAACCGTGTCGTAGTAACGTAGGAAACGAGAGTTGCTCGAATTAGTCACATAACTGACAGCGACAAGGTACTTAAATGTTCAGCTACTTCTAAAACTGACTGTACATCACTGTGTATCTTAAACCGACAAACAGACAAACATTTCCAAAAATCTTTTTCTAGCGTGATATTACTTATTTCTAACGCGTTCCAGTTTATTTTTCCAAAAAATGTACAACGAATCGACAATCGACAATTTGCCGGTCCGACGGCGCTGCTGTCAATACTATTATTTTGTAAAAAAACCTATTTGCAACGAAACTTAGTAAATTATTGAAATAAAACAATTTAAACGGTTTATATCGCGTGTATTATAAACCGTTTAAATTGTTTTATTTTAATGTCTACAAGTCGCTAAAACATAAGAAAATACTTAGTAAATTATTATTTTATGCAGTTAGACGTAAATTGTAAATCCAATGACTATAAATGGTAAACTAATCATTTGCATTTGTAACGTTTGGCGTCAACCTGTATTCTAAGGTCGGTCCGTTTTTCTGCTGTCTTTCAGTATGACACTGTACATCCATGTATTATAATATCGTTGGCACAGAATGTCTACTATTTTGGTTGACTTTGGTATCACATGGTAGGACATTTATTGTGAAAAGGTTCCACAATGGATCACGACTTAAGTACCTCAGGCTTGTCGAGCAGCACGATGCGGTTTTCAATCTTGGGTGCGAGCTCGCACGACTGCTGCTCTAAGTCGTCCAGCGACGCCCGGCGAGTCAATCTGGTCAGAACAAAAGTGGAAAGTCAAAGTACATTTATTCAGATAAGGCTTACAAGAAGCACCTATGAATGCCATAAAATTAAACACCGGTTCAGAAAAAACCTCTGATGAGAAGATCTATCACGTTTTAATGCAATGGCGAGATTTGTGTAGTGAAACTTTGACCTATCGCGTTTTAGTTCAAAAGTGAGATGGATATAGTGAGATTTGGACTTACCGCGTTTTAGTTCAAAAGTGAGATGGATGTAGTGAGATTTGGATTTATCGCGTTTTAGTTCAAAAGTGAGATAGATGTAGTAAGACTTGGACTTGTCGCGTTTTAGTTCAAAAGTGAGATTTATGAAGTGAAACTTGGACCCCTTGCACTTAAGTTCAAAAGCGAGATAGTCGTAGTGAGACTTGGATCAATAGCGTTCTAGTCCAAAACTGAGAGAACTATATGTAGTGAGAGTTGGACCTATTGCGTTTTAGCTCCAAAGTGAGATTTATGTCGTGAGACTCGGTCCCATTGCGATTTAGTTTAAAAGCGAGATAGATGTAGTGAGACTTGGACCTATAGCTTTTTAGTTTAAAACCGAGATCACTCGTATGTAGTGAGTCTTGGACCTGCCGCGTTTTAGTTCAAAAGCGAGATTTATGTAACGAGACTCGAACCGACAGCGTTTTGGTTTAAAAGCTCTCTGAATGTAGTGAGTCGGTACCGGTGCGTGTGGTGCGGCTGCTCGGCGGCGGACGAGGCGCGGCGCAGCGGCGGCGGCCCGCCCAGCTCCGACGGGTCCAGCATCTTCACCAGGCTGTGCCTGCGCACCAAACAACCACTCGTTATTCACTAGCGATACACTCCGACATTGCACAGGTACATCATCATCATCATCTCAGCCACAAGAAGTCTACTGCTGAACATAGGCGTCCTCCATGGATTTCCAAAGTGACCGGTTGGGAGCGGCATGCAACCAGCGCCTTCCTGCCACCTGTATGAGATCATCGGACAATCTTGTGGCTGGCGGCACGGGTACGATCAGGACGAAATGTATAGTCGACCGAGAAATTCCTTAGCATTTTGTAATCGAAATTATTACTTTTCGATTTTTTTTATTTTGGTTTTCTATACGTTTAAATTAAATTTAAAATGCTACATAATGACAACACAAAGAATAATTATCGTATTTTTTTTATAGATGACACCGAGGGTAGTTTTCCCAAACGAAATCAATAATGTACTTAATGACCGTAAAGACGAAACACATTGAAAAATTCGCAGGGTATGGTAGCGGTAATGTGGCGAAATTGGTAAACGTAAATGATTATATTGCAGGTTCGAGTCCTGCCTTCCATTACCCTATTTTTTTTTGTCTTGTCATATAACATTTTAAATGTAATTTTAAATTCCTTAGCCACTTTTTGATAGTAATACGAGGGTATTCCGCGCGCCTTGCGCTTGCGCATGTCGAGTTACCTGCGGCTGAGCGTGACGAGTGACTGCCGGTGCTTGGAGGCGCGCGCCTTGCGCCTGCGCATGTCGAGTTACCTGCGGCTGAGCGTGACGAGTGACTGCCGGTGCTTGGAGGCGCGCGCCTTGCGCCTGCGCATGTCGAGTTACCTGCGGCTGAGCGTGACGAGTGACTGCCGGTGCTTGGAGGCGCGCGCCTTGCGCCTGCGCATGTCGAGTTACCTGCGGCTGAGCGTGACGAGTGACTGCCGGTGCTTGGAGGCGCGCGCCTTGCGCCTGCGCATGTCGAGTTACCTGCGGCTGAGCGTGACGAGTGACTGCCGGTGCTTGGAGGCGCGCGCCTTGCGCCTGCGCATGTCGAGTTACCTGCGGCTGAGCGTGACGAGTGACTGCCGGTGCTTGGAGGCGCGCGCCTTGCGCCTGCGCATGTCGAGTTACCTGCGGCTGAGCGTGACGAGTGACTGCCGGTGCTTGGAGGCGCGCGCCTTGCGCCTGCGCACGTCGAGTTACCTGCGGCTGAGCGTGACGAGTGACTGCCGGTGCTTGGAGGCGCGCGCCTTGCGCCTGCGCACGTCGAGTTACCTGCGGCTGAGCGTGACGAGTGACTGCCGGTGCTTGGAGGCGCGCGCCTTGCGCCTGCGCACGTCGAGTTACCTGCGGCTGAGCGTGACGAGTGACTGCCGGTGCTTGGAGGCGCGCGCCTTGCGCCTGCGCACGTCGAGTTACCTGCGGCTGAGCGTGACGAGTGACTGCCGGTGCTTGGAGGCGCGCGCCTTGCGCCTGCGCACGTCGAGTTACCTGCGGCTGAGCGTGACGAGTGACTGCCGGTGCTTGGAGGCGCGCGCCTTGCGCCTGCGCACGTCGAGTTACCTGCGGCTGAGCGTGACGAGTGACTGCCGGTGCTTGGAGGCGCGCGCCTTGCGCCTGCGCACGTCGAGTTACCTGCGGCTGAGCGTGACGAGTGACTGCCGGTGCTTGGAGGCGCGCGCCTTGCCCGTGCGCACGTTGATGGCCGCGAAGTGGTTCTGCACGGCCAGACCGATCTCCGGGCACATGTCTTCGGACACCTGCCACCAAACACGATATATTATAGCAAACAATTTTTATGTATCAATGTTACTGTGTCGTTGTGAACGACGAAGTTCATAATCAATCCCGCGAGATTGTCAACTGTCGATAAATTGGAAACATAAAGAAAAATCTTAAACATCTGGCACTTAGACCTGCCAGATAGCCAAGATTTTCTTTTGTGTTAACATTGCATATTATCAAAATTTTATAATTCGAACAATCAGCATTAAAAAAAATAAAACTCAAAAGAAATTTCAATTACAAATGTAACAAATATAGGCACTGCTTACAATATAACCTATTAATTTTAAAGATAGTTGAAGAAGTCCCATTTAGTTTTGTTTTTGTACAAAATAGGAAAGTAAACAAGCAAGTGGGTCACTTGATGGTAAGTGATCACCACCGCTCATAGATACCCCGCAACACCAAGAATATTGCAGATGCGTTGCCAACCCAGAGGGCTTATATGGAATACCTCTTGCGCTAGTAATTTCATCGGCTGTCTTGCTCTCCACGCCGGAACATAACAGTGCAAGCACTGCTGCTTAGCGGCTGTATTAGCGACTAAGATGCTGGTAGCGATCTGGACGGACCTTGCACAAGGTGCTGCCACCAGTAAAAACCGGTCAAAGTCAAAGTCAAAATATTTTATTCAGATTAGGCTTACAGGCTTATTTTACATCTTAAATATTTGAAAATTTAACAATTTAACACAGTAGGTGTACAATATTTGGAGCCAGGGATCGCTAATACAAGTCCAAACATCCTTGTCCAAGATATAGTCATTGATTTTATAATACGCCCGAGAAATTAATGTCTGCTTGACAATAGATTTAAATTTTATATCATTTTGTATCGTCTTTTGAGATACCGACGAGTATAGGTAACTTACCAGCAGTTTACACGCTGGCAGCATGCTGAAGCCGTCGTTGCCATTGTAAAGGTACTTCTTGACCGCGAGCCTGTAGTTCTGGTCCTTCTGCAAGTACTCGTCGCCGACCTTGACGACCTGCGCGGCCACGCGCGCGCCGGCCGGCTTGGTGGGGTCGAACCCGAACGATACGCCCGCCACCTGCACATGACAACTTATAATTAGGTATTACCAACCTACCTCTCAGGACAGGTTAAACAAAAACGAGGAAAACGATTTTTCCAAGAAATTAGAGCTAGATGATTTTTTTGTGAATAGCTCCTGAGGATGCCTCGTACAGAGGCGAAACACGTGCCGAGTGCTACTGTTATTGGTTATGGTGATAGTTGCGTTTGTGTTGCTTATCTTCCTCTTTACATAATATAAACAAAGTAGCTATCTATTCCTATCCGTCCTTGTGTCTTCGGCCGCCTACTCTTTCTAAATGGAAATGGATTTTGATAAACATTCACTGAAATGTAGGGATTTTTTTACGGAAGGTTTTTAAGTAGAATATATCCACTCGTTCGAAGCCGAGGCCGGCTTCTAGTAGGTTTTTTTAGGAAACAAACTGTTACAATTTAACGAACGAACAGTTAATTGATATTTGTTCTCTGCCCGTGATGTGTCTGGTGTCGGCTTTCGTTCTTGTAAACTCGACTGACCTGCGGGAACCGTCCCTCAAGGCTGGGGTACTGGCTGACGGCGTTCTCCAGCGCCTGCAGCAGCACGGCGCCCGAGGCCTCCACTACCACCAGCGGGTCTCGCATGGGGATGATGCTGCCCAGGTCGCGCAGCGTGAAGTCGCCAGCCGGGTGCACCTGGGACAGCGAGGGAGAAGCGTGACAACCAGTCCGGGTTTTTTTTATATTGATGATTGGCTTTCTCTTGTCCTCAGACACATCTAATGGAAAGTGTTAACCATGCTGAAGGAGGGACGCGATTACCCAGAAAAATGCCTATAATTACACTCTCCTTTTGAAAGTGCCCAGCGAAGGACGAGAAGCGTGACAAGCAGTGTTTTTTTATATTGATGGTGGGCTTGCTCTTGACCTGAGACACATCCGATGGAAAGTGTTAACCATGCTGAAGGTGGGACGCGATTAACCAGAAAAATTGCTATTTACTCTCTTTTTGAAAGTGTCCAGATTGTATCTGTCCGGATATAGAGACAGGGAGGTCGCTCCATTCTGCTGGGTCTGTCTCCTCACCTGGTCGGAGCGGAAGGTACCCGAGTTGAGCAGCACCAGGTCGGCCCCGGTGGCCGCCAGCAGCACGTCGCAGATCCAGTTGCCGAGGTTGGACTCCTGGCGCCGGATGCAGGAGAACCGGCCCTCCAGTGGCACGCAGAACTTGCCCAGCACCTCGTCCATCTTGCCTTCGATCATGGCTGGAAGGAAGAACTTTCAACGTTATGGGTGTATGTATGTATTATTAAAATACAATAAAGAGCCTGCATACTATAACCATTTATAGTGGTACAAAAGCGAACTTATCATTTAAAGGAATCTCTTCCAGCTAAAAGTTACGTATGAGTCTATTCCGGTCAATAATAGCCTTCAGAATAGATCTTCGACAATCCGCGTGGCGTCGGGTGTGAAGCCGATCTTACCAGAGTATTTGTCAGTGGCGGCCTTCAGCACGGGATCCTCGGCGTAGGCACTAGTGACATGGACGTCAGCGATGTCAACACGCGTGGCTTCGGGTGTGAAGCTTATGCTGATCTTCGAGAACTGGCGGAAGTCTGTGCCGCTCTTCACTATGTATTTGTTGTTCACCTGAGAAGAGAACATGCGTGACCAATCGTTTCGTGAAAAAATGTTTCACAAACTGATAATTTAGCAAAATGCTTGTATTTCCGAAACTGTAAACTATTCAGGATTTATTTCAGAAGCATCGTGTAGAACCCTATAGGTTAGGTTAGGTTTGTTTTCTACAACTCCTGAAATATTTACAGTTTCGAAAATAAAAGCATTCTGCCAAATGATCAGTTGTGAAATGAATCAGTTTGTGGAATGATTTGGTCATGGGCGGTGGTGATCACTTAACTTCAGGTGTCCCACTTGCTCATTTGCTTTCCCATTTTATTTAATAAAAGTATATTTTGGCAGTGCCCTTAATGCAGAATTTCATTAAAAAAATAAAATTAATAAATATTTTAAATTTGAATTTATACGGCTTCTGTTTGTTACTTGGTTATACTACTACTCAGGGTCATGTCAGCTACGTCAGGTTCAGCCTGGTGTCCTGAGGAGGTGGAAGAAGTGGACTCACCTCTATGACCTCGTAGACGTGGTCGTGTCCGCCGAGGATGAGGTCAATGTCCGTGTGGCCCTCGGCCAGCTTTATGTCGTTCGGGGTCCGCATGTGGGTCAACGCTATTACGTACTCGCAGCCCTAGGGAAGACAAAGAGACAACTTTATCTTTAGGGACCTTTATCTTTACATAGTATAAAATAAAGTCGCTATCCGTCCCTGCGGCCCTAACATGACATCCCAGGTTTAGTTTAACGCCTCCCTGTGTCTCTGTCTAACTAGTGTCATAAGAAAGAGACGCATATAGAGATAAACTAACCTTGGCCAGTCATGTTAGGGCCACTGTATGTCCTTATGTCTTCAGCCGCTTGCTTCTTTTAAATCACGCAATGGATTTAGATACGGTGTTTAGAGATTCTTAAAAGGTTTTTAAATAAATTTACATGCTATTTGTATCCATGCGACGCCTGGGCGGGTCGCTAGTATTCATATATAGGAAACTGGCATCTGGAATCCATTAGCACAGAATAAACAATAGTACTAACGTACAGAAACTTTTCTTTTTAAACCAATTCCAACTTTACTAACACGTTCAAAAAGTCTAAATATAAACAAATAAATAAATATCATGGGACAATTTACACCAATTGACCTAGTCCCAAACTAAGCAAAGCTTGTACTATGGCTACTAGACAACGGATATACATACTTATATAGATAAATACATACTTAAATACATATAACATCCATGACTCAGGTACAGACATTCGTGTTCATCACACAAATATTTGCCCATACCAGGATTTGAACCCGGGACCTCTTGTACAGTAAGCAGACACATGTGCCACTGTGCCATACAGGTCGTCAATATTGGTCGTCTGTATTGCTTCATACGAATTCGCCAGGCGGCGCGCGTCAATAGAAACGCGCCACCCGCGTCCGCCTTCCCCCCGCAATTCCAGGCGACACGTTAGGGTTTCGCTGCATTCGTTTTCAATTACACTGACACGGCGAGGACGAAAGAGCGGGCGCGCGGCGAGCCGACAACCTACTGCGATTTGCCTACGCCAAAGGCAAGGCGGTCGAGCGTACCTACAGTGCGGAGTGGAACCCCCTGCCATTAGTTACGTGCCTATCCGTACACAACAATACTTGGTTCTATTCTATTCTGTAACATTAGAATAACCTATTGCGTCTGGGTCACCGTCGGCGAAAGCCTTGAAATGGTCCTAAATACCTCTTGTTTCAGCTGCTCCGACAACTTCGCGCCCGCCTGTAGGAAGTCGATGAAGGTGACTTCTTCAGGGTTTATAGTTGCTAGCGTCTCCAGCCATTCCTGAAGCAAAAGCATAATAATCCCTAAGTTTGGTGATGTTTACTCACTAGAGTCGTGATGGTGAGTCCATATACATAGTAATAAAAATAATGTCTCATTCAATAGTTTATAGATTCAGGCGTTACTTTGCGGAAGTCCATATTGATACTAATGGAAACAAGTCCCAGTGTCCCAGTGTGTTGAGTGGTATTTTTGGTGTTGGTAATTGGGATGTGGTCGCGTTTTGTGTTGTTTGTTTTATTTCTTTTATAAGGTATTCAGCACAGCGTTGTCTTTTTCTCGATTGCTGACACTGGGTTCGCGGATTAGCAAATAAATTGTTTCCATTAGTATTAATGTCTCATTCAGCCCAGTAGTCCATCATTTACCTCCCATATTCTTGTAAGGATTAAGTCCCATCTTTTCACAATAGCTTTTACACCTGGCGGAGGCTGTCTCTATTTGTGTCCCTATGGCACGGGCAGGGTCAGCATCCGCCAGGTGTACCCATCACATTTCATTAAATTGTCTAAAGGGCATCTACGTGTTAGCTTTGCAGCTTCGGCTTTGCGCACACCTGCCAAAGTTCTGGGACACTATTGTCTCGTGAATGGGAAAGACTTAAAGATAATATCAATAATTAACTGTTACAGATTGAATGGCTAACTTTATGCCCCGTGTGGTCGCAAGTCAGTAGAAAGAGGTGTCAGCGGGGCGTAATACTGATGATAGCAAGTTCCGAAAGACTCTAGTCATGATACTGAGTCCTGACTTGAGTTTGCAGCTTTACAAGCAACAAAAGTAAGTGCTCACTTCTCTAGTAGTAAATAACAACAAATATTCTTTACCGTGCACCACATAAAAATACAGAAAAAAATAAAATGATTATGAATAATACCACTACTTTGTGAAAAAAAAATGAATTGGCAAAATGCTGTCAAATGAACGAGTATCATGCAATCTACTTGTTTTTCTTTTGTTATTGCGCTCATTGCATGTAAATATAAAGATTTTAGTATTAAGTTCGATCTTTAAACCTAATAATGATAGTGAGTCTCGAGTCCTCTCGGTTAGCGATGATAGTGAGTCGTGGGGAGTCCTACCTGCTCGACGAGTCCGATGAGTCCGATCTTGTGCCCGTTGCACAGCAGCGCATGCGTGATGCGACCGTCGCCCAGAGGCCTGCCCGTCTCGTTGTCTATGACGTTGGACATCAGCCAAGGGAAGTTGCACTGTGCCACGAGGCCGGATAGTACTTCCAGGCCGAAATCTAACACGAAATTTAATCTTAGTACAATCAGCCACAGAAGTAGTTTACAGTATTCCCAAAAATATATTGTGCCACGATGTACAGTCAAGGAATTAAATTTCCAACCCACCTAAGGTTCAATAGCATATAGCATAAGAGCTATAGAGCAAGACGTTAGTTTGACATATCGACCTTAATGCATTGCGAATGTCAGACGACATTTCAACGAAATGGGTAGGGAATTAAATTCCTTGACTGTACATACCTGCGCAGTAGACCAATTTTAGTAGCGCGAGAAATTTCGATCTACCAATGATAAAGTAGAATTTTACGCGCGCTAAACTCTTGCCCTTTTATTGGTTTATCGATTTCGGAGCAACATGGCGGCAGCCCGTGCGCCACAGTGTACGAATTGTGTAAGCGGGACAAAGCTAAGAATGCATAGCAAGCAATACTCTGCCAGTTGCACTTGCAAATAAAGTACAATATGGATTATTCACACGTTCGGCTACTGTCGAAAACCGGTCTGCGCTTCTCTGAGACTGACCGTACCAAGTCACAGACTCAATTCTGAATATGACATTTCCCAAAATTAAACCCTATGTCTTTTAATTAAGGTGATATTTTGAGACGTGTATTATTCAGACGCTTTAATTCTAATTAATAGATTCAGGCGTTACTTTGCGGAGGTCCATATCAACAAACTGGAACAAATTACCTTGCTACTCCGCGAAACCAGTGCCGGGCTCGTGCAAAATAGCTGCGTCTGTGCGAGACATATATGTTCATGCAAAAACCCACCCTCCTCCGCTTCCACACGAAACAATATATATCACACAGACTCAACTACACACCACCACCACTAAACAATAAAACTACACGATCGACGCGCGTTTCGCCTCTATACAAGGCATCATCAAGATCGAATCATCACGTTGTTTCGTGTGGAAGCGGAGGAGGGTGGGTTTTTGCATGAACATATATGTGTCGCACAGACGCAGCTATTTTGCACGAGCCCAGCACTGGTTTCGCGGAGTTGCAAGGTAATTTGTTCCAGTTTGCTTTAATTCTAGACATAGACATAGAAACAGTTTTATTTCACATCAAAATAATACAGACACAAAAATTTAGTAAACTAAAAATGTCATTTTATTATTATAGTAGTTCTAAAGGTGCGAATTATAGTAGTGGATATAAGGTGCATAATTGAACAAAAGTGAACATTTTATACGATTGGTAGGAATTTGCGCAGATTCCGTCCGATCTCTATCACCGTCTTGCTCGCTAATCCTTCCGCTAAGCAGTAGTGCTTGCACTGTTGTGTTCCGGCGTGGAGAGCAAGACAGCCGGTGAAATTACTGGCAGAAGCGGTATTCCATCTTAGCCTTCTGGGTTGCCAACGCATCTGCAATATTTTTTGCGTTGCGTGTTTATAGGCGGTGGTGATAGCTTATCATCAGGTGACCCGCTCGCTCCTTTGCCGTTACTACTTTATAAAAAAAACATCATAACTATTATAGTCCTTTAGATCATATTCATATTCATATAATTATAATTAAAGTAAATTACGATCGAAGGGTACACCGTTCTGGATGACTTTTGGTGGTGGTTCGAACTGCCGCCCGGAGTCGTCGCACGGGCCGATGGACCCTTCGATCTTCATCATTACCCTTACGATGCACCGATTCATTTTACTTGCTAAGCAATCGTAGTCGCCCTTACCTCTTGCGAGGACTACGATTTGAGACATTCAGGCCCAAAAAAAAAACTATTATAGTAGTGGATTGTTTAGGATTCTGTAGTGAAACTAGGAACTCAGCGTGGTTCCGTCTCTCTATCTTTTTTTATTTTTTAATTACTTACCGAAATCATGGTTTCCAAACACAGCGCAATGTGTTCCTATCTCGTTCAACACTGGTACCATCTGTTCTCCTTTTGTGTATGTACTTACTGAAAACAAATTAAAGTATTGTAATCGAAATTATTTATTTTTAAATTTTTTCGATTTTTCTTTTTGTATTTTTTTACATTCAAAAATCAAAATTTAGCAGTAACGTGGCGGAAACTGGAATACGCAAGGCACGGAATGCTGATGTTGCAGGTTCGAACCCTACCATTACCCTAATTTTTCTTTATGTAGTCATTCATTATAAAGCATTTTAAATTTAACAAATTAAACGTTAAATTTTTGTAACCGAAATTTCTTTCGATTTTTATTATTAAACATTCAAATTATTAAATTAAAATGCTATGCAATGACCGCACAAAGAAAAGTTAGGGTAATGGCAGCATTCCGTGCCTTTCGTTTAACAGTTTCGCCACATGACCGCTACCATACCCTGCGAATTTTTCAATGTGTCTCGTCTTTACGGTCATTACATTATTGTTTTTTTTTGCTTTGGGAAAACTACCCTCGCGGCCTCGGTGTCATCTATGAGAAACTTAATCAAGTTATCTCATTTAACTTGGTCATTTATGAATGCCTGTTAGCCGACGAGAGATGACGCCATTTGTTGTTAAATTTCGGTAATCGATTTTTTTTAATTTTCGATTTTATTGTTATATTGTAAAAAAGGATTTTTGAATAAAGATTTATTTATTTAATCAAAGTCAGAGGATGTTATGGCTTACACATGCTAGGTGAGAAGACGTCTCCGCTGAAGAGTACGAGGGGGTTCAGATGCTGCAGGGCCTTAACGGCTGTGCTGAACCGCAGGGCTCCGCCCACCGGCTCCGTTTCTGCAACAGACGAGCAAACCGTTACATTGCTATTGAGAGCGGTCAGTACGGGGACCTTCGAAATTGTAAGCGATAGAAATAGTTGTTTGTGCAACAAGAGAACAAAGTTGGTTTTTGCTGCGACTCCTGATTTTGAAACTTTACTTGAGATTCAGAAGGATCCTGTAACTGAATCTGGAGCACAGCAAGTGACTCTAATTTAGAATCCTAAACGTAGCGAGAGATTCAAAGGCTTAAATAATTTTAGATTCGTGTAGTACATAAAACCTCAGTAGTAGCTAGCTCATTTTAGACTTAAAAAAATAATTATTTCTTGCATTCTGAAGGACATACTCGTAGACCTACTTACTGGTGGTCTGCTCGATGTTGTAGACATCGTTGAAGTGTATGATGAGCACTTCGTCCATACCGCGGCCGGACAGCTGGCTGACCGCGCGCCGCCCCACCTGTCGCACTTCCAGCGACGCCTGCGCATATAGAACCGTCACTAACCCACCATCGAGATTCAGCTCGCAATCGAGTTATAATCGAGTTGCGGGTGGTAGGACCTTGTGGAAGGTCCGTCCGGATCGCTATCACCATCTTGCTTGCTAATCCTGCCGCTAAGCAGCAGTGCTTGCACTGTTGTGTTCCGGCGTGGAGAGCAAGACAGCCGGTGCAATTACTGGCACAAGAGGTATTCTACCTTAGCCCTCTGGGTTGGCAACGCATCTGCAATCTCTTTGGTGTTGCGGGTGTCTATAGGCGGTGGTGATCACTTACCATCAGGTGACCCACTTGCTTGTTTACCTTACTATTAAAAAAATAATAGAGTTATAAAAAATAATATTATCAGCATACGTCGTTATAGCGGGTGCAATTACGTTTTAATAGTACTGGAAACATTTTTTTATCATAAATATAAAATAAGAAGGAAAACAAGCAAGTGGGTTACCTGATGGTAGGTGATCACCACCCCGCACCCGCACCCCGCTTGCTAGCTTGAGATCTGGCCCGTTGCCGCGGTTGTGGCTGCCGGCGGCAACGGGGCAGATCTCAAGCTACCGATGGTTAGGGCTGCAGAGTGTGGTTTTTTTATGAAATAGGAAGGAAAACAAGCAGGTGGGTCGCCTGATGGTAAGTGATCACCACCACCTATAGACACCCGCAACACCAAGAAGATTGCAGATGCGTTGCCAACCCAGAGGGCTATCAAACCGTTAGAGAGAGGGGATTATAAAACCGTGATTAGAATACAATTGCAGGGTAACGTCAGCACACTCTCATTTCATAGACTTGCGTCAAGCTTCATTCCTATATCTATGAAATGACAGTGTGCTGACGTTACCCTCGAATTGTATTCTAAATCACGGTATGATAATAAATACTACATGACATTCGTGGCACATTTAAATTTTTGCCAAAACGTAGCCATAGCAGACTTTGTTACATCTGCGTGCGCCATGTTTGAGTTTTGATATTGTATAGCGTGCAAGTCCATAGTTTAAGTCGATGAGAATTAAACATAACAAATAATTTACAATAAAAACAGGTTTAGCTGTAAAATAAAAGTTGCGGTCGCTTAACTATTAACTAAACAAAATAGTTGTAAAAAGAAATACAAGGAAACTTCATAATTCACGACTCTTTAAGGCTGCTTTTCCACTAGAGATGTGCGAGGATGCGTAGCGAGGGATGTGTTTGTAAAAAACCAATGAGCCGTTTCCACCAGAGCTGTGCTGACCGAGGCGAGGTAAATGAAGTGATTCTATTGGTTCTTACAAACACATCCCTCGCTACGCATCCTCGCACATCTCTGGTGGAAAAGCAGCCTAAATATACAAGCATTTTGGTCCTAACATGTCCGGCCCAGGGTTAACTTATCTCTCCCTGCGTCTTTGTCAGACTAGTGTCAAAAGAAAGGGACGCAGATAGATAAACAAAACGACGCCGGTCATGTTAAGGCAATAGCAATATACTTAGGTAAAACTTTAGTGTAGCCGTACCCAAAGGGTAAAACGGGACCCTATTACTAAGACTCCGCTTTCCGTCCGTCCGTCTGTCACCAGGCTGTATCCCATGAACCGTGATAGATAGACAGTTGACATTTTCACAGATGATGTATTTCTGTTGCCGCTATAACAACAAATACTAAAAAACAGAATAAATTAAGTATTGAAGGGGGCTCCCATACAACAGACGTGATTTATTGAACCCTTCGTGCGCGAGTCAGACTCGCATTTCGCCGGTTTTTTTTTACTTTCGAACGCTTGACACTCGCCGACCGCGCGCCAATCAGCGCCGGCTAAAATATACGCTCGCGTATTTGATTGGCCCGCGCTGTGGTCTCACTCGAACGTCAAAAACCGACCCATTGTACGACGTCAGGAAGGTAGAAAATAAATCATCCGTATAAAGAGGGATATGTTACGTTAGGTGTCGCAATTCGTTTACCGGTCAAGTGTGAAACGGGACGCGAGGTGGCCAAGGTCGAGTAGTTTAAAGCCAATTCGCATCCTTCAGGTTGTGCGACGCTTTGCTATTCGTAGCTAGGGGTGCCATCCGAATCTAAAGTGGACCCTCTTTTAAATCGCGGACCTATTTCAAAATCTCGTAAATTACGGACCTCTTTCGGAAAATTTATGAAAAGAAAAATAACTAGAGATTGGATAACTATGAAACTTATTCAAATTAAAAAAAAAGTATTCATTCGTTAATTTTGTACCCTAAGGTCCTCCGCTAAGTCGCGCGGGCACACGGAGCGGGTGCACGCCTATAGCAAAATAGTATAAGAGCGTCCGCTACTTCGCGCGGGTGCGGATGCGGGCTCACACTATTTGTTCGATGATAGGCGTGCACCCGCTCTGTGCACCCACGCAACATAGCGGACGCTCTTAGGGCATCCGCTTAATTGCGCGAGCCCACGGAGCGGGTGCACGCCTATAGCTAAATAGTATGAGAGCGTCCGCTAAATTGCGCGGGTGTGGATGCGGGCGTTACTAATTTATTGTTCGATAGGCGTGCACTCGCTCCGTGCACCCGCGCGACGTAGCGGACGCTCTTAGCAGAGCATAGCACATAAATAGCGTTTTGATTTGGGCAAGCTGCTCCAAGACTCCTAACGTAAAAGCAGTTCCAATTTCGTGTTAGCACGTGTCGAAACTTTGTAAAGGAAAATCACCTACATCGCGATCGCATTACGGCAAATTAGTCGAACTAAGTTTTTTTATGTGCCACATAAAATAGTTGGCAGCCCTGGTGCAGACGTGACGGTAGGACGGACGGTCGGACCACACCGATTAGGACTCTATAAAAACGATGTAACGGACGATATAAATATATCGACAGCGGAAATCTCAAATGTCGTAACGGACATTAAGGGACATGTCCCTTACGACATTTCAGATTTCTAGTGTCGATATATCAAGACTCCTTTATTTATGGAACATTAGCTTATGATCACGACTTTGTATGTCTGCAATTCAAAGAGCAGGTTTTCATGATGTATGTATAGTTGATCTAGAATTCGTTTGATAACCGTATTACATGGGGATTTATAATTTTAGTCAAATGATGTAAAGGACAGATAAACTACAGGGACATAATGTAACGTTGTGTATTTTTGGTACGTTTTCTCCAGTGACTTGAACAGCTTAAGTTTCGATTATTGTGGTAACATCGGTAGGGTTTTTCAATACTGGCAACTTAATTAGCTGTGTTTACGTACGCGGCTACATATGATTGGTAGATCATATGATAATAAAATTAGGACTGTCAGCCGCAGATTTTCCCCCTAAATATGGGGATATAAAATGAACATTGCGTTTTCATACATACCATTTATTTCAGATATTTCAGGAAGTACTTATTCTAACAAGGTTTTGCACACATTCAGGTACAGGAAAGCAGAGCAGAGATCTTCTTTGATAGTTGTCTTCGGTCATGGTTATAGTTTGGATCCAAGAGTAGAGCATAGGGAGTCAATTTTCGGAATAAATTTCAGGGGAACGCCCGTGACAATGGCGCCCAACCGTTTTGATTAATTTTGAGTGCTTTGAGTGATTATTTGGCTAATTTTTGTGTGAAAATCAAATGCCACCAAGTTCCAAATTTTTAAGACATATTTTGCCAAGTTGAAGCCGGATCTTACCTTTGTTCTTGACGATATAGCACGTTTACACATTTCACTGTCTATTTCCACTATTTTCAGATCCAAATTTGATATTTTTTGCTATTTTCCATTGTATTTTGAGTTGTTGAAACAAAGTTAACCTTAAAGTTGAGTAAAACTTTCTTTTAGGTACTTTCTTTGCAAAAGTGACAGTTGTGGAGACGTGGCAGGTCATTAGTACTTTGACATTTAGAAAACCTAGCTATAGGTACATTTTGTGAGCTTTATTTGTCCTTGTCTTTGAAAGGAAACCGTTATACAATTGAACAATTACTATTTCAAAATTATGTGATATCTTATGAAACTTATGAGACTGATATTTACAAAAAACTGGCTAATTTAAAATAAAGTATTACAGGTGTTAATTAATTAAGTTTTGTGACCTTTGTTATGAATCTATAAAACATTTTTTTATGGGTTCATGCTTTAGTGTCTTATGATATAAATTTCAATAATTCTGCCTTTTAAGCAGAATATTAAGTAATAAAGCAACTCTAATTTAGTCAAGCATTTTGCTATTAGTGTCTGTACACACTAAAGATAGTGTAAATTTAAAATAATATTGGTATTTAAAGTAAAAACACTAGTTTTCAGTTGAGTGATTGGTTTATTCATCTTTATTATGGACTTATACTTACACGGTGGATATTTATATAAAATTGATTTCTAAAAAGTAAAACAACAGTTCTCAGTTGCTAATTGTTATATATCTTTAATATTAACATAATAACACAAATAAATAAACATTAATTAAGTTTATACATAAGTAACTTAAAATTTTGTAAGCCATTAATTTCAATTCAGTATACATTTCAACAATTTAGTTCAGTATGGAAAGATCTATACAGTTTCATTCACTTTTAAAGGATGAGTTAACTTATGAAGTTCAGATTAGGTCAGAAACACCATTGAGTACAGTTGATGGATTAAGAAAACAACTTAGAAAGTTGAGTTTAGAATGTCCTTCCGAAGCTATTTTAGACACAGATCTGCCGGCCAGTTCAGAATTAAAAACCATTTCAGATAAGTTGGTTGATTTAGGTACAACTGTCGACAGGTACTTGAAAACACAGGATAGGTACTCATTAAATAGGTCTAAAGCACTGGGGTATCACTTATATCATCGGTTATTGAGAGTTCAACCTCTGCTGGATCCGGTCAAGCTTCAGACTAAGTCTGACCTTTTGTCACAGCTGGAGTCACTCTTAGCTATTGTTGAAGTATCAGCACCATCTTCTGAGGTAGTTCAGGATGATCAGATCGCCTCTCCACTTGTTCAGTTAGTACACAGTGACCATCAAGTTGAGTGTTCCGGGGATAAAAATGTTTCAAAGTGGGGTGTAAAATTCAATGGTACCACAGATGTCAGATCTTTCTTAGAGCGTATTGATGAACTCAAATTGGCGTTTGGCGTTTCAGATTGTAAGTTGTTCAATTCAGCGGCACAGTTGTTTACAGACAAGGCATTATTTTGGTTTCGAGGTATAAAACAGGAGGTTTCGACTTGGAATGATTTGAAAACAACATTATTGAGGGAGTTTGATCCCGTTGATTATGACTACAGGTTGTTAGGTGAAATTCAGTCACGAACACAAGGTGCAGATGAACCAGTTCACATTTATTTTGCAGTTATGTCTTGCATGTTTGCGCGTCGCAAGGTACCGCTGTCTGAGGAAGCGAAATTGGAGATTTTGCAGCATAACATCCGGCCCAATTTATCACAGCAGTTAGCGTTAGTCAATATCACCTCAGTCGCGGACTTGAAAGAAAATTGTAGGAAAGTTGAGGCAGCGCGACAGCGGACAGAGATGTTTTCGGAACCGCCGTCAAAGTCGTCATCAAATATCCTTGGCAGCGAGTTTTTATACAAAGGCAAGGCAAAGCCAGTCAACTCAGTTTCAGTTCCTACTGCCAGGAGTTCCGAAGGCAACTCGTCATGTTTTGCTTGTGCGCAGCGCGCAGGTTCATATGTTCCGATTCCGAAGCAACGCGAGAGTGCATTTAGCGTTCCGAAGCAAGCGCAAGTTCCATCCACACAGGTGCGGGAACCCGTTTGTTACAAATGCGGTAAAACACGACATAACTTTAGGTTTTGTAAAGCAAAACCTCATTACAAACAAATCAGATGTTTCGGTTGCGGAATGACAGATGTCATGATTGCTAGTTGTCCGAATTGCAGTAAAGATGCATCTAAAAAGCCTGGTTCACACTTCCGTACAAAAAACTAATAGGTTCGAACCGCAGCGACTTAAAAATTAATAGTGAGTCCATTTCGAAATTTTGTAATTATAATTCGATCGCTACGGTTCTGTTTGCACCAAATAAAGATGATGTTCGGCCATATTTAAAATTTAAAGTTAATAATTTTGAAATTTACGGATTATTGGATTCTGGAGCATCCATTTCGATTTTAGGTAACAATGCTCATTTAGATTTTGTGAAATTCGGTTTTAATTTACAAAAAACACAACCAACATCTTGTCATGTTGCAACAGGCGTTGAAGTTCAAACAATAGGGTACATTTTTGTTCCGTTAACATTTAATAACGTAACTCACGTCATTAAATTTTTTGTTATACCCGACATTGTTTCGGACGTTATTTTAGGAGTGGATTTTTGGAAATCATTTCGATTGGCGCCTGAAATTTTTGACAACATAGACTACATAGTGACACCGAATACTTATTTTAGGAATTGCAACGGTATAAATTCAGAACAAGTTCACACGATACAGTCATACGTGCATTTGAACGCGAACCAGAAGGAACTGGCTGACGCAGTGGTAGGTAAATTTATGGACATTTCTTTTGAAAAGGTAGGGTTAGGTAGGACCGGCCTGATTGAACATGTTATCGAGACAGGTGACGCATCGCCTGTGAAGGTGAAGCAGTACCCGCTTTCACCTGAAAAGCGAGCAGTATTAAGTGCTGAGCTCGATAAAATGCTACAATTAGATGTGGTCACTCCCTGTGAAAGTCCATGGAATAATCCTGCGTTACTAGTGCGTAAGTCAAATGGAGACTGGCGTTTTTGTTTAGATTGTAGGAAGTTAAATGCGGTCACGAAGGGGGATTCGTATTCCATTCCGTACATTCCGCAAATCTTAGATAGCTTGAAGGAAGCGAAGTACCTGACGTCGATCGATTTAAGTTCCTCATTTTGGCAAATTCCGTTAGCAAATAGCTCACAGGAAAAGACTAGTTTTTGCGTACCGGGTCGCGGGTTATTCAAATTCAAGGTCATGCCATTCGGATTGTGCGGAGCACCTGCTAGACAGCAGCGGCTCATGGATAGGCTGATCGATCACAATTTGACAAGTGACATCGAAACCGGTTTAGTATTTTGTTACATCGATGACATTGTGATCTGTTCATCGGATTTTCAGACCCATTTAGTACTTTTGAATCGTGTTTTGGAAAAATTGAAAATGGCAAATTTAACAATAAATTTTGCGAAGTCCAAGTTCTTCAGACAGTCGCTTAAATACCTCGGTTACGTCGTAGACGAGTTCGGGTTGCGCACTGATCCTGAAAAGGTCGCTGCCATTTTGAATTTTCCCATTCCGACCACTTCTCGGGAAGTGAAGATATTTTTAGGGACGTGCTCATGGTATCGTCGATTTATTCGAAACTTTTCGACTATAGCCGCTCCTTTAAATAGACTCACGGCTAAAGGGAAGAATGTTCCTGCCTTTCGGTGGTCTGAAGAAGCAGAAGAAGCCTTTAAGTCATTGAAGAACGCATTAGTTTCGGCTCCTATTCTGGCAGTGCCTGATTTCGACAAGCCTTTCGTGGTGCACTGCGATGCTTCTTCATATGGACTGGGTGGGATGCTTAGTCAGACTATCGACGGACACGAACACCCCATCGCGTATGTTAGTCGTTCTTTAAACAAACATGAACAAAACTACAGCGCGACCGAGAGAGAGGCTTTAGCCGTTTTGTTCTCTGTAGAGAAATTTCAGGCGTATTTAGGATCGCGTCATTTTAAGGTGATTACGGATCACGCGTCACTTAAGTGGTTTATGAACCTAGAGAACCCATCAGGACGTTTAGCACGTTGGGGGTGTAGACTGTCTCAATTTGATTTTGAAATTGAGCACAGGAAAGGCACCGACAATGTGGTACCTGATGCGTTGTCTAGGCTCATGAAAGTTGATGCCGTGAACGGTTCGAACACCGATGACGTCGAAAAGGACGAATGGTACGAGAAGATTATGAACGGTTGTAAATCTTTCCCCGCTAACTATCCGAATTTTTGTATTAAGGAGGGAAAGTTACTCCGATTTTGTAAGAGTAAGTACAACTTACTCAGTGAATTTGACTGGAAAGTGGTAGTGCCAAAGAGTGACCGAATTAAGGTTTTAACAGAGAACCATTGTGAGTCTACAGCCGCCCATCTCGGTGTATTTAAAACACATCGGCGGTTATCTTTGACATATTTTTGGCCTGGCATGCATAAGGACGTAGTCGACTTTGTGAAGGCGTGTGACGTATGCTGCGCCTATAAGCATTCACAGCGACAAACTCCCGGGTTGATGGGTCAGCCAAAAGTATGTCATAGACCGTTTCAGGTAGTCTCCATAGACTTAGTAGGTCCACTGCCGCGTTCTCGGTCGGGTTACACGTTTTTGTTTGTGGTGACATGCTGCTTTTCGAAGTACACGTTATTGTTTCCGCTTCGCCGCGCAACAAGTGCCTTAGTTGCAAGACACTTTGAAAACGGTGTTATTTTGGCTCATGGGGTTCCTGAAACTGTAATAGCCGATAACGGGGTTCAGTTTACTGGATCAGAATTCAGGCAGCTTTTGAAACGATACAATGTTCCTAGGGTTCATTATGGACCACGGTATACCCCACAGGTGAATTTGGTTGAGCGTCATAACAAAACGGTTATGACTGCCGTAGCGTCGTACGTGGAAGAAAACCACCGTACATGGGATGAGCAACTGCACCGTATTCAGTTTGCGTTAAACAGTGCAGTTAACGAGTCCACGGGGTTCTCTCCTTTCTTTTTGGTACACGCTAGGGAACCAGTCATAAACGGTTCGTTCTACCGAGATACGGGTCAGGAGTATACCGTAGGTATTCCTAGAGAAGAATATGCGGGCGAATTTGGCTGTTTGAAAAGTATTTTTGAACAAGTTAGGTCTCACCTTTTGAAAGCGCATGGCACAAATGCAAAATACTACAATTTAAGGCGACGTTCAGCTAAATTTTCCGTGGGAGATATTGTGTGGAAACGCACTTACGTACAAAGCGATGCTTTGAAATTTAAGATGGCGAAGCTCGCGCCAAAGTATGAAAAGTGTAGGATTAAGAAAGTTTTGTCTCCCTTAGTTTATGAATTGGAAAGGATGGACGGCCATCCGATAGGCTCTTGGCATATTAAAGACCTAAAAGCGTAAATTACCGCTTTTGGCTCATTTGGTGACCAGTGGACGCGCGGCCCGCTTTACTAGTTATCGCTCGCCGCGCCGCCATTGTTGACTAAAACGCCATGTAAGTGGTGAATTAGGTAGTTCGGACGGTGACTGTGGTCGGTGGACGCACGATGGCTTGCTCCGGCTCGTCGTCGTGCTGTCCACATAATATGTCGTCTGTTATGTTGTCTGTGTAAATTCGCCTTTGTACAGTGAGCCTCAGAAGTAGCTAAACACTTAAGAACCTCGTCGTAGTAACGTATGAAATTAGAGTTGCTCGAATTTGTCACATTTCTGACAGCGACAAGGTACTAAAATGTTCAGCTACTTCTGCGACCGACTGTACATTACTGTATCGTTATTTAACATCCCGTCAGAAAACTTTATGCCAAAGTATCATCGAAAATCGCAACCGGATTGGAACAAGCCCTACGATCCCGCTATTCTGTTTGACTCCCCTAGAAACATTTGCAAGCATGCGCATAACTCGCAAAAGTTTCTTCGCAATTGGGTAAATGGTTTAGGAATGAATATAGGAAAAGCATATAAATAAAGAAAGAAAGATAAAGAAACATTCATTCATTATTATAAAATAAATTACCTTTACACAAAATATTTTCACATCTAATTTTAAAAACTGTGCAGGAAGATATATTGCGTTTACTTTGTGTAAGAATTAGAACATAGCACAGCCTGAGAACGATTTTATCTACGACTTAAAATTACACGTTCAAATCTAGATTCATACAAATTGTACAGTCAGCAACAGAAGTAACTATTCACTTCAAGAGCTCAAAAAGATATGCAAGCCCTTACTCTCTTCATAATACGACAGTGGAAATCTCAAATGTCGTAAAGGACATTAAGGGACATGTCCCTTACGACATTTCAGATTTCTAGTATTGAATAGTGTTTAGATCGTTATGGGCTCTTCGACTATGTATAAATATTTGCTGCTAACTGTACATTTATAAACATCGTAAGATACTAATATTTAGCAATAAAGTGACATAAGATACATTTTAGTGCTGTAACAAAATTAAATCAAAATAAAAACAAAACGAACATAACGTCTTAAGTGACAAATTGCGACTTAAGACACTCTTGGTAAATATAAAACGAACATTTTAAAACGTATTACGTATAAGTATTTTCATACCACCGAACTAACACTAACGCTGTATAAATTCTAAACATGCAAAAATAACAAAATACATCTAATTGTGTAACATACAACCAGTGATTTTGACAGGTACGCCTACGTTAAAAGATTAGACGAGTAACGACCGATGCAAACCTTATGTGTCAGAATCGAAAACTAAAAAGCACACCGTTACGCAATTTAACACATCGACAGTGTATCTCAAATATCGTAAGAGACTTTAAAGGGCATGTCCTTTACGACATTTGAGATTTTCATTGTCTATATGAATTGTCTAGTAGAAAATTAGCGTAGTGGACATACTTAACAGTAAGTCGCGTACTATACAAAGGGCATTAATTAGAGTAGCCCCTGCGAAAATATCAGATTTGCAACAACTATAATCATGCGACATCGAAAAGCTTCTACATCATAATATAACCGCTCTGCATGTGTCATTTTTCTGACTCCATCGATGATTTTTCCTGAACAAATTGGAATGAAGTACCTTGCTACTCCGCGAAATTAGTTTGGTACGAGTAAGTACGTCATTTGTTTAAGTAGCGATCCCGATAATGCCTCGTAAAGAGACGAAACGCGCGTAGATCCATGTTTACTGGTAGTGCTGTGGTAGTGGTTAATAGTTAAGCCTGTGTGATGTATCATATACATGATATGTTGGATGTGACGAGAGCGGGTTCCAGTTTGAAAAATGTATGTACTTATTTCACACAGACACAGCTGGTTTACACGTGCGTACACAACACTGGTTTCGCGGAGTATCAAGGTAATTTGGTCCAATTTGTTTATATGGATTTCCGTAAAGTAACGTCTGAATCTATTACTGATATTTCCTGGCACTACCACACTCGTGAATTTAATGGGCGAGGACTGGAGAAGTTCTTCATCGAGCGGGAACAGTGTAAATCTCAAATGACTTTAGATTACTCTTGTTAAATTGTCCTAAAAGGCGATTCAGCGGTTATTTTAAAGGACAAATCAGTTGACAATCTTGATTTGACCGGGTGGTTACTGTTTGATAAAGATTTGTTACACCAAAAGTTAGATACATGATTTCAAATTAGTTTCAGTGCTGATATTTTGAACTATAAGTTTTTGTAATACTAATTAAATAACGCTCAGCGTAAAAGGATAAAGAGCAAATAAAGGGCCTACGAACAGATCATGTATACTTAGTTACTTATTTTAAATGAAAAACTAGCAATGAACTACATTTTGATATTAAAATCCCATAAAAAAATAATCCCATTTAAAATTCATACATACAGCAAGGGACAAAAATCATGTATCTAGTGGTGTAAGGGACAAATATACAAAGCATCTTCACCCCGTCTCTAGCGACAAATGAAATTCACACTATCCGCATCCTAACACTTATGCTAGCCGTTCATGCGACACCGACAAGCGTACAACATAAACCGTGCCTGTTTGAGCCATCCGACGACGGAGCGGACACCATCCGTGACCTCTCCCGGTACGTCTACGCTCGTGGACTCGATGAGCGACGACCAGCGCGAGCGCAGCGCCGCCTGCGCCGCGAACGACGCCATAGCGCGGACTGTCGCTACAACCATTGTAGCGTCACAATATTTTTTTTAATTTAACGCCCATCACACTGTGTCCTTTACGCCAAACCGCCTACAATTTAGTACACGCTGTATATTTAGGGGTTGAAGTTTTTAGAATCGCAAGCGCGGTGTTTCGTAATGTTGTCATTATTTTCGTATGAGTAATGTGAGTTAGCGTGTTTCTTAGTAACTTTTTTTTTAAATAGGAAGGCAAGCGAGTTGGTCACTTGATGGCAAGTGAGTACCATCGCTTAGACATCCGCAACACCAAGGATTGCAGATGCGTTGCCAACCCAGAGGGCTAAGATAAAACTACAAAACTACTACTACTAGACTAAAGAGCTCAGTTAAGCCTGACTGAGCCACAGACCGGAGATCAGCGTTGCCAGACGTCCCGATTTTATTTATTTATTTAATTTTTATTGCACAAAATTAACAATAAAATGTACAAATGGCGGACTTAATGCCTTAAGATTTTGCTTTTGATTTTGACGAGACGTTCCGATTTTTACGATACTGTTGAAAGATACAAAATTAAAATTTATTGTCAAGAACACTTTGATTTCTCGGGAGTTTTATAAAATCAATGACTACATCTTAGACAGGGATGTCTGGAAATGTTCACGACTTGCATTGGCAATCTCTGGCTCAAAATAGTGTACAACTACTGTGTTAAATTGATAAATTTATAATATTTAAGGTTTAAAAATAACATTGTAACATTGATATTTAACAATAAAATATAAATTACACCCAATGAGTTTCATGCCAGTATCAGAGGTTTTTCTGCACCGGTGGTAAATTTTATGACATTCTGAAGTGCTTCCTGTATGCCTAATCTGAATAAAGATATTCAGACTTTGACTTTGACTTTGTTCCGCGCAGGACAGCCTCAGTCCTGTTTATCAGAGATTAAGGGTCCTATTTATCAGTAAATCAGACAGTTTTTGTCATTGGTATTTTCTGTTTATGACATAGGAAGGCAAACAAGCAAGTGGGTCACCTGATGGTAAGTGATCACCACTGCCTATATACACCCGCAACACCAAGAAGATTGCAATGCATTGCCAACCCAGAGGGCTAAGATGGAATACCTCTTGGCCAGTAATTACACCTGCTGTCTTGCTCTCCACCTCGGAACAACAGTGCAAGCACTGCTGCTTAGCGACAGGATTAGCGAGCAAGATGGTGGTAGTGTAGTAACATATTTTCATTAAAAAACATTTTCTAGAGCTATCTATCATCATTATACACTTAATTTGAAACTCTATTAAAAAGATAAGTAATAAGAAACTACTTTCTTATGATTTGATAAGTATTTGCAAGTTTTTGGAAACACATTTGTTACTTTAAATAGTAACAAAACAATCGTGTTAATTCCCAAACATTTCCATGGTCAGATAAATCTGGTAAGGTTTTTCAGCATTACGGAATTACTGTATTTTTTTTTGCATCCTGTATATCTGTGAAAAAGGTTGAAACAGACTGATAGCAAAGGTATATATTGGCTCAATGATCCGTTCCCTCATTTGCACGCTTAGAATTAAAGCGACCCATTTCTGAATTATACACGTCCCAAAATATCACCTTAACTAAAAGACATAGGGTTCAACTTTAGGAAATGTCATATTCAGAATTGAGTCGCTTTAATTCTAAACGTGCGTTATGAATGAGTTTATTGACATAAAAAAAACATAGGTATATTTTTTTAATTGCGGGTAGTTTTTCTTCATAAATATATTTATTATTCATGACAATTCTGCCTCTTTTGGGTAGTGCAAGTTTGTATGTCACTTAAGTGATTGATAGCGACTTTAAATTAGAATAACCTTGAGATAAGGCTAATATTTAACATGGCTAGACGGTGTAATTTTATTTTTAAATTAATTTATCTTCACCCCAATACGTTAGAATATCAAGCATTGAAATTCCAATAGGTTTTTATTTTATTAATATATTTTTTTAAAAACACAACGCGCACTTTATTCAGCCTCGTCCAACGAGGTTTTATTCACTTTGCAACACATAACTGGCACTCTATAAAACTCACTATGCTTCTTTAAAAAGTAAGTCCATTTAAACGGTGTTCTATCGCGTTCAAATTTCGAAAAACTAGGTCTGCGCAGTGCTGCAGTCGGAATAACAATGTTTCGTTAGTTAGGTCAAGGTGTTAAACTTGAATCTATTTCGATACATAACCACACGACTCAATACCATCAACATAACCGTGTAAAAATAAACACAGCTGTGATAATTTTGTTTACTATTAACCTTATTACGTATAAACAGTATATTCCATTCTTCAGAGTGCAAATTCATTACGTTATTTTAAACTGCATGCGGTTATCACTCACCTAGAAAATTTACGAGAGCGTGAGTAAAATAGTAGATTCCTTGCGTTGATTTGAAGACTATCATTCACAGTTTCAAGGTTTGGTAAGTTGAATTCACAGTTTTGAAAATTGGATGGATTTTTGATTAATGAAAAGCACACCCATGAACGGAATACAGCAGTGTACGAGGTATGTCAGACATACTGCAGCTGTCAACTGTCAATTCAGTACCTGTCAAATTAAACGTTTCGTTTCACGCTAACATCCTTAATACATGCGGTCACAAGTCAGTCACGAGTTTAAGTATTTCAAATAAAAAATTAAAGATGGCGCTGTATTTGATAAGAAGACATGTAGGTAATAATAAAATACTTTTTAATAATTATGTTTGGATTTTACCAGATGCTAAGGAAAATTAAAATCTTCTAAAGGCATAAAAGTCCTCTCCGAACAACTTTTGCTTTTGTTATCAAGAAGCAGCGTGGCAAGAAAGACTCAGAAGTACTCAAAGATATTAAAAATATGTAGGTATACATACATCATATCTCTTACACTGTTTACAATAAGGTCGCATGTAAATCTTCCTGAGCCCTTCAAGTTTGTAGATGTAAATAAATGTCTACTGTTGACTTGTGGTTTACTGTGTAAATGTTAAAATAGACTAATATCATCAACTAAATTAATAATAACTTGTACAGGATAGGGGTAAGAATCAAAAACAGAATGTACAATATCGTTATTTTAATTTACATTATCACGTTATTATCGACTTGTTTTCCTTTAGATTAAACTACCACTGACATTTATAGTAATAATCACCTTCAATATCAAACCAGTCTACCAACTTTCCGTCGTGCCACATGAAAGAACCTTTCAAATTCTGCGAAGCTTCTAAAATAAGATAAAGTACAACTTTAGCCGCTTCGTCAGGCTCAAGGTCTCCACCACCTTGCGCCATATCAGTCTTCACGTGTCCTGGATGCACGGCATTGATGGAAATATTCCTATCATAATATTTCCGCTGTTGTATCATAGTTAAGGCGTTGACCGCAATCTTCGACACTCTGTGCTCAGCGTGTTTTCCTCCGTCAGAAAAGTCCTCTTTACTAAACGTTCCGTTTTTCACACTGTCCAGATACTCGTCGACAAAATGGTTGACTTGTTCGGTGTTCAAATCTTTGTCTTGTAATCTTTCGAGCCATTTCTCGTTTCTGAGATTTGAGAGATGACCGCAGGCGCTGGATACGTTGACGACTCTAGCATTGTCTCTTAGCAAAGGGAAGAGATATTTTTCTATGTTCAAAAGACTTTTGTAATTAACATCAATGTTGCGCTTAGCTGCCTCATAGTTAGGGTAAATTTGCTCCCATTCCATAATTGCGGCATTATTCACCAAAACGTCAAAGCCTCCGTGTTCAGATTTTAAAAAGTTTGCAAAGTTTTTTATACTGTCTTCGTCACTTACGTCAAGTTTATGAAATCTCGGTTTAAGATTGAGTTTTTCTAGCTTTTCCACTGCTTCTCGGCCTCGATTTTCGTCTCTTGCAGTTAAATATACTATTCCGTTGAATTTTTGACACAGGCCCTTGACCACAGCAAATCCTAAGCCCTTATTTGAGCCGGTGACAACCGCTACTTTCGCCGCCATTTTTGTTTGACGTCCGCTCGTGATCTCGTACTTAAAGTTACTGACAAGAAATATACGTTGACGACGTTGTTTATTTACTTAATCACTATGAATACTATTCATTGCCTTCAAACGAGTTTTTATCGCTTTGTAATAAGGTCGATTTTAGCTCGACATCAAAATGATGGGACGATTGGTTTATCTAGCTACCTACCTATTTGATATCACTCAAGACTTGAATACTAATTTATTTAATAATGGAATTTACCTAATCATCAGTAAACAATAAAAGAGTGTTTGTAATAATATTAAATACTATGTATTAACATTAACTAGGACCGGTCGAGGAGCGTAAAGGTTTGTCATTTTGGAACTTTATCACGTTGCAATAGAGTGCGTAATTTGACAAACCTTTACATTCTTCGACTGTACATACTTACATAATATGTACTCTACTGTTGAGTGCGTCAAATAAGCTTATTGCAAAAGAAATATTATTAATTATTAAAGAATAGGCATGACGATTAAAATTTATTTGTTATTAAAATTTTAAATATCACTATGGATACTACGAATTTTAAAAAGATGCAACGCAAGCCCCGTGAAACCACTCTTCAGATAGATAGATTCATTTATTTCTTATTGAAAATAACATTAAATTTAGAATGTCAAAGATAACAAATTCAGAATAAGATCGTCAAAAAGGTAAACAAGATAATAAAAACAAAAATGTCTAGAAATAAGTCTAGAAAATGTAAAAGAAAAACCATTATGTCACAATAAAATGGCTACCTAGATATGACGTCACGTCTGGGTCACGCTTGTAATTTTGCTAGTAAAAGTATGGAACGTGCAACTAAATCACGATTATTAGAATAATAAGGGCGTTTATATGGTTACCCCATAATAAAAAAAATATTTTTTATCAGGGTTCTAATAAGTATACAATTTAAAAAGGAATACATTAAAGTTTTTTTTTCTTAAGTTTCATACTTTTAAATCGCTATAGCCCCATAATATACTTATTTTTTTATTTTTTTGTGGATATTATTTAAATAGGATAATCTACAACAAATACGGCCGTTTATGCCGCATATTTACACACGCAAGGGAATCAAAAACTTATAGGGCATTTATCGTTGACATAGAACCCTGAAATTTGGGAGAAAACAAGGTCTCACACCACAAATAATGGCAAAAATCTGAAAACTGTAAAATAGTTACTGAACAAAAAAAATGCGATTACAAATTTATATTTGCACTTAGAATGTATAAGTACACCAGGTATTTAATAGCAAAGTTAAATTTAAATATAAATAAATTAAAGTAAATTTTCGGTGTTTATCAAGTTTGTACGGAACCCTTGCTGCGCGAATCCGACTTGCATTTGGCCGCTTTTTTAATTCCTATCTCAAACGAAGTGATCTCAGTTAACCTTTGAGCAATTGATTAGACGTTTGTAATTGTTACATTACCGCCCTTGTAACATAAATAACTTTGTGTGTAGATTCAATTTTAATTCGGCTCTTCCGTATACATAAATGCACTTAACGCGCAAAAAGTTATAACAAAAATCTCGATAGGGATCAACCTGCAGATTCGAGTTCCGTGTCGGAATGTCCAAGGCTCTGAGGAATAAAAGAAAATGCTTATTTAATTCGATACTATATGGTCATTTCTCATACAGACTTGTTTTTTCGACCTTCAGTATTGTTAGTGATACAGTGACTAAGTTTCAAGAATATTTTTTGCTCTCAGAGGGTTCCGGTGTTACATATGGTAAATAATGTATCAAATCCATGCTATATCTTACTATACTATATCCTACAGTTATACAATGAAATATTTTGGATTTGATACGTTAGTTAGTAATGGACACTAACCTTCTTATTAAAACATAAAGGATTCTTAATCACTCTTAGGTAACATTTTATTATGTTTTGTTTCTTTCATTGAAGGGCAAACGTTACAATGGCAGATGAAGATACAGCTCCCGGCAACAACTTGAGCATTGAGCTTGACTGTGCAGTAGCCGTTTCTAGTACAAATGTGTATGCGCAAACTTACCCCTCCATTTATGCTCTAGTTGTTTGCCTGCAACTATACAATGCATGTTAACTATTAACATTGCTTACTATAATACTATCACAACGCACGACAGAGTGAGCGGGCGCGCGCGCGGCAAGCCGGCAACCTACTGCGATTAACCTATGCCATAGGTAATGCGGCGAGCGCGGAGTGGAACCTCCCTTTTTGAGGTGACATTTATATGGATTTATTCAGAAAAAGAAACAGTTATCACAGAAAAGAAAATAGTAAAGTTAAAAATCTTTTATATTGTATAATATGGACGTATGGCGTGGACGGATATGTCCCGTAATTGTCTTTAAACCTGTAGTGACAGACCATAATTATATCCGTCTTCGGCGTAAACCTATAGTGGCGGATATATCTGTCTTTGACGTTGAACGTAGTGACGGATATTATTATATCTGACAGAGATCGGTGGGCCATCATCAGGCGGTATTTCATCGTCCATAGTCAAAGATTGAAAATAATAATTCAATTACATTGTGGATTCGATGCAAACGGATTTAAACAGAACGCGGTGGAGTCAGCCGCAAGGTAAGCAACACGTCCTTTCCCTTTGGCGCTCCATTCGAAAGAGAGTAGACTGACAGTTGTCCACTATTTTATTCAACTACCCTCAGGTCATTTTCCCGCCTAAATTCAACTGACAGTTTGATCAGTGTTGCCAACCTCTACTTCCAAACTCACTTAAATCCGTTCAGATTTGACGTTCCGATTCACGCTATGCGACATGTCCGTATTGGCCATGTATTGGCCATTGAAAAGCTTAAAAGTTTATCGTCGAAGGGACCCTAAATAACTACTTTCTGATGCGTCATTAATTACATTTTAATTCTGTCATCTTCGAATGAAAAATAATAAATATCGATGGGCGAGGTCAGAGATAAGGTATGCACTTAAAAAGTAAATACCTTACTTTGTTTTCAACAATAAAAATTATCTTCTTCTTTATTATTGCTCATTCATGCAGTTGTATCGACTGCATTGAAACTGCAATTGAACTGCACGTGTACATTTGGCAGTTGTGCTCCAGTTGGAACGCAGGCTGTCAGTAATTGTCTACACCATCCAACGTAGCAGTAAAATGGCATTTTATTACTGCATCTCAACTGCTGGCTGAATGCAGACAGTTCGCTTACAGTCCTACCACGCAGTCAATGTGCAGTTGTTAAAACTCCATCCTATTCGATTATATCGGACTGCACAGTCGGTCAGCAGTTGTGGTGCAGTTATGTTAACCTCTTGACTGCCACACTATGCACGACGTGACGTACTCTGAACGGCATGGATATGCGATCTACACTATCTACATCTACATCTACGCGAATATAATAAAGAGATAATATTTGTTTGTTTGTAGGTAGGGGGTAATCTCTGAACTACTGAACCGATTCCAAAAAATATTTCAGTAATAGAGAGCTACAGTACCACCGATGGATGGTTGAGTTTCTTACCGGTATCTTCTCATCAGAGGTTTTTCCGAACCGGTGGTAAATTTTTTGACATTCATAAGTGCTACCTGTTAGCCTAATTTGAATAAAATATTTTGACTTTGACTTTGACTTTGACTTTGGACGTAAGCTACTAATTCCACGCGAACGAAGTCGCACGCGTCCGCTAGTGCCATAGAAATAGGTCTGTATTGATGACGTTGGCGTGGGAGTCTTTTCATCATAGACTTACTATTGAGAAGACTAACGCCGAGCGTGTCTCAGAAAGGGACAGCAAATACACACACATGAATATTTAGGGTTACCATCTTTAAGGCAGTTTTCCCTGGGGTCATTTACGATGTCAATAAAAAAAACAATCTTTTTATAAATTGAAAAAATAAGAATTACTTTTGGAAAATGTTTTTAATAATTAACAGGAATTTATAAAATCACTCTTAATAATAATAATAATGGTTAGTTAGTCTCGACCAACACCTTAAGAGACTCTCGCTAGAAGGTTGGATCAAGGGTCAGATACAGAAGGCGGTACACCTGGACACGTCACGAAACCCACACTGTAACAATAGATTTCGGTCAAAGTGTTAACAACACATTCTGGAAGATTCCAGTAGGTGCAATCCATGATTCCCGTATATGTGGTTCGTGGGGGAATCTGAAAGTTAAATCGAGAATACACTTCACGGGGCTTCATTTCATACAGCATTTGAGTCGACCTCCGAGTTACACGAGTGCATATTTTATCTGTGTACTAGTGTTTTATCTCGTAAAATAAACGATTAAATGAATCAAAATACTAGACTAACATGCTTTACAAAATAGGGTCCTGTATAAGTTTTTTCTATACCAATATTTCATCAACGTACTATTTACCCCTTAACGTGGGGTAATGTTCGTGGGAAAAAGTGACAACACTGAGTTTTAAGGTTATGTAAAAAGCACCAACTAAAAATGCATAAAGCAGCTTTTATTTGATCTTGAAACACGTTAGGATGTGTATGTAAAGCGGGAAGAAACCACACAATATGAAACATCTGTTCTAATAAGTCAAATAAGATCAAATTTTTAAAAACTTCAGAGTGAAAAGATAGTTCATCAATTTTCGATTCACTGTCACTTTTGCAGCCTAAAACAGAACATCGCACCATTCTGCAGACTCGTTATATTGTTCTTAACGCCTGTATAAACAATAGTCCACGTAATTTTAAATAAATCGGACATTTTTTGTAATTTTTCCGGTGACATGGATTGAGCTTGTCACAAAACGTCAAAGTCTGTTTAGCATAGAAGTATGCCTAGCAAACTTCACCTTGAAAAAATTAAACATGCGATGAGGGACAAAACATATCAAGCTCTGTCTCTTTTTTTCACAAGCAATTTCATATTTATATCTTATTCTTGTGCAAATGAAAAGGAAGACGTCCATCATTCTATAGCTTTCTCTTTCTACGCTGCAGAACAACTGCATTCAAGCAGTTTTGCAACAGGATTGCAGTTGAAGTGCAGACTGTGTCCTCATGTGCCCAGCATGGAAAAGAGCACGTTCGGGATTTCGCTGAATTAACTATTGAATATTTAATTTTCAATATAAAACAATCTGTTTCTTTGATACCATCAAAAAGTGGTCATGTTTACGTGCCCGTTTAACAAATATGAACGCAGGTACACATTTGGTATGCGAAGTTCATTCCGTTACCAGAATTTTCCTTAACGGTCGAGCTTGGTATGGTTTTTGACCAGGAACTGAGCGCAAGCGCAGATAGATTGAGGAAAATTAGGGCATCGGAACTACTGTGATTGCTCTGGCAAAGATGTATGGTTTAACTGGATGAGATCTATAATAATATGCGCAGTGCTCTTTAAAGTTGCGTGTTCTGAAAAAAATAACGTCTTAATTTTTTTTTAATTTCATTGGTAAAATCAGGCATGCAGCTTGCCTTAGAGCAAGCAATTACTGTTGCATAAGTACTCTTGCAATACAATAGGGTCAGAGAAATTAAACGAGTTTGGGTAAGTAGTAGAAATTAAATTAAAACGCGATTTTTGTTTTAACTGTCCTGTGACTTCGTAATTTTGGGTTTCACGTTTGAAATCCAATAAGTGACAATTAAATGGAAACGTTAGGCTGCCCGCTTTCAATGATATTGAAGACTAGATATGAAAGATAAGAATAGAAAGTCATAGAAAGACTGATATGTAACGATTTTTTTATAATACTTTAAATGATAATTACATACTGACTCCCTTTTACACCTTTTTCTAAGATCCTGTTTTTTTCTAATGGAAACTGAACTGCGATTTGCCTCTGTCTCACCTGTGGAGATGAGGCATCTAGTTTTTTTCCTATGTAATAAAGTAAGCAATTTTTATAACTATAAAAAAGGCAAACAAATCCTAAGTCACATCCAGTGTCAATATATCTGTGTAGCGCACCCATTACTTCTCCGTGCTTGGCTTGGTTAAACCATGGTTTAAGTTAAATTAGTCATAAACACTAAACAGATGTCTCGAGAGTCAAAGGCCACTGTTATGTATGTATGTTTGTCTGTTTACGGTATAATAATTCCAGAGAGTAAATACGCAAACTCGGCCGATACGATAGGGCCACTAGTGCCACTTTTCGACCGTATTACAAAGAGGATAAGGATATAAGTGGTCAAGCAATTACTCGATCGACTATATAGTTTTGCGGGTGGTACGACCTTGTGCAAGGTTCGTCCTGATCGCTACCACCATCTTGCTCGCTAATCCTGACCCTAAGCAAAAGCAGCTTGCGCTGTTGTGTTCCGGCGTGGAGAGCAAGACAGCCGGTGCAATAACGGGCTCAAGAGGTATTCCATCTTAGCCCTCTAGATTGGCAACGTATCTGCAATCTCTTTGGTGTTGTGAGTGTTTAAGTTCGGTGGTGATCACTTACCATCAGGTGTATAAAAAAACAGTACCAGAATGCAGCAAACAACACTTAATTTGAGCATTTCCTTATAATAATAATACTTATAGCAATGCATTAAGGTAATTAATTGAGTAGGAAATCGACTGCAGGTTCCTATCTTGATTTTGAGAGACGTTTAAGTATCTTTATTGTTGAAATTGGAGGCCATACCGGCGCCAAATGCCACGAATAAACGTACGAATCGACAATCTTACTTACCTACAATAATATTGGTATTTAATACAAACATGATCAGGTTACTCATTAAAAACTCAACCATTCATATCAATAAATATGTGTTTTAGGATAATTGACACCAATTTACCACCAACACCACACCAAGCTACCAAGGGTATGAGCATAGAGATATATACATATATACACTAATCTACATCTACACTTTGTCTGTTTGTATGCAGGGGATAATCTCTGGAACTACTGAATCGATTTCAAAAATTCTTTTACTAATTTAAAGCTACACTATTTCTGACGGACATAGACTACGTAGGTATTCCACGCGAACGCAGTCGTGGGCATCGGCTAATGTTAAGATAAAATATAGACTATAAATACACAATACATGTAAACATTCTTGGCTCAGGTGCACACATTCATAATTCATCATACAAAAATACATAATATATCACGGGAATCGAACTCGCAACTAACAGCTTTATGATCAGGGTCACCTACAAAGTTCACATTTTTATACGAAATAAAGATATTTGACTTTTGAACTTAAATTTGAACTGTATCCGTCGTCAATAAATTAAAAATTAGGTAGTAGATGACCCTTAATTAATAGATTCAGGCGTTACCTTGCGGAGGTCCATTTTAACAAACTGGAACAAATTACCTCGCTACTCCACGGAACCAGTGCCGTGCTCATATATATTACATAGGTCGCACAGACGCAGCTAACTTGCACGAGCACGGCACTGGTTTCGCGGAGTAGCAAGGTAATTTGTTCCAGTTTGAGTAGATGACCCTTTTTAACCGACTGCGCGACGCAAAGGAGGGTAACGTGTTTATCAGCCTATATTATATTATGTATGTATGCGTCCCGACTGTTGAAGTTCATGAAACTATATTGCAATGGTGTAGGTATTCAACTTTACTTAACAGAATTTTAAACTACTGGACTTGTTAATAAAACGGATCACTCACGTAATTTTGAGTCGAGAAATTCCCGTCATGTTTCGGACCAGTCCGTGATCCTTAATCATGAGCCCCCGCGGCGGTGGCGCGACGACGGCGACGACGACCGCCGCGGGAGCTCATGAATTCATGATTAAGGACCACGGACTAGTCCGAAACATGTCGGGCATTTCTCGACTCAAAAATACGTGAGTGATCCGTTTTATTAATATGTCCGAGACTCACGGTAGTTTTATGTTAAAAATACTGGACTTTGATTTACTTTTTATGCAGTTTTTTTTTTAATTTACGTTTTTTTACTGTAGATAAGTGCTTGTTATAAATGGGGTAGATATTAGAATAATGCTAAGCCTTTAAAGATATACAATGTTTTTGTATTAACTTATGTTTACTTCCGCCTAAAATCATCCGTTACATGACTATAGTATAACGGATGATTTAGTAGGAAGTAAACATAGTTAATTGAACTTGATACCATATGCCCAGTCAGATTGAACACTTTTAAAGGTTTTTTTTTAAGGAAGTTCGCTTCGTTAATTTTGACGTTGACTGTATTTATAGTCTTAAATAGGCTGACCCATTTTGATTCTTACCCCCTTGCAATATGGTCTGAAAAATTTAAAGCTATTTTGTAGAGGACTTCCTATAAAAACAACATAGAATTTAAACTACTACCCATGAGCATAATGAAGGTTGTTTCAGGTACTTATAAAGTATATACAAATTTAAATGCTATGTAATGATAACACAAAGAAAAATCTGGGGTAATGGCAGGATTCGAACTTGCAACCTCAGCATTCCGCGTTTGTCCAATTCCGCAACACAACTACCATACCCTGCGAATTTTTCAATGTGCTTCGTTTATGCGGTCATTACATTATTGATTTTAATAAATTGAATAAAAAAAAAAAATCGAAAGTTTCGATTACAAAAACTATTGTCTGTCTATCTGTCCGTTCAGTTTTCTCACGTAAACTGCTGAATTAATTTGGATGAAGTTTGGCACCTACAATGATAGTTTGATACCCGGTGATACACAAAGACCTCGTTTTTCTTCAAAAATCGACCCCGAATAGTGTGGAATATGGGTGGATTGGGGTGGACTGGGGGTGGAATGGGGTGGAATGGGGTGGAATGGGGTGGAATGGGGTGGAATGGGGTGGAATGGGTTGGAATGGGGTGGAATGGAGGTGGAATGGGGTTGGTTAGTGAAAATCGTATCAAAATCCTTCGCGTGGCTTGGAAGGAGTAAGCGGCCGAAGATATGACGAGGACAGATAGAAACGGATAGCTACTTTGCTTTATACTACACGATACTATATAAGACAAAGAGGATTCTCTTTTTTTGATACGATTTTCACTGACTAACCCCATTCCACCTCCATTCCACCCCATTCCACCCCATTCCACCCCATTCCGCCCCATTCCACCCCATTCCACCCCATTCCACCCCATTACACCCCCAGTCCACCCCAATCCACCCCTATTCCACTCTATTCGGGGTAGATTTTTGAAGCCCAGTATACTTAGCCCATAACTCCAAATGCGTGGAATCCCACGCATTTGGAGTTATGGGCTAAGTATACTATTTGCTATTGCGGGTGGTAGGGCCTCCTACAAGGTCCGTCCGGATCGCTACCACCATCTTGCTTGCTAATCCAGCCCCTAAGCAGCAGTGCTTGCACTGTTGTGTTCCGGCATGGAGAGCAAGACAGCCGTTGAAATACTGGCACAAGAGGTACTTCATCTTAGCCCTCTGGGTTGGCAACGCGTCTGCAATCTCCTTGGTGTTGCGTGTTTATAGGCGGCGGTGATCACTTACCATCAGGTGACCCACTTGCTTGTTTGCCTTCCTGTGTTGTATAAAAAAAATTAAATATCAAAATAGATTTAATCTTATTCCAAAGAAAAAACAGGAAATGACGATGAGAAAAATAAAAATAAGCAATTTAGGTGTTTTTAAAGGATTTTTATTGGCTTTTGGCAGTAAACTTATTTCGGAGTCTGCAACCTTGAGGTACCCTTCATGTCCGATAAACGATGCAACGGGGTCAACGCACTTTAGATTCGGTTGTTGATTTTGAAATGAAATGAAAAATGAAATGAAAATTGTTTATTGAGAACAAAATACGAAAAATACAGTAGGTAATATCCTATGGACCCCAAACTAGGCTGAACCTGTATCTTGGGACCCAGCGAGTCGGTTGACATTGTGAAACATTTTATTATTCTTGAGTACTTACAATATTACATGAAGCCAAAAAGAAAAAAATAAAAATCCTAAATAAATAAAACAAAATTGTAAAAGAAAGAAAGAAAAGGTATAATTCACGCAAGGATGTGTGTGTGTGTGTGTGTGTGTGTGTGTGTGTGTGTGTGTTTGTGTGTGTGTGTGTGTGTGTGTGTGTGTGTATGCGTGTGTGCGTGTGTGTGCGTGTGTGTGTGTGTGTGCTGGTATGAAGTGCGGGTGGTAGAAGAAGGAAGAGTGTGTGGTACTGGAATAGTTCTAAGAGCATATAACAAGTTAAAACAACACTTTTGGTATTTTTTAAAACAACACTTTTGTTTCTCTTCTTAATTCCCATTTTAAGTATGAATAGTCGACCAAGTAATTGCTTGACCACTTTTGAACCTTATCCCTTTGTGATACGGTCGAAAAGGGGTGAAGCAATTTCTTGGTCGGCTATACCTACTTACATACCTCTGTCATAGTCTCTGTGGTCCTAACATGACGGGCCAAGTTCAGTTTATCTCTATGTGCATCCCTTTCTTATGACATTAGTTTGAGGGAGACGCAGGGAGGGATCAATTAAACCTGGGCCGGTTATGTTAGGGCCACTGGTTGGCTGATATTTATAACATTATCGGGACTTTAGCGCGATAAAAATATATTGTTGATTTACCTCGACGTTTCGGCCATGTTTCATGTTTTTGTTTTTTTTTGGTTGTGTTCCGTTGTGTTCTGTTGTGTTCCGGCGTGGAGAGCAAGACAGCCGGTGTAATTACTGGCAAAAGAGGTATTCCATCTTAGCCTTCTGGGTTGGCAACGCATCTGCACTCGCTTTGTTGTTGCAGGTGTCTATAGGCGGTGGTGATCACTTACCATCAGGTGACCCACTTGCTTGTTTTCCTTCCCATTTCATAAAAGGCAGACTTACGACTTTTGGCATTCTCTTCTAGTTAATCCTTATTAATAATTTAACTAGCGATCTGCCCTGGCTTCACATGGGTACAATTAGGATGTATTGCATAATACCTTCCGTAAAAAAATTCTAAATGACAGTTAAAACCTTATCAAAATCCGTTACGTGGTTTAGAAGGAGTAGGCGGCCGAAAATACGAGGACGAATAGGAATAGATAGCTACTTTGTTAATATTATTTAAAGAGGAAGATAAGCAACAAAAACGCAACTATCACCAAAACCAACACCAAAAACACTCGGCACGTGTTTCGCCTCTGTACGGGGCATCCTCAGGAGTTATTCACAAAAAATCTAGCTCTCATTTCTTGGAAAGTTCGTTTTCCTAGGTTTTGTTTAACCTAAGAGTAAAGGACGGACAGGAATAGATAGAGAGTTTATTTTATACTATTTAAAGAAAGGTAAAGATAAAAAAAAGAATACCTTCGTATATGCATTAATAGTACGTGTGACACTAAGACACCTTCACCACGCGATACGCAAGCAAAGGTCATTATAGTTATTATTAAAGAAGGATTTATGCAAACAGGTTCATGGCCAAAATAAACTTTATAAACTGCTAAATCAATTAAATTGTTCTTTACTGGACTCCTAAATCCTTCATTCACCTTACAATATAATAAACTCTTTATTATCACCACAAAACAGTATTAAAAGATACAATTTCAAAAAAACTCAAGGCGCACAATAGGAGATCTTATCGTTTGAGGTGATCTCTTACAGACAACCGTTAAAAAGAGGAGATGAAGGGCAGAATAGATGGAGCAATGGCAACATGGCAACAAAGCGATCTATGTAGAAATGTAAGAGGCATTTCATAGTGTGAGATCATCTTCGGTTAAACTAAGTTTATACTCGTACTATAAATCTGTATTCATTTAATTCATCATCATCATCATCATCTCAGCCACAAGAAGTCCACTGTTGGACATAGGCCTCCTACATGGTTTTTTTTTTGCATTTTGAGGGGGTTTTGCCATACTCACCACGCTTGGCAAGCGGGTTGGCGAGCGCAGTATTTACGTGTCGAGCAGAAGGCGCTGCTGCACACCTTCTGGAGAAGAAACCCCTTAGCCGGTTTTTACGGTACCCATGGGAAGAGATGGGGAAGTACTATTCTAAGCCGGTACCCCACGGCTAATTAATAATTTATATTTCTATATAAATGACAGCGGGACAGAGGTTGCGACCCTCGCTCCGGATCGTACCTGGTTCAGCAAATCTCGCTGGCTATACAGCGGGGCAACGCGGCAAGCGTAATGGGCGCGTTTGAGCCAGGTGCGATGCGGAGTGGGGTTTTTTTTAGGTTAAGTTAGTGTTAGCAATAGTTTTAATTCTGTTTGTGTTATTGTACTGTCTAAATATACCTATGTTTATTATGTAATGTTAGTTTTTAAGTTTTATTGTTTGTTATTTAATTTGATGTGTTTCTATATTGAATTTAAGGAAAACAGATACTAAAAAAAAACGTTACAGTTCACAGCGCTCCGTGGCATAACGCCGTCCTGCGCGGGCGCCTCTGCCCTTAAACTTGGTTAAGGCTGCACTTAACTGCGCACGCGCACCGCGGCCGCCGCATGCTAAGCCCTACTGAGAACGCTCAACTCGTTAAGGTGCCGAGAGACCTGAATGTTCATTTGGAATGAACATCTTAACGAATGTTACATGCAAGCATTTAATAATGGCAAATGCTCGGTGTTCTGTTACAATAGAATGGTTAAGTCTATCAGTATGTTAACATGGAAGTTGCGCAGTGACACAAGTATCGAGAATTTGGTGTAAAAGGTTAACATACTCGTATATTGAAGAAATAAAAAAATGGGTGTAAGTTTTTTTAATGAAATATACTGTTACGTATATCATCACACGAAATTAATTGAAAAGGTTTAATTTACAGATACTAATAGAAAACGAATATAACTGTTGGTCTTATCGCTTTAAGCGGTTTCTTCAAGGCAACCGTTACATAGCAAAGATGAAGAAAATGGCAAAAAATAAGTATAAGACCTAGTTAGTCCAACATGTGTAATGTTTAATATTGGTATCGTCCTTCTTAAAACAGTATGGACGCTCAGCCTCAGAAAGTAGCTTGTCACTTTAAATATTTGTGGTAGTAACGAATGAAATGAGAGTTGCTCGAATTTGTCACATCACTGACAGCGACAAGGTACTAAAATGTTCAGCTACTTCTGACGCTGACGGTACCTTAAAAATGCACTTAAAAAAATTCTGGTTTCATATAAAACGTACCTACTTCAATTGTTTTACTTTAAAATAGCCTGCGATACTAACACGATATGGAGATTTCCGAAATAAGCATTTATTATTAAAAAAAACTTACAGCCTAACGTTACCGTTCTTGGCGTTCCTTCGCATAACGCCGTCCTGCGCGCGCGGTGCCCTTAAACTTGCTGTTAACTGCAGTACCGCGCACGCGCGCCGCGGCATGCGTCGTTTCCGATCGAGATCGCGGTCAATGGAGCTTGTGTTGTTTTTTTAAGTTGGTGTAAGTATGCAATCTTGATCATACTCGGAGATCTCAAAGGTGTAGTAAATCTAATAAAAATGAAAATTTATTTTCATACAAAATTTTGTTAAGCTACTAATTTTTTTTCTAAACAATGTAAGTATCCCTAAAAAATTAGGTAACAAGTGAATTAATTACCGCAAGTGCCTTTAATTAGGGTTTCTCTCTAAAATACCGTGAAACTCTGTAAAAAGACTTTTAGAAAAAAAAGACACGAAAAGAAAAAAGTGACTTAGTTTTTGTCTAAATCTTACTCCATCCATCCATATAGAAATAGAAATAGAAATAGAAATAATTTATTTTGAAACAACAACATCCCATATACATCCAATATCCCATATCCATGCTTATAATTTTCTCATTTATGTTGTGGTTGACTGTTAGAGAACGTCTAGTGGCATTAAGTCCGTCAATTGTATTTGTTTTGTAAATTGTGCAAATAAATAAATCTATATTAAATAATAGAATACAAGTTAAGAAAAATATCAAACAGACTCCTATTTTTCCTAGTTGTATCCTATATAATTACCCCCGCAGTTGTCATCATAATATAAAAAATCTCTTTCGTTGTATACTCGACCAAGAAATTGCTTGACCACTTTTCGACCGTATTACAAAGGGATAGGGTTCAAAAGTGGTCAAGTAGTTACTTGGTCGACTATACAATATACAACGATTTGGCTTTCTTATTATTTCGAAAATTATTCAAATTTCAAAAAACCCTGCAAAATTTACTTGCAGTGGGCATGCGAGGAGAGGCACCAGTAACGGAAAAATACCCGTTCGCACCGGGAGGAGGCTTAAGGAAAAAAGCACATTACTTAAGCACAGAAATGATAAACAACAAATAAAAAGTGACCAAATACTGATGCGGAAAGCTGATGTTACAGGTTTTTTTTTTATACCACATAGGACGGCAAACAAGCAAGTGGGTCACCTGATGGTAAGTGATCACCACCGCCTATAGACACCTGCAACAACAAAGAGAGTGCAGATGCGTTGCCAACCCAGAGGGCTAAGATGGAATACCTCTTGTGCCAGTAATTACCCCGGCTGTCTTGCTCTCCACGCCGGAACACAACAGTGCAAGCACTGTTGCTTAGCGGCAGGATTAGCGAGCAAGATGGTGGTAGCGATCCGGACAGACCTTGCACAAGGTCCTACCACCCGCAAAAGGCTTGAGTCCTGCCATTACCCTAAATTTTCTTAGTGTTGTCATTCATTATATAGCATTTTTAAGTGACCAAATGTATAAGCCTTTGCCACTTGCATTAGTGAAAAACAGTCATGTTGATGTTAAGTAATTACATAGAACCGCCTATGGTCCTTTGAAACTGCAGAAGCATAACTCGCACGTTATCGACCCTGAAAGAACCTACTGAAAATGAAAATGCGGGTGGCAGGAGCTTGTGTAAGGTCCGTAGCTACCACCATCTTGCTTGTTAATCCTGCCGCTAAGGCCGGCGTGGAGAGCAAGACAGCCGGTGCAATTACTGGCACAAGAGGAATTCCACCTTAGCCCTCTAGGTTGGCAACGCATCTACAATCTCCTTGATGTTGCGGGCGTCTATGGGCGGTGGTGATCACTTACCATCAGGTGACCCACGTTCTTGTCTGCCTTCCTATGTTGTATAAAAAAAACTGGCCTGTAAATAGGAAACATTTTAAAAGGAATCTTTTATAAAAGCAATAGAAGACAAAACAATTTTGATTTTTTATCTCCCTGTATGGTTGCTTTTCCACCAGAGATGTGCGAGGATGCGTAGCGAGGGATGCGTTTGTAAGAACCAATAGAATCGCTTCATTTGCCTCGCCTCGGTAGCACAGCTCTGGTGAAAACGGCTCATTGGTTCTTTACAAACACATCCCTCGCTACCACCTCGCTACGCATCCTCGCACATCTCTGGTGGAAACGCAGCATAATGATTGTACGCGTATCACGAAACTCCCGCACTGAATTACGGTTCTCACTAAAGATCTGATAAAAGAAATCTCGATACATCGCCTAGAAAATATAGATACCTAGTTCCAAATTCCGTACGAAGTAGCGTGCAGAAGCTAGTCAACAACATTTTTTATGCTAAAACAGGTTAGAATGCTGTTTACTTATTCACTCAGGACAACTAAGGACGAATATGATTTGAATAAAAATATTTACTTTCAAATACACAATAATAAAAGCTTTTAAAAACGGTTCGCGTGTATTGTAACGAATGTTATTTTCGAAGTTTCGAGCCATCGAAATGAAAAAACTATAGAACTGTGTACAACGCAGTGGCAGAGTAGCCGACCATATTCTATTTGGTAGACTATGTTGGATAGCCTGAATAAAATTATGTGCTAATTGTCAAGTAAACAGCTCTGCGTTTTGTACGTTTTACATTGGCGTCAAATTTTTAGTTTTGCCATCCCACGCCTGTGTCGGTGCTAGTTGGAAAACTTAGAAGCACTTTATTCACTTACGATAAGATTCAAAGTTGAACCAATGGCTAAATATTGAAAGCCCCTCTTCACCTGCTTCACCCCGTCGCAAAGTGGTGACGCTAGGCCTGTAACAATCCGAACAAGTAAGCAGATCTATTGTCTTCTTATATCGATGTTTCGAGCCCTTTTCAGTGCACCTAGCACGAATCTTCTCGACACGCGTTAACTCGCTATGTAACTCAGTGAGTCTCTTTTTAACTAGCTTAGTAGGAGCGAGACGCACTGAGTGACAATTAAAAATGTAGACCGGCTCAAATCTTCCCAGTAATGGGGCCCCACTGTTGAAGTTCATGAAACTATTGCAATGGTGTAGGTATTCAACATTACTTAACAGAACTTCAGACTACTGGTCTTGTTTTAGTCGTCTCAGTTTTGGTTGGCTTTTTATGCTGTTGAGTTTTTGATTTTTTAAATTTACTCGTACTTTTTCATTTTACATTTTTAGTTCGGATTAAGTGAGAATGGTTGCTAACCAACTTTAAATCGTTATAGATCCTAAACGGCCATTCAAAATGAAAAATGATATGAGAAACCTAAAAATTATTTTCAAATATCTTGCCAATGATACCCCACTCAATATAGTTCGTTGACTTTAATTTTTTATTTTTCACAATATGGCGTCTGGTGGTTGCCAAATTTAATTTTGATTATTGTCATGTCTTTAGTGACACTCGCAAGATTAGGACGAATCGATTGACGTAAGAATCATCAAAATGGGCTTACGCATTTGGTCTCTAGATCGCCACAAAGGAACAAACATACACACATACTCGTACATACATATATAGGCTGATAAACACATTACCCTCCTTTGCGTCGCGCAGTCGGGTGCGGTAAAAAGGAGAGATGATTTTTAACGTAAGACTACCGTGAGACTCGGACATATTAATAAAACGGATCACTCACGTATTTTTACGTCGAGAAATGCCCGATATGTGTCGTCGTCGCGCCACCGCCGCGGGGCTCATGATTAAGGACCACGGACTGGTCCGAAACATGTCGGGCATTTCTCGATTTAAAAATACGTGAGTGATTCGTTTTAATAATATATAGGAGAGATGATGTCAACTACTGGTACAACAATGTCGTAGGCTGTCAAGAACTGGTTACAGTTACCTTAAAATCACAAAAACACGCAAACCTTCACTTAACACGATACAGTTACATTAATTACACAGATCATAAAGATAACTAACTCGTACTAGGGAACGATTATTTGTGATTAAAAGATAATTGTGAATTCAATTATGCCATTGTCTAACGAGTTATAAAAACCGAGCAAGTGCGAGTCAACTCGCGAACTGATGGTTCTGTACTTTGAATACAAGTAGATAATTTGTCAATCTTGGCATTCAAGTTTCGAAGTTTTTTTGCCTGTTTCATGACGTATTTACCCGACTGCCGACTGCTTTTAACGATTTTCGTTTTATTCTTTAACCGAGCTGTTAGACATTGCTACTAGCTAAATTTTATGCTTCTAAGTCAATGGTAAGTACCCTATTTGTTTGACAAACCGACATACAATCGGCTAAAAAGCGATCCAATGGGTTATTCATAACGTGACCATTTATTTATTTTGTCAGACCGGGACACATCTGCGGAAATATATAATAAAATAAAGTTTTGAGTGTTTTACAAGTATTTTATTATAGAAGATGGAATAACACTAAATAAACAACGCTGACTTATTACTAACTAAGCCCCCAGTAGTGGCATGTCGGGCCACGCATTTCGAGCGAAAAAATTTAAACTGTCTTTGGGTCTACTTGCAAAACCGGGACTATGTTGGCTTCGCTGGGGACACCGGGACAGACTGCCTGAAACCGGGACTGTCCCGCCCAAACCGGGACGTATGGTCACGTTAGTTATTCATGAAAAACTGAACCCTAAAAACCACCGTAATAATTGAAGTTTCTTACTTAGTTTTCTCATTTTCTGAAGGAGGTGATTCTGTAAGCAAAAAGCGACGATCTCGACGCCGGGACAGCTCGTTGTCTTTCGTGTCCGACCGAACTTTCGGCTTCGGTGAGTTTCGGTGTTAAATTTGAGTATCGGCTTTTTTTTATGAAATAGGAAGGCAAACAGGCAAGTGATCACCACCGCCTATACACACCTGCAACACCAAGGAGATTGTAGATGCGTCGCCAACCCAGAGGGCTAAGATGGAATACCTCCTGTGCCAGTAATTGCACCGGCTGTCTTGCTCGCCACTCCGGAACACAACAATGTAAGCACTGCTGCTGAGCGGCAGGATTAGCAAACAAGATGGTGCTAGCGATCCGGACGGACCTTGCACAAGGTTCTACCACCCGCAGGTTTAACTTTGGTTACTAGGACCGATGACAATGCGGTGGACCGACCACTTTGTGAGGATCGGGGGAAGGTACTGGTAGCAGAAGAACTAGTTAGGGTTCTGTATTTTAAGGGTAAAACGGGACCCTATTGTGCTATTATTAAGACTACGCTGTCCGTCCGTCCGTCACCAGGCTGTATCTCACGAACCGTGATAGATAGACAGTTGAAATTTTCACAGATGATGTATTTCTGTTGCCGCTATAACAACAAATACTAAAAAACAGAATAAAATAAATATTTAAGGGGCTCCCATACATCAGACATTTTTTTTTCCATATATAATGGTACGAAACCCTTCGTGCGCGAGTCCGACACGCACTTAGCCGGTTTTTCTATAAACGCTGCTTATTTTATCAAAAAATATATAGAAAACAATGCGTAATTAATTCGGTAATTGACATAAATTAATTACAAACATTACTATTGACCTAAAGGCGCGTTGTTTGATAATGACAAACCTCTATTAATGGATGGATGTTTGATTGTTTGATGTCGGTATGTGTGTCTATTTACAAAACATTAACCGAGAAGCACCGACTTTACTCTTATTTAATTAATTAATCATTTTATTGTGGCGCATGCGCACAAGGAATGTAAAGAAACAAGTAGTTGCGTATAAGGAAGCATATGTATGGCGTTTGACTGCTGGTCTTCAGTTGCTGAGTCCTTATATAGTATAATAATACCAGTCGTAAGGAAACAGGTTCAGTTTTCAACATTGGCTATGAAAAATTCAAGAAACATAGAAAAAGTCAAAGTCTAGCTATATTATGCAAAGAACGGAATGCTGAGGTTGCAGGTTCGTGTCCTGCCATTACTCTAATTTTTCTTTGTGTTGTCATTAAGTACATAGAATTAAAAAAATTGAAAGTTTAAAAGTAAAAAATAATTAAAATCTAAAGAAATTTCGATTGCAAAAAGTTTTCGGCAAAGAAACGTCGGTGAAATTTTTGGCACATCATTATTTCACAAAACTAAAACTACAAAGCTATTTCCTGACAAATGATGACGATAATCCATTGACAATGTATCTTCTTTTCCACACAATACGGATGCTGCAATGCAATAAAACATTCTAAATAGCAAACGCGCAAATCATGTTGATAGCTATTTAAATAATGCATGGAGGAATTGAAGCAAATAAAATGACTCAGGCGCATGGTACCTCTACTGGGAGTTGTTAGTAAACGATGTTACGCTGTGTTATATTTTAGTATAGGCTACACTAGAGGGCGCTACCAACGCCAGTCGGGTCATGGCCAGGGAAGTGCGAGCGATCTCGTTAACCGACTCAAGTTAGAAATTAAGCGCAAGAATTACGAACTTACGACTTAGTCTCTAGTCGTCCTAGGGAGCTTCTTATTCAATAAAAAACTTACTATTTTAAATCTATGGTTGATCGGGTAACAACGATGGCATACCAGTGGTTCTGAAATGATCGGCCCAGCCCCCTATACCACAAACATTAGGTACAAGTGTTACTTTGTGACATAGATTTTTCATTCAAAAATGTGACAAATATGTTAAAGTGTGGCATTTGTAAGTTCTGTGTTTTATGTCCCAGGTTTAACTTATCCCTTTCTGTGTCACTGTCAAACTAGTGTCATTTAAAAAAAACGCACATAGAAATAAACTCAGGTAAACTAAACTTAGCCACTAGACCACTATCTGTCTCTTCCCTGGCGCGTTGGTTTCTGCAATCCCTAGGATCATTGAGCTGACTTTGACGAATTCTCATTAGTCGCAGTTATGTATTTATTTTTGTTTATGTTTGGGTAAATAAATATCAGTATACGTTACTATGCAGAGAGAAGTCATACAGAATAAAACGTATCAAAACTACCGGCTAAGAGCATTACCAACATTTTCGTTCTTCATTCCTTAAATACAGCTTTTATTTTAGTTACAACGCGTCCCGGAACGGCACGGCACAAAAACGTGTTAAAACCCCCGCTAGCAGTATCATTTGTTTATGGTAAAAATGTGTGCGAGCTGCCTTACGGCGGCGTGGCGACGCATGCTAACCAGCAGCCTTCGCCGGCTGTTTGCTGTGTGGAAATGTACGTATCAGGATACGAAAGTGATATAAAGGAATCTCGGCGGATACTTATAAATGCAAGAACGGATTTTTTTAGGGTTCTGTACGCAAGGGTGCCAACGGGACGCTGTCAGTGCCACAGAATAAATAATAGTATTAAAGTACAGAAAGTTCTCTTTTACAACCGCGATTAAACTAATTCCAACTTTATTCAGACGCTTACAAAGTTCGTATTACTTCATACACCATGCGCCAGGCGGCGCGAGTCAAAAGGAACGCGCCGCCCGCGCCCGCCTTCCCCCCGCTACTCCCAGCGACACGCTAGGGTTGCGCGGCATTCGTTTTCAATTACACTGACACGGCAGGGGCGAGCGAGCGAGCGCGCGGCAAGCCGACAGCCGACTGCGATTTGCCTATGCCATAGTCATGGCGGTCGAGCGTACCTATAGTGCGGAGTGGAACCCCCCTGCTCAGTGCTAAGAATCCGCTGCCTTTTTGATGGGACTTTAACGCGATAATAAACTGTTTATTTATTTACCTCGACGTTTCGGCCGCGTTGCAGCGGCCGTGGTCACGAGCAGACTGAAGTGGAGGGTGTCACCGCTGTTTAGCCGCGCGAGTTTTACGAACTACCCGCACTTGGTCTTGTTTATTTTTAACTGTCACATCACCGCACCGACACACAATGCTTAAAACAATAACTGATTTATCCGAAGATACATCCCGACGCTTGCACTTGCTGATTACCGGATTCCATTAAGAAAAAAGCTTGTATCCGTCTTCCCGTTTGAAATTCCTGTACTTTTTAATTTCAACCGCTTCACGTACCATTCTTGGATAATAATGACGCATGACGTTCTGTAAAGAGGATTTTGGGGTTATGAAGCTCGTTCCAATGGTTTGGTCCCGATTCCAGCAAATGCTCGGCAATAGCAGACTTATTCTCCTGGCATTTTTTTTTAATAAATAAATAAACAGTATATTATCGCGTTAAAGTCTCGGCAAACGTAATAAGTATGTGTGAAAATCGCGGTGGTGATCACTTACCTACAGGTGACCGACTCGCTCGTTTTCCTTCCGATGTTGTATGAAAAAAGACATTTCCCCTCTATTGGGTATGTGCTCGACGGGGTTATGTAGGTACAGTCAAGGAAATAGAAACACGTACCACCGTAGAACCTAGACGAAGAGACATACGCATGACATTTGTATGACATAGCCTGGTGTTTAACGCGTCGCGACATTGCGATAGGGTTCTTAGGTGGTACGTGAATATATTTCCCCTACTGTACATAATCGGGATTCGAAACTGTAACCTCGCGCTCAACCGTTGGTCCGTAACTCTGAGAGCAAGGTCAGAATAATACGTGGCATTGAGTTATCTTTAACGGGCTGCGGTTAACTTAATAACTTTACCATTTGCCACCATTGTAGGTACTTCTGTTATTCTCTAATCACATCAGCGCTGGATTCGACATCGAAGCATCGCGGCGTCGCTCACTCGAGCTAGGAAACGTACCCATACTAGGTGACCCATTTAGGGGAGGGAAGGGGACTCTTTAAAATACCACGCTTGGTCACTAGGGGAATGGCGAGTTCGTTGCGGGTGGTAGGAGCTTCTGCAAGGTCCGTCCGGATCGCTACCACCATCTTGCTCGCTAATTATGCCGCTAAGCAACAGTGCTTGTACTGTTGTGTTCCGGCGTTGAGAGCAAAATAGCCGGTGTAATTACTAGCACAAGAGGTATTCCATCTTAGCCCTCTGGGTTGGTAACGCATCTGCGATCTCTTTGGTGTTGCGGGTGTCTATAGGCGGTGGTGATCACTTACCATCAGGTGACTCACTTGCTTGTTTGCCTTCCTATTTCATTAAGAAAAAGCAAGACAGGGCGCTGCCGCAGCGTCGAACTCGTCGTTGTTGCGTTTAGAATCACCCCGCTACTGAAACGAGACAAGGTCTGCGTTTTGTATGCCTAACTTACCATTTCTTTAATGAGTTAAAAACAAGATGTTTGAGTTATTCCTTTCCTTTTGAAGTCAAAAATGCGGCTGAATAATTGAGTCATAAATATTATGAGTTTTGTAAACGAGTCGTACAGTAGGAGAAATACATTCACGTACCATCTTAGAACCCTATCGCAATGACGCGACGCGTTAAACGCCAGGCTATGTCATACAAAAGTCATGCGTATGTCTCTTTGACTAGGTTCTACGGTAGTATGTGTTTCAATTTCCTTGACTGTACCTTTCTGTAATGTGTTGTCGCCTGTGTTGCTGTCTTGCTCCATTTCTTATGTATGGATTTACATGAATGTGTAGGTTTCTTCACGATGTTTTCTCTCATTGTAAAATTATTGATTACTACAGACAGTACTTTGGCAATGTACATAAATCAGACAAAGTCATAGGTATAGTCGACCAAGTAATTGCTTAACCACTTTTGAACCTTATCCCTTTGTAATACGGTCGAAAAGTGGTCAAGCAATTTCTTGGTCGACTATACATGTCAACCGCAGGGGATCGAACTCGGTCTTGCTCACCACTCCGGAACGCCGTCCAAGCACTGCTGCTTATAGCGGCTGTATTAACAAACAAGACGGTGGTAGCCATGCGGACGGACCTTGCATAAGGTCCTACCACCCGTGAACATTCAAATTGTTATATACATTTAAATGCTAAATGCAATGACAATACAGAGAAAAATGTTGATTACCTTCCAGAACTGGCAAGGTTTAATTGGAAAGAGCGTTGAGCGGATTGCCAGTTCGACTCCTGTCAGATAGCCAAGATTTTAATGTGTGTTTTCATTGATATCATTTATTTTTAATAATTTGAATTTTCCCTTTTCTGTCACCTTTGGCATGAGTTTCTAATCTCTATGTTGATGATTTAATGCAATACAAATCAGTTTTGCTGTCAATGACGTATTTTGAACAGGTAAATTATTAACGCCATTATTCTATTATGTTGCATTGTGTTGAAACCTCAAGTATGTGTTTATAATAATAAAAAAGCAATTCGCATTGATATAAATGGTAATATAACGCTTAAAGCTTGGTTGCTAGGTGCGAGAAAAATCTAGCAAGTTTAGAGCAAAACACAATGTAACTCAAAAGTAATACATATTTTTGTCAGCATTTATATATCATAATAAAAAAACATATTATAGTAAATATAAAAAAACAATGTAAACAATCTTATTTACTATAATATGTATTGCTTGTGAGTTACATTGTGTTTTCATGCGATGGCCAAGTCAATCTATTTTATTGAAACATAAAAGATTTTTGATATTAATGTGGTCACTGGTCACTATATCGTCGCTTCCAAGGCAAAGTCGCTGAAGCGCCATTTTGGCGAAATTGAGTTATTGGTATATTTGGAATCAGCTGATTTTTCTGCGTCGATCTGTCTAGGTTTCAAAGCAATCTGAGCATTTTTTTGGCTCTTCAGCGAAGGCAAATTTGGCGAAATTTTTGAAACTTTTTGTCTGAAAGACACTAAAACCCGCCTTTTTCGCAACTATGTCGCTTTAGACATTTTTCCGTAATTAATTTGGATCTAAAAAGGACGTTAGCTATATTTCCATTTGCTTTCTTAACTACCAGCGGCGCTTTAGCAGTTTTCGCTTACGATCAAATTTAAAATGATGGCGCTTCAGCAAAATAGCTTTACGCGTTAGCGTAGCCAGAACGTAATTTAGTCATTTGGTTTGACTGATAAGATCCAATTAATGTATTTCAGTGATTATAACTTACACCGCTATTAATTTTTCTGGTACTTTAGACATTTTGAAATAATGTTTTGTACCGTAAAATGTCATCTTAGTTAAATTGGTCCGAAATATCTGTGAGTTTAGTAAAATGAAACGTAACAGTTGAGTATTACTTTAGGAGTATAGTCAAATTTGAGGAGTAAACTCATGCTTTCAATGGTTGTTTAGAAAAAAAACAGTGAATGTATTATATTGAGTTTACCACTTTATTTGCAATTAATAGAATTCTTGTACGTTTTCCTGTAATCTACAAGCAATGAACTATATTTTGTATTTTTATTCAAAATTTTTGGGGTCAGTAGTTTCGGAAATCAGGGGCTAAGGGGGGGGGGGGATAGTGGTAAATTTTCGTCTTCTTTCATGAATAAAATCTAAACATTTTTTTTTACAATAATAATAAAAATATAAAATATATTTGTGATCCTCATAATGAGCCCTTTTATTTGATATGTGAAACAGTCAGGTTTGCAAAACTTTTTTTTATTTCCTAATTTTTCCTCCGAAAACGACCCTTATTTAAAAAAAAATACTTTGCATATCTGTGTTTGGGTCATAGGATTACATCATCCTACCAAATTTGGTCCAGTAGATTCGGAGGAAATTGGCTGTAACAGACGGACTGACAGACAGACTACGATTAAAGTTAACTATGTATTTGTTACCAAAGTGTTCGCAAAAGACTAGTCTACTGGGCAGAGCCAGCTGACAAAGCTGAAGAGGGAGGACGGTAGTATAGCGTCGACCAAAGCAGAGTTGCTGAGAGAGGTTGAGAGGTTCTAGGGACAGTTATACACCTCGGTCTCAAAACCTGTTAGCAGCCTGGCCAAAGATCCAAGAGCCAAGCTGACCCGACACTATACCGAAGATATCCCGGACATCAGCCTGTACGAGAGTAGGATGGCTCTAAAACAGTTTAAAAGCAACAAAGCGCCGGGCGAAGACGGAATCATATCAAAGCTTCTGAAAGCGGGTGGAACACCGGTACTTAAAGTCCTTCAGAATCTCTTTAATTCCGTGGTGCTCGGAGGTATAACGTCAGAATCATGGAACAGAGGCGTGGTGGCGCTGTTCTTAAAAAAAGGGGATAATACTTTTCTGAAGAACTGTAGACCCATCTCGCTTCTGAGCCATGTTTATAAGCTGTTTTCCAGGGTCATCATGAATAGTCTCGAAGGCAGGTTTGATGACTTCGAGCCTCCCGATTCTCCCGAACATGTCGGTTTCCGAAAAGGCTTCAGTACCATAGACCACATCCACACGCAGCGGCAAGTTATACAGACGGCATAACGGCATGTTATACAGGAGTATAACATGCCGTTAATTTCAATGTTTTGTTTTATAAATATGTATGTTAGTCTTAAAAGTATTTTTTCTATGGGCCTATGCAGCCCGAAATAAATGGTTCTATTCTATTCTATTATGCTTAGCGTTTGTGGACTACGAGAAGGCCTTTGATTCGATCGAGACGTGGGCGGTGCTTGAATCTCGGTATATCGAAATGTTGAAGCCTTTGTACAATAATGCCACCATGTCGATCCGAATACAAGATCAGAGGACAGAGGCAATTCTATTGCAAAGAGGTGTGAGACAGGCAGATGTTATCTCTCCGAAACTGTTCACCAACACAATGGAAGATGCCTTTAAACTTCTGTAGTGGAAATATCAACGGCGAGTACATTACTCACTTTCGGTTTGCCGACGATATAGTAGTCATGGCTAATAGATGGAAGACCTTAGCACGATGCTCGAAAACCTCAATCGGGATTCATCCTCAACATGGATAAAACGAAAGTCATGTCGAATGTCCATGTGGTGCCCATCCCAATAGCAGTAGGAAACTCAACCATCAAAGTTGTTGACGAATACGTCTACCTAGGACAAACAGTTAGACTAGACAGGTCCAACTTTGAGAAAGAGGTCAATCGTCGAATTCAAATCGGCTGGGCAACCTTCGGAAAACTACGAAATGTCTTGCCGTCCAATATACCTCCGTGTCTGAAATCGAGAGTGAATGATCAATGTGTGTTACCAGTGATGAGTTATGCCACTGAAACGTGGCCACTTACTATGGGCCTTATAAGAAAGCTCAAAGTTACGCAACGAGCTATGGAGAGGGCTATGCTTGGAGTTTCTCTGCCTTGTCGAATCAGAAATGAGGAGATCCGCAGATCAACCGAAGTAACCGACGTACCCCAGCAGATTAGCAAGTTGAATTGACAGTGGAGAGGGGAACATAGCACGGTGAACTGATGGCCAGTAGGGTCGAAAAGTTCTCGAATGGCAGCTGCGTATTGGCAAGCGCAGCGTAAGATGACCAGCCACAAGATGGTCCGATGACCTCATACAGGTGGCAGGAAGGCGGTGGTTGCATGCCATGGAAGAGGCCTATGTTCAACAGTGGACTTCTTGTGGCTGAGAAGATGATGATGATGATTTGTTATCTGGTCACACGTATATGTAGGTACGTATAATGTGGACTCAATGCATTCAGTTATTGAGAAAAGCACACAAAATATATTAATTTGGACTCCGTCACAATGGCATAGCGTGTTTAGTATGGCCTGAAAGCATCCTAAACCATATAACATGAGTGTTTTTAATTACAAAGATTTCTTAGCATGGGATGTTACATTTATTATAATTATAATTTTAAAAACTTAACTGAAAAGGTCAGTTAATTGCGTGTAGTAACCATAAATAATACTAAAAACACAAAAAAAATACAAAAAAAAAAATTATATACAAAAAAAAATTGTTAAGTATTCAGTTTCAATGTTAAAGAAAAGGAAATAAATGTTTTTAAATTGAAAGCAATTGAACCAAATCGAGCTTATAAGGCTAGCTTACCTATTTAATTTATTTAAGAAATATTAAGATCTCAGAAAAATGTGCACTTTATGAATAATTCCTGAATATTATCAAAACGATTATAAAACAATATTGCGTTCTGACAAAATACAAGGAACCTTGCAAGATACAGATTACAGAAGAGAACCAAAAAAAATATTACTTCATATCTTTTCTTAAAATAAGATGATTCGATGTGTATTAATTCTACCCACATATCATAAATAGTAATAGTGTTCATTTTTTATCCCGTTGTCCCTTTTATGTTCTTTTAAAACCCAGTAACAAATAAATTATAATACATTAAAAATAGTACCATTTTACACAGTCTTACCGTAAGACAATTTGACTAACTGATAACAACTAACTAAGAGACGATTAGCAAATATGACACGTGACGGATGGTGGTTTAGCAATATGGAATTTCGTATCCATAAATTTTTTTGGAGATAAGCTATTTTGCCCGGCTTCATATTTTGAAGGTAATGAGGCAAAGTCGCTTAAGTGACACTTATCTTCCAAACTAACAGGATAATTCGATTACTGGTTACGTTTAAAAATAGCAAATAAATCAAGCTTTAAACAGGTCTTGGTTGATTCAAAATCGATCGATGGAGAGCGATGTTACGATTTTTTTTCTAAAAATAAAAACTTTAAAATGCTCTCCTGTAAAGTAGCCAATATGGAGATAAGCGACTTTGCCTTGGAAGCGACGATATGATGTTGTTAGATTAGCAATTTTTTTTTAAACTAATTATGGGGTATTTATTTGTTCTTAGTAAGAAAGGTATAAAAACACAGTATGTATAGTCGACCAAGTAATTGCTTGCCCACTTTTGAACTTTATCCCTTTGTAATAAGGTCGAAAAGTGGTCAAGCACTTTCTTGGTCGACTATACACAACTAAACTAAACAACTAAAAACTAAAATAAAATTAATTATTAGCTAACTAGCTTTTGCCCGCGACTTCGTCCGCGTAGACTTATTAAATTGAATTAAACAAACGGACACCCAACATGCAATCTTCATTATTTCCTGGACGAAATAATGAGAATTAGTTGCTTTGCTGCTCATGATATTACGCCGCGGCGTATAACTCACTTATCGCTATCCCGTGGGAACTATGCATTTTTACGGGATAAAAAGTATCCTATGTGTTAATCCAGGTTATAAACTATATGTGTGCCAAATTTCATCCAAATCCATTCAGTTGTTTTTGCGTGATTGAGTAACAAACATCCAAACATCCAAACATCCAAACATACAAACTTTCACATTTATAATATTATAGTAGGATTACATTATAAATTAAGACAGAAGGTCCCTTAAGTAGGGACTGAATAAACCAACCGCCTTGGTATTACATGGATCTCACAACTTTTTTCGGTAAAAGAACTGAGTTGCGAGACTTGTTTTTTTTTTACAAGTTTTGTTTTTGATGGCATTAATATGTCCGAGTCTCACGGTAGTTTTAGGTTTAAACTTGCATAAGCTGTTAGAATGTCGTTGTATTCATTTTCTCTTTCTTACCTGAGCAACTGTCATAATACTCTCTCATTCGCACATGCAGGACGTTAAGTATAATTTTAAAATTATGGGTAAAATGATGATTTCGTGCCCCATTTCATGTAGTTTTTTGCTATTTAAAAACTCAACCTATTATGTGCCCTAATCATAATCTATATAAAATCAAATTTAAGTGTAATAGCTTTGTTATTAAATTCAACCTTGATCCCTTGCCCATGCGCATTGTATTTCTGTTCACGTAACAATCTCCGTGATCGATTGATATTACCATTTACCGTAACCAAAATTACGAAAAATACAACTATGGTAAATTATCTATTGTACGAGTACAGTCGAGTACACCATTTTTTTATATGCAACACAGAAGGCAAACGAGCAAGCGGGTCACCTGATGGTAATTGATCACCAACCGCAAACTGCAACACCTACAGCACTCCCCATACAAACGGCGATAACGTTTACCACCCCTAAGTCTTCATCTAAGACAATGATTTTTTGGTATTTTGTCATTATGCCTTAGCACTAGGTTTGTATGTTTTGATTTTTTTAATATTCTTCATAGATTTGACAATATTCGCATTTTAGGAGTTTCATACAAAACACAAAAGCGTCAACATTTTTGAAACTATTAAGAATAAAAAAAAAACATACAAACTTAGTTCTAGGGCATAATGATAACATGGCATAAAAATCATGGCTATAGGTTATAGGTTCGTTTATTTGTTTTCTTTGTATTTTTATGTGGTGTACAATAAAGAATATTTGTTGTTGTCGTTGTTGTTAAGGTTTAGAGGGTGGAAAACGTTATCGCCGTTTGTATGGGGAGCGCTGGATTCACACTCTTCTTAATGGTTGGCCTTTGCTCTGCGTGCGCGATTGTACATTCAATACGGAAGGAATTAGTTGTTCTGTGTTTATTCCACAATATTAATAAATAGTGATTGCCTAGGTCAGTTTGTACTATTGAAAGTTTTCTAACAGTCGCTTAGCGTTTAAAGTGTTATTGTCAAGGATAGCCTTGAAAACATTCGTATTTATTAAAAAAAACTGTTTAAACTGTTTTCGTGTATCTTGATCGAAACGAATTACAGATTTGCTTTTTTTTTTTATGAAACAGGAAGGCAAACAAGCAAGTGGGTCACCTGATTGTAAGTAATCACCACCGCCTATAGACACCCGTAACACCAAAAAGATTGCAGATGCGTTGCCAACCCAGAGGGCTAAGAAGGCCTCTTGCTTACCAATAGCTGAATTTTGAGAATATTTGCTCTTTTGAGACCGTGCTCGCTAATCCTGCCGCTAAGCAGCAGTGCTTGCACTGTTGTGTTCCGGCGTGGAGAGCAAGACAGCCGGTGCAATAACTGGCACAAGAGGTATTCCATCTTAGCCCTCTTGGTTGGCAACGCATCTGCAAACTGCATGGTATTGCGGGTGTGTATGGGCGGTTGTTATGACGTTACCATCAGGCGTCCCGCTTGCTTTTTTCCTCCCCATTTAATTAAAAAAACATTTCAAAATCAGTAAGTAGGTACTAACAGATATGATTGTGTTGAACCCTAAGTACATATATATGTATGTATAGACAAGGCAAAAATACTACAGTAGTATCGCGATACTGACCTAAGCGACAATCGAGAAGAGTTCAAAATTCAATACCAGCGATTTGTCATGTGACAATTGAAATTACAACCGTCGATATTTTAATCGCTTTAGTTCCTGTCGATGACAGGTGATTTCGTGATAGTGCCAGTGTGGTGCCCCTCGGGTTTACTCAGTTTAACTCAGTTCGACTCAGTTCATGATTAATATATCAGTACAGGCGACCAAGTAATTGACTTGTTGACTAAATTACCTTTGTTCCCGAAATTTAAAGACTTCGTTAAAATTTGAAAAACTGCGTTTTTAGTTATTTTTCATGAATTATTGCGAATAGAATAGCAATGAATGCAAGCCCCGCGAAAATGCTCTGTATTTTTTTTTATAAAATAGGAAGGCAAACAAGGAAGGGTCACCTGATGGTAAGTGATCACTACCGCCTATGGACACCCGCAACACCAAGGGGATTGCAGATGCGTTGCCTACCCAGAGGGCTAGGATGGGATAATTCATAATTCTGCAAAACATCTTAAATATTTAAAAATTTAACACAGTAGGTGCACAATATTAGGAGCCAAGGATCGTCAGTGCAAGTCGGGATCATTTCCGAACACCCGTGCAAGATAGCCATTGATTTTATAATGACGATTTTATACGGTAGGTTTTTATGTCCGTAACAACCTGATTATACCCGAGCGAAGCCAGGGGTGGGTGGCTAGCATTCAATAGGGGAATATTCATGGACGTACCCGGAGGCGGGGGCAGGGGGGCAGCTGCCACCCCCTGGAAATCTCGCAGAACATGTATGAACTCGCTCATTACTAATCAAAGTGTAAACGGGGCCTTATGCTCTAACTTTTAAATAAACCGCGCTGTAGACCAGTGCCGTAAATAGGGCGGTGCCACCGGTGCCCAGGCACAGGGCGTAGACTCTGGGGGGCGCAAGAATGGCCAGACCAGGCAGGGCTATTAGTTTTTCGGTTTGCTCCTGATAAGTTCCCGCTGCGCCCCTAGTGCTCGATTTCAATACATCGCACAGGGCGCAGAAATGGCTATTTACGGCACTGCTGTAGACACTGGCAAAATGCGCGGTGCAATTGCCAAAAAACCGCGCGCAACGATGGCGGACGAAGCTTACCGAATCTAGCATCTGACTTGCCACCCCTAGGCCAGAAGCTGGGAACGCCCATGGGAAAATTGTTGAATATTGCGATGATGAACGGACACAAACGATACCTGATTACATAGTTGGGGATATAGTTAAATGGGCATAATTTGCCGTGAAATGATGGCAAGTAATGATGCGTCATTAATGATGAACATTAAGCACAGTGATCAAAGCGACACGTAGGTAAGTGCACGCTTTAAAACTCTACCGAAATCGGTATATCCCATCTCTATTATTATACGTATAAGATCGTAACTTGGCGAAGTTTATACATAGGGGATATTTAAGAGGAGTGTGGAGCCAGCCCCAAAAAGCGCTCCACATAGAAACGGCGATAACGTTTTCAACCCTCTAAACCTTAACCTATGGCAATGATTTTCTGGTATGTTGACATTATGCCTTAAAACTAGGTTTGTATGTTTTGATTTCTTAAATATTCTTCACAGATTTGACAATATTTGCATTTTAGGAGTTTCATACAAAACAAAAAAGTGTAAATTTTTTTGAAACCATTAAGAATATTTAAAAAATCAAAACATAAAAAACCTAGTTCTAGAGCATATTATTGACAATTACATACAAAAAAAATCATGGCTTTGGTTAAGCTTTAGAGGGTTAAAAACGTTATCGCCGTTTGTATGGAGAGCGCTGGGTTCACGTACCTCTTAAGAAAAACTAATTAAATGATGTTTAAAGGAGCAAAAGAAGCCAACATACTTATTTATACAATTTTTCTCTGTCTGACTGTATGTACGTGTATCCCGAGAACTCCTTTTTTTTAAATAAAATAGGAAGGAAAACAAGCAATTGGGTTAACTGATGGTAAGTGATCACCACTGCCTATAGACATCCGCAACATCAAGGATATTGCAGATGCGTTGCCAAGCTAGAGGGCTAAGATCGTATACATCTTATGCCAGTAATTGCATCGGCATTCCCTTACAAAAATCTAGACAGTCTAACACGGACCGAAATTATTTGGGTTCCGTTTTTGCCGTTTGGTTCTTGAACCCTAAAACAGCAAGTAACCCTAAAGTAAAATGTAACCCTTATTTTAAATGAATCCTCGTGTATTATTACACATTCATTAAAACGGTAAACGAAGGTAATTATTTTATTTCTCTGTGTTTCTGAAACGCCCATATACTAATGTACCTAATGAATACGGAAATGACTTTCTCCTTCCTTCACACTGTAACGGAGACTGACTCTCCGCCGTAAACCGTAGGGCATTCGCTACGTCGTGCGGGTGCACGGAGCGGGTGCACGCTAGATGTGAGCACCGATGGTCAATTTCACGCGGCGGCGTGGTCTCAAAAATTCTTCGGCGGCGGTGGCGCGCGGCGGTGTGACCTTGTGCCTTAATTTTTTTATTAAGGGTCGATTTGCTGTATATTTCTTTTAAAGAAATCTATTTGTTTGTTGCCAAAGAAAATTGTAAATTCTTTGACAAAGAATCGGATGACGGAATGCAGTGTTTAAATTTTCTTTTTTAATAGACTTCAAAAAAAGAGGAGGTTCTCAATTCAACCGAATATGTATTTTAGTTTTTTTTTGCGTGTATCGTTTTATTTCGCGATATCTCAGCTAAAGAGGGAAATATTCTACCGTTAAGAGTGAAAAATTAAGGGATGAATCGCTGTCTGCATATAAATACGAGGGCGAAAGCAACTTGCGACCGCTCGCGGCGGCGCGCCGCGTGTCACACGCAGCGACAGCGTGCTGCACGAATTCACGGCAACGACGGCGCGCCGGCGCGGCGCTCATGTCTAGGCACGCAGATAGAATGTACTTGAATTGTTTCAGAGCCATGCCGCGCAGTCTTGCACTCCTGTTAGTGGCGGTTACGGTAGCCAGCCGGACCGGTGGCGCCGGCGCCGTTATCCGACCCGAGTACGGGTATCCTGCCGGACTTATACCGAACTGTGAGTTTTATTTTATACCACACAGGAAGGCAAACGATCAAGTGGGTCACCTGATGGTAAGTGATCACCATCGTCCATAGACACCCGCAACACCAAAGGGATTGCAGATGCAGAACCAACCCAGAGGGCTAAGATGGAATTCCTCTTGCGCCAGTAATTGCACCGGCTGTCTTGCTCTCCACGCCGGAACACAACAGTGCAAGCACCGCTGCTTAGTAGCAGGATTAGCGAGCTAGATGGTGGTAACGATCCGGACGAACCTTGCACAAGGGCGTGGAAGGACCGCAGTTATATTAAAATCAATCATTAAATGAAAGAAAGAAGGAAAAACATTTATTCAGTTCAAAAAACACACAAGAGAAAGACTAAAACAAAATTCTTAAAAGTCTAGTTACAACACTGTTTTATGTATTTAAAAAGAAAAAGAAAAGGCAAGTTGTGCCGAAAAATGGGCCCCAGTCAGCATAATGATGCAGCTGATGGCTACGTTGTTTTTCAATAGTTTTTCAACACTAATCTTAAAAACTAAAAAAAAACTAAAACTAATAATGGACTGTGCCGGAAAGACACATTTTTTGAACATAAAACTACCGTGAGACTCGGACATTTTCATACAAACGGATCACTCACGTATTTTAAAGTCGAGAATTTCTCGACATGTTTCGGACCAGCACGCGGTCGTTTATCATGAGCCCCCGCGGCGGTGGCGCGACGACGACTCGGTGGCTCATGATTAAGGACCACGGACTGGGAAAAGATGTCGGGCAATTCTCGACTTTAAAATACGTGAGTTATCCGCTTGTATTAATATGTAGACACATTTCTTCTTGTTTTTGTCACACCTTTGTCACCCACTTAATTTCGCGGTGGCATTTAATGCTAGTTGCTAGTTATAAATAAATATTAATCTATTAAATATCAACTCAAGTTTTATCAACATCACCATAAAGTATTTTTGAGTCATAATTATTATGCAATTGTCCCTGACCTAAACTTTAAGAAGCAAGTTTGAATATTGTTCAAAAGTTGAACGTATAAATTATCCAGATTACGTTTCCGTCCTCAAGGTAAAGTAATCCACAAAAACTCCAGATTGTATTAAAGAAAACCGGCTAAGTGCAAGTCAGACTTGCGCACGAAGGGTTCCGTACCATTATCTTTAAAAACGAGCAAAAAAACCTTTGTTGTATTGGAGCCCCCTTAAATATTTATATGATTCTGTTGTTTAGTATTTGTCGTCATAGCGGCAACAGAAATACATCATCTGTTAAAATTTCAACAGTCTAACTATCACGGTTCATGAGAAACAGCCTGATTACAGACGGACAGACGGACGGACAGCGGTGTCTTGGTCATTAATCCCGTTTTACCTTTTGGGTACTTTTGGGTATCCAAGACAAACATTCGTATTCATCATACCTACAAAAATTTGCCCTTCCAGTGGCCTTAACATGGCTGGCCAAGTTTATTTATCTCTATCTGCGTCCCTTTCTTATGACACTAGATAGACAGAGACACAGGGAGGGGTTAAACTGAACCTGGGCTGTCATGTTAGGGCTGTAGGGAATCGAACCCGGAACCTCAAGCTTTGTAGTCAGGGTCACTAACCACTTGGCTATTGGCTATCTAGTAATTGCACTGGCTGTCCTGCTCTCCACGCCGGAATACAGCAGCGCAAGCACTGCTGCTTAGCGGTAGATGAAGCGAGCAAGAATTTGAGTTTGGTTTAAAATTACGGCTCTAAAGTTAGTATAAAAACACTGTGGCACTGTGGATCGATTTTTTATAAGCAAGTTTAGTTTTAAATATGATAATTGATAACATGACGAGATGATTGTGATGCATTACAGTGCATAAAATATAATGGATGTGATTTAACACGATTGAGTAATTACAATAAAGTTATGCATTTTGCATATAATATGTTATGCTGAAATTGATTTGCGTGGTTATCTATTAGGGACCGGTTAAGTTGATAGCGATTTCAATTAATTTTACATAACACCTAGTTTGCAATGATCCGTAATGACGTAGGATGCGGTGTAGGAAAAAAGTTTTTTATTTTAAAGTTTACATTCTAGCTGCCATAGTTTTGTGAGTAGCTATTGTTACTAGGTAACACTTTGTAGATAAAGATAGTCATTTAATCAAGTAGGATTTAAAAAAAACACAATTTTGCAATGTCAATAAAATTGTACTATCACCCTATTTTTGTCATGCTCATTAAACGAGATACTAGTAAATACTAAATTACAATAGGAGAAGGGAATAAAAAATGTGTGAAGTCCTGTAGGAAGGACAATGCCTTCTTAAGGATGTCATATACGACCAGATTATGCAATCATTGATTTAAATTCCATTGAATTTCAAATTGCACATTGCTCGTAGAACTTGGGTTGCCAACCGTGCTATATTATATAGTATTGTACTATATTTCGGCTCTCCGTACTATATACTGTTGAACTAATATATAGTACGCAAATATACTATATTTCGAGCACTTGTCACGTTATTAAAAAAAGATAGAATAGATAAATAGGTAACAAACTTAGACCATTGCCTTTTTTTCATCTTTCCAAAAAATACTACATTCTTTTGAAGTGTACTATATATTTTCGTACCTTATTCTCAAAAAATACTATATTCAACCGAAAAAATGTTGTCAACCCTACGTAGAACGGATGGCCGATGGGGCGAAAGAGTTCTAAAATGGCGTGCCGGAAGAGGCAGCGTGGGCAGACACGCCACAAGGTGGAGCGAGGACGTGGTGCTGGTTGCGGGAACCCGCTGGATACGAGCAGTGCAGGACCGGGCGTTGTGACGATCTTAGGGGGAACCCTATGCCCAAAAGTGGACGTCTTTCGGCTGATATGATGATGATGGTGTATTCCGATCGAATTCTATTACTAAAAAGTATTAAAAAACGTGGAGACCCTGGGCCCATGGGGACCCGACGCCCACATGTTGTATAAAAAAATAAAGAAAAAAAATAGTCGACACCTCTGGTGACCCAAGGGCTGGCGCGTTCCTCGCCCAACGTATTGGCATTGCCATTGAGAAAGGTAACGCCGCCAGCCTTTTGGGCACTCTACCCAGAGGCTTGGGTGACATTTTCATTCTAATTTTAATTAGATTTTTAACTTTTCTATTTTCTTTTCTGTGATATCTTTGTTTCTTTTTCTAAATAAAAATCCACTAATAAAAAAAACAGTTAATCTAGGTACCTAGGTAGGCTCCTGAGTCGCTTTATCAATTACCCTAGTTTTATTCTTGGCTTTAGGGACATCTGTATATCTTTTTCATGCAAAAACCCGTCCACTACATCGGCGCAGAATACAGTTTGATTGACTGCACACTTATTAAATACAAGGCCTTGGAATGCGACTCAGAAAATGCAGTACTGGTATTTTAAGAACAAGTTTTCTGCATAATTTTTAAATGTCTAAAATTAGAAGACGACTGTTTACCGTATCAAATATTTATACCTAACATTAAGGCGATATTTGCAATGGTAACTCGTTTCGCCGCGTAGCGCGGGAACTCAGATTTAAAAGGGGACGTAAGCGGTGTTTTTTCCATACAAACATTTTGCATGTTGTAGGACCTTGTGCAAGCTCCTTCCAGATCGCTACCACCATCTTGCTCGCTAATTCAGTCACTAAGCAGCAGTGCTAGCACTGTTGTGTTATGGCGTGGAGCGCAAGACAGCCGGTGTAATTACTGGCACAAGAGGTATTCCATCTTAGCCCTCTGGGTTGGCAACGCATCTGCAATCTCTTTGGTGTTGCGGGTGTCTATGGGCGGTGGTGATCACTTACCATCAGGTGACCTACTTGCTTGTTTGCCTTCCTACTTCATAAAAAAAGTGCTCTACTATTTATCATAAAAAACATTTATAATAATGGAGAAGTAAAAAGACTTGACATGTTGAAGATGGCGGAAAATGTATGTGTATGTAAATTCTTTATTGTAAAAAAAAACATAAATTACAAAATAGTATTTTATGCAACTGTTGCATAATGAGGAGTCTTAAAACATGAGTGTGGTTTTATGAAACGAGCGTCAGCGAGTTTCATAATAGGATCACACGAGTGTTTTAAGACCTAATTATGTACAGTTGCATACATTACTTTATCTACACACATATCATAAGTACTCTTTGATGGGTTCAGAAGCCATAGGGCAATGACCTGCATTGCTACTATCTACTAGTGCTAGGTACCTATTAAATATCTATAGACTGTACACATTAAAATAATGTAATAAAAAATGAATTTGAACAAATATAGAAACAAATTAGAAAAATTCTCATAAAAATATTGGTTGTTATAATGCTGGTCATTGCCTACGGTTTCTGAACGCATTATAGAGCATTTATGATATATGTGTAGATAAAGAGACTTTATAACTTGATTATCATAACTCATCATTCACGGTCAAGACCAACTCGTGTAGTTATGGTTATACATAATAACATTTAATTTTTTTTTGACCCATAAGGTTTAATTGCTAAAGAGTGTGATTTCCTTCTAACCTTGCTCAGGGTTGAATCAAGGATGAAAGGTATTCAACGATTGTACGTTCAGGGGCCAATTTCCTAAACGTGACAAGCGAAAGAAAGTAAGTAAGCTAAAGGTATTTAGTGTCACAAAGTCACAAATCGGAGGTAAACGTCGAGAGTTTTTTATTTTTTTCTTCAATAGGAAAACAAACAAGGTAGGTCACCTGTGGCCCGTTTCACTAAGCTACAAGTTACAAATTGACAAGCCTAAACCGGCAACATTGGTCAATAATGACCAATGGCAATTGACATAATGACCAATGTTACTTACCGTAACGTAAAGAAATATAAAAAAAAACCTATCAAATCTGCAGGTCCCGGTACAATGCACAACTCTAGCATCAGCGCTCGCAGCATGGCGCAGCTGAAGGTGGTGCTGCACCAGCTCCGTGACGGCCAGGTCTCCAGGAAACCCATGCCAGTGACGGCGGCAGCCAGGATGATGGCCAAAGACAAGAAAATAGGTGACTTAACCTTTCTCACGCCAAGAACAACTAGGTGTCGGGAGATTTTTTGGCTCTTCTTGACCAAGAATACAATGACCATTAAAAAGAGCATAGGTATTGTAAAATTCGCAGCCGATGTCACCTCTAGCTCAATTAACAGACAGGAACGGGGGGGGGGGGGAGGTTAAAAGGGATTGAGGTTACGATGAAAATGTAATTTTGCGGGTGGTAGGACCTTGTGCAAGGTCCGTCCGGATCGCTACCACCATCTTGCTCGCTAATCCTGCCGCTAAGTAGCAGCTCTTGCACTGTTGTGTTCCGACGTGGAGAGCAAGACAACCGGTGTAATTACTGGCACAAGAAGTATTTCATCTTAGCCCTCTGGGTTACAACGCATCTGCAATCTCTTTGATTTTGAGGGCAGGTGGTGATCACTTACCATCAGGTGATCCACACTTGCTTGTTTATCTTCCTAATTCATAAAAAAAAATCAAAATCTATATATACAGCCGAAGTCACTGATAATAGCTAATATGCTAATCCAAACCACCAAGTTTATCTATTAGGCAATTTGTCTGGCTGTCACACTTATTAGGCTTTACAGATTTAGATGAAATTAGGTACAAACATAGTTTGACACCCAGGGACGAACATAAGGTACAATTGTTTTTTGAAAATCTATCTCAAACAGGCTTAAATAGAGTATGAAGCTCTGTATGAGAAATAATGAACTGCTGAGTTTGCGCCTGTCCAAAAACTGTTTTTGCTCACCCGCCACACCAAGGAGATTGCAGTTGCGTTGCCAACCCAGAGGGCTAAACTGGAATGCCTTCTGTGCCAGTAATTACACCGACCGTCTTGCTCTCCATGCCGGAACACAACAGTTCAAACACTGCTGCTTATCGGCTGGATTAACGAGCAGAATGCGGTAGCGTTTGCACAAGGTCCTACCACCACCAATTCCTCGCAGGAAATAGCTAATTTAGATATAAACTTACTAATATTGTAAATGCGAAAGTAACTCTGTCTGTCTGTTTGTCTGTCTGTCTCTCTGTACGTGCTCTTTCAAAACCGCTGAACCGATTTAAATGAAATTTGGTACACAGATAGTCTAGAGCCTGAGGAAGGACATAGGCTACTTTTTAATGCGAAAAAGGGTTATAAGAGGTTGAAAGTTCACAATGAGAGGGGGGAGGGAGGTGGAACGCGGCGTGCTACCCGAAGACACTACTCCACGCGAACGAAGTCGCGGACACAGGTAGTTTAGATATAGATTTGTTAGTTTTTAGCCTGTAATAAGACAAAACGATGAGTTAGTCAACCGCAATATCTCGCAGCGCTTCCTAACTCGACCGATCGGCAGACACCACATGTTTTATTCATGCAACAGCACCGGTTTACAGAATTGCTACATTTAAATTCATCGGACGATGTCCTTTATTTATGGGCGAAATGTTATTGTTTACATTATTTCATTTTTACGTAGATGTTTCCACATTGCATTCTATGGGATGGCTAAGTCTTTTGGGATTTGAAAATGGGGTTGTGCTGCTGTTTTACGAAACTATCAATAGTTATGTGACAACGAAAATTCAATGTGTACATATTCACGGACAAACAAAGATGACAACATCCTGTGATAGAACAGTTAAAAATACAAACGACCCAATTATGAAACAAAGGATAACTAGTCGCAATTTACTAGTGGTAGGACCTTGTGTAATGTCTGTCCGAATCGCTATCACCATCTTGTTCGCTCATCCAGCCCAGCTAAGCAGCAGTGCTTGCACTGTTGTACTCCGACGGGGAGAGGAAGACAGCCCGTGAAATTATTGGCGCAAGAGTTATTCCATCTTAGCCTTCTGGGTTGCAAACACAATTGCATTCTCCTTGGTGTTGCGATTGACTGTAGACAGGGTGATCACTTACTATCAGGTGACCCACTTGCTCGTTTTCTTTCCTTTGTTTTTTTCTCTTTTTTAAATTTATTTCTTTTAAAAAACTATCTGTGGCAGCCGTACCTGTGAACACTCTCCAAATCTTAGAGCTACACTCTCATCATCACAGCAATACCCATGTTTCTCTATGCCTTCAGGAGGTCAAAGAGAAGGCAGAGAACAGAGAAGCATAACAATTGCGGACGATGAGAGAGTATACTCGTAGCTTATGATTTAGAGCGTGCCCACGGGTAGAGCAGTAGTCCCTAGATTGACAACAAAACACCAAAAGTCTCACGGTTTCACCTGGCTTAGCATATCGTGCTCTTGTCCTCAGACTTCCGGAATAAGAAGACCGTGCTGTATGCTGTAGGGTTCCTGGACAGCGCGTCGTGGCCGCACACGCAGGCGGTGGGCTCGGCGTACGCGCGCCGCGGCTACAACGTCTTCCTTACGGAAACCTTCAGCTTTCTCACGTACATCTATCCAAAGTAAGACACCACACATCTACTTCTCCAATTTTGTCATTTATTCTACTACTAATATAAATTGTAGTTACTTACCACTGTTTCTTATTAAGATCTTCTGTATTCTCATTAACATCTATCCAAAGTAAGACAACACATATCTTGTCCAGTTCTCTAATTTTGTCATTTATTCTAGTACTTATAAATTATTGTTATTTACTACTGTTTCTTATTAAAACCTTCTGTATTCTCATTTGCATCTATTTTAAGTATGATATCTTACGTTAGTCGACTTAATACGAACGATCCATTTAACTCCTTATCATAGGATCTTCATTTTCAAGTCGCCGATCATAATTATTTTGTGTTCTATCTCCTTAATCTTTGGTATATGTAACTACTAATACTTTATCATCTACTTCTTTATCATGCACAACATCATCATCATTTCTTTAGAGTAGATTCTTTGACTTATCTGATATTTTAAAGTTTCTGCTGAGTTTGCTTTGCTGCTAAGTTTGACAGAGACTCAAGGAAGGATCAATTAAACCTGGGCTAGTTATCTTAAGGCTACAGTGCTGAAAGAACAGATATCTTTTGGCGAACTAGTAACAAACAAGACAGCCATTGTATTGCAGCGTTGTATATCTTATTTAATTTCTTTCCAGATCAGCTCGCCTTACCAGGGTTATCGGCAAAAAAATGGCAGAATTCCTAGTGAAACTGACAGAGCAGGGTTTAACTGCCGACAACCTGGAGTTAGTCGGGCTTAGCTTGGGCGCACACGTTGTTAGTTATGCTGCCAAGCACTTCTACAACCTCACAGGCACCAAGCCCTCACGGCTCACAGGTCTCGACGTCTCAGGACCCTGCTTCAAAAGCCTCCCTCTTGAGCTTAGGTTTAACCCAACAGATGCCGTAAGAGTTGACGCCATCCATACGAACATAGACGGGTTTGGCACACCAGAACCGTTGGGCCATGTGGATTTCTACGTCAATGGGGGAGAGTATCAACCTAGTGACATACCTTACATACCATGTCTAATCGTCTGCAGTCACGTCAAGTCTGTCATTTATTGGTGGCAAGCCCTTGAGCATCCGAACATGTTCTTAGCTCAAAGATGTGAATCCGTGCAAGAAGCGAGGTATGCCGAGTGTTTTAACAGTACAGAAACCAACGTCGCCGGTTTGGAAACTGACTTTAATAAACCTGGCATTTATTACTTGTCAACAAGCAATAAGTTTCCTTATTTCAGAAGCAAAGAGGGTCTGAAAGCTGAAAATGAAGTTTACACGTCATATATAAGGAAGCTTAATGCGGCAGATTTTGTTGCATAGGAAGTTGAAAACTTGATGATTTGTGTTTTTTTTTATCCTCATAAGGAGTTATCTTCCTTGCTTACAGGGCTTGGAATTACTAGAACCAATTAGGAGTAATTAGGTAATTACTAGTGATTTTTGCCAGTGTGTAGTATACAGGAAAGCTGGCTTTATATAAATGATTATTTATATCAGATTTAGACCAATTATGATAACTTTTTTATTAAAGGACTTTTAAAACTATCTCAGCATAAAAGTTAATGAGATATAATTAATCAAAAGTTGGCATATTAACACAATAATTAAACAAAAGGCTTTATTTAATTTGATCTGTAGCTGTCCCCAATGCTGATAGGAAAAACTTGTCGACGCCAGGCCCCAATGTCAGAAACGCGACAGGCGACAGGTGACAATGACAATTCACCGTACATTACTGTGTTGACAAGTAACGCTACAGATTTACAGGCTTAACAGCATAGTGGACAAGCAATGTACACCGAATTGTCACTGTCACCTGCCGCCTGACACGTTTATGAAATTGGGCTCTGTTTGTTTGTCTAGTTTAAAAAAAACAGCCAATTAGTTAAGCTCACAGGTGAAGGGTTCCGTAGAAAAAACGCAGAGAAAGATGTTTTTCTATGGAATCCCCTTTTAATTTTGGACTATTCTTACCCCCTTATTTATAAAAAGTTAACAACCTTAAAGCTAACAAATGTTGTGTCGCTTTCGTTTGAGGGGAACATCACAATGACAGATAAAGACATAAAACATGTTAACTAACAAACGTTTACGAAGCGTTTATTGATAAGGCGGTTAATATTTATTATTAGCTTTTATTGGGTCCATACTAATACACACTCTGTAAAAAATTTAAGTGTCTATTACGGTTCGAAAGATACAGCGCTGTGACAGACAGATAGACAGACAACAGAGCCTGCTATAGGGTCCGGTTGGAACACTTTGGGTACATACGGAATCCTGAAAAAAGATATGCCTGGAAGCTTTTAGGACTCATTTAGTCCCTGAGAGTGGCTGTACAATGGGACCCAGAAAGGTCTTGAAAAAGCTTTGATCATCAGTGGGCGGATGTGGGCTGATTTGATTAATTTGAAATTAATAGTACATTACTGTGATTGTAATTAAGTGTAAACAATAAGGTTACTGTAAGATTAGATTACCTTAAAATGGCATGTATGTATGTATGAATCTTTATTGTATAATATGAACAAAACTGATGTACAAAGGGGAATATATCTCTTTAAGCTGGATCGCTTCGCATGAGACGGGAGTTTTGAAAATGTTGTAGTTTTAAATTTATTGTGGCTAAATAGTGTGACTTTTTATCAATTCAAGTAGATTCCCGTTAACAAAACACTGTTTTTTAAGCGATTGTTTTATGATTTTGGAAAATCTACTTACTAGTTTTAAATAATGGTACACTTTATGTTTCAACCGACTTTTACGCACTTAATTCACAATTATATAAAATCAACAGCTTGAACTTCCAAAAACAAAACACAGTGCCCTAAGAAATAGTGTTTTACTACCGGAAAACTATTTGAATTGATATGAAAACACACCATTTGGCCACAATAAATTAAAAACTCATACGCAGCGTTCCACCTTAAGGGATCTCTACCAGTTGTTCTCTGTTGACTTAGTTAAATAGTTTAATTAGTTTCTGTGTACAGTACAAGTCAAACGGAATTATAAACTACTGTCTTAGAGCTTTCATAGCTACTGTAGAACCGTTTCATAATAAATGTCATTAAGGTTTAAGCTGTAAATGATTTCTACAGCGGTTAGTTATTGCGACTACGTTTTACAATGATCCAGAATTTAAGAAACGCGCCGTCCGCGCCCGCCTTCCTCCCGCTACTCCCGGCGACAAGCTAGGGTTGCGCGGCATTCGTTTTCAATTACACTGACACGGCGGGGGCGAGCGAGCGGGCGCGCGGTAAGCCGACAGCCCACTGCGATTTGCCTATGCCATAGGCAAGGCGGTCGAGCGTACCTACAGTGCGGAGTGGAATCCCCCTGATTAAACTGTCTAAATGACAGGTGACGTCACTCACACTTGAATGTTGTGGCATTCAATACGTAACCTTATTGTGACAGTGTTCTGGTACGGGGATGCATTTCCTTGCCTATAAATAATTAACTATGTCTATGCAAAGCGTTTATTTGGAAATATAATAGTAGGTAATAAGAGTGAGAAAGTAGAGGTAAGAAATAAATTAAAATTAAAATAAAATCAAATTTTGTTAGGAACAATTAACTAAGAGAAGTTATAATGCTATTTAAGACAAAATAAATAATACAAATTAGGATACAAAAGGTCGAATGAAATTGATTTAAATTATAGACAGAAATTAAATATATTGTTGATTTACAAGTTTTATGTAATATTTTATTAATTTGTAATTCATTAAAAGAATTGTGTATTTTAAAACCGTATTGTTTTCACAATAGTAACATGACGTGGTTAGAAACCGTGACTACGACGTTAAAAGTTGTGGGTTCGACTCTCACAAGGAGCAAATATTTATGTGATGATTTGATATAGTTACGTGGTGAGTCAGAATTCCATTTTATTGATAGTAGGTACCTTAAGGGTAATCATTTCATACACTTGATTTGAAGAATAGAAAAGCATGGCGAATTCCTTATGTTTTTTATATGGGTTATGTCGTTTTAAGTTTCACTAAGTATAGTCGACCAAGTAATTGCTTGACCACTTTTGAACCTTATCCCTTTGTAATACGGTCGAAAAGTGGTCAAGCAATTTCTTGGTCGCCTATACCTATTTGTATATTTGGTCAGTAAAACAAGAAATGTGATACGTTTAGATTAAAGAGAATGTAATAAAATGCTATTATTGAAACCAATCTTTGTTTTTTTTATTGAACTTTTTTAATTTTCGATTTTTTTTTGTATTTTTTTATACATTAAAATTAAATTTAAAATGCTATCTAATGAATGACAACAAATTAGGGTAATGGCAGGACCTGCTATTACCCTAATTTTTCTTTGTGAAACCAATCGTTGACTTTAATTTCTAAATTAAGTGCCTGATCCAAAAATACGACAAAAGCCAAAGCAAATCTCTCTCGCTGTGACTTATTGCTAATCGTGAAATGTAGGCGCTTAAAATTAATCTAAAACGTACTATTTTTTATTTATATTTTATTCAACATAGAAAGGCAAACGAGCAAGTCGCCTGATGGTAAGTGATCACCACCGCCCATAGACACCCGCAACACCAAAGGAATTGCAGATGCGTTGCCAACCCAGCGGGCTAAGATGGAATACCTCTTGTGCCAGTAATTACACCGGCTGTCTTGCTCTCCACGCTGGAACACAACAGTGCAAGCACTGCTGCTTAGCGGCAGGATTAGCATGCAACGGATTTTGATACGGTATTCACTGTCATTTAGGGATATTTTTTACGGGAGGTGTTTATGTAAGTAATACGTCCTTATTGTACTTGAGCATAGCCGGGGCGGATTGCTAGTTATTAATTAAAAAAAAATATCCAAAGGCATAGTTCTGTTTGTGAAATAGACATCTTCTTTGTAACTAAGAATATAGTATCTATTTCTCTTGAAAGCGGAAATCGCTAAATCATTGCCGCCTACTGCCTTTTCTCGTTGATCAAACCTGACCCTTAACTCCTCGTGTTTTGATAGCTTTTGCACCGGCAGCGATATCACAGGCGATATTTTGTCGAGCGTTTATCGTGCAGATGAAAACGTCAATGTGACAAGAACAGATTGCCGGGTGTTGTTCCAATTGGGTGCTATTCTATTCACGAATAACAAAAAAGTGGGAATTGACCGCTTCAATTAGGTTACAAAAATATTGTGTAACCAGCGCTCCCATACAAATTGCGTTAACGTTTTCCACCCTCGAAACTTAAACATACAGTAAGTCCAGTTTCCTAATAGCCATCGGCAATCTTCGTGTTCAATTCAATTCAATTCAATCTTTGTATTATAGCGCCATCGGTACTCTCGATGATTCCGCCAATGTCGAGGTTGAGGAAGGCACACACGGTTTTAGAGCATTTGACCGTTTCGGTCGTCTCACGACGTAATTTTCGCAAGGAAACTTTGGTAAAATCTTCGTGTTTCTAAGAAAACCGAGTGACAAGTATACTGTCAGGCGCAAGAGCGAGCGAGGTGTACGAATATTACGCTACAATTTAAAATACCGTTCTTCGGACGACCTGTATGGCACAGTGGCACATGTGTCTGCCTACTGTGCAAGAGGTCCCGGGTTCAAATCCTGGTATGGGCAAATATTTGTGTGACGAATACGAATGTTTGTACCTGAGTCATGGATGTTATTTGTATTTAAGTATGTATTTATCTATATACATATGTATGTTTATCCGTTGTCTAGTATCCATAGTACAAGCTTTGCTTAGTTTGGGACTAGGTCAATTGGTGTAAATTGTCCCGAGATATTTATTTATTTATTTATTTAGGGTTCCAAACTTAAAGGATCCAATTATTATCGCTAATTTCAAATTCAAATTATTTTATTTACAGACTACTGATTGGTCCAAATTTGTTAGTAACATTAAGATAGTTATTGACTATGTTAGTAACCTTCTCAAAACACGTAACACAAACAATCTACCGCCTAGCGGACATCACTAGCTCATACTGTCGCATGATAGAGGAGGCGTACTTGGCCACCACAGTGCTCAGGATGGGGGTGGGATATTTATCCGACCATCCGCCTGTCTGTCTTTCTGTCACAGGGCTGTATTTTATAAACGTTCAAAAAAAAAAAAGTCAAAATATTTTATTCAGATTAGGCTTACAGGTAGCACTTATGAATGTCAAAAAATTTACCACCGGTTCGGAAAAACCTCTGATGAGAAGATACCGGCAAGAAACTCAACGAGGTGTAATTTTTTTAAATAAATCAAAATTACAATGTTATTTTACATCTCAAATATTCAAAATTTTTACAATTTAATAATTTAACACAGCAGGTGTACAATCTTTGGGGCCAGGGATCGCCAATACAGATCGGGATCATTTCCAAACATCCTTGTCCAAGATATAGTCATTGATTTTATAATACGCCCGAGAAATTAATGTCTTCTTCGTTAACAGGTAGACACATGCCATTTTCGGAGTGTGTATTAAGTTAGCCGCTCATGTCAGCCAAAGAAAAGTTCCCACAAAAAACACGTTTTTCTTAGCGTTTTTATTACGGAATCCATCGTGTTTGAGTCAGATTAGCACAAGGCCGTGTTTTACGCAACGGTAATACCGTATTGCAATTTTTAGAATTTGTTATCGCCCGTGGGTAGTTATTTTCATCTCGCAAAACGGAATTAACTGAGCCGGAACAAACCTGAGATAACATGGTCTATTTTTGGATCCCAGGATTGTTGAATGGAGGCTAATAATACCTCCCATTGGAATGTATTATGAGAAATGCCATTTTAGTCATTGTTAAGTTGAAGATTTACGAACATAAATACTTACTCAAAGTACTTACCGCGTATAACTAATAGAGGAAACGAAAATAGCATTGCCATTTATTTTAGGGTACCTAATAATTCCGTCTTCATTTATGATACGAAATGCAATCAGCACAAAATAACTGTATTGCGCGAGTAAAGCGTTAATATTTCAGCGCTGTAACCGCTGTAAGCAGTAATATCGCGACCGGTGGGAACGGCTGGCGAGGGCTGTTTACGGCTGACTTATTCCACAATAGGATGGCAATATGGATGCAAAACAACACGTTTTTAATTTTCCTATGACATCCTACTTCCTACTAATGTTATAAACGCGAAAGTTTGTAACCATGATGACTGACTGACTTATTCCACAACGGGATGGCAATATGGATGCAAAACAACACGTTTATAATTTTCCTATGACATCCTACTTCCTACTAATGTTATAAACGCGAAAGTTTGTAACCATGATGACTGACTGACTTATTCCACAACGGGATGGCAATATGGATGCAAAACAACACGTTTATAATTTTCCTATGACATCCTACTTCCTACTAATATTATAAACGCGAAAGTTTGTAAGTATGGATGACTGACTGACTTATTCCACAACGGAATGGCAAAATGGATGCAAAACAACACGTTTCTAATTTTCCTATGACATCCTACTTCCTACTAATATGACAAACGCGAAAGTTTGTAAGTATGGATGGATGTTTGTTACTCTTTCACGTTAAAACTACTAAATGGATTTTAATGAAATTTGGTACACACATACTTTATAACCTGGATTAACACATAGGATACTTTTTATCCCGTAAAAATGCATAGTACCCACGGGATAGCGATAAGTGAGTTATACGCCGCAAAGCTACCAATTATCATTAATTTGTCCAGGAAATATTGCAGATTGCATGTTGGGTGCACGTTTGCTTGATCCAATGAAACAAGTCTACGCGGACGCAGTCGCGGGCAAAAGCTAGTTTATTTATAAAAATATCTGTATGCTATCACACGTAACTCGCCCCTGAAATGCGAGTCGAATTGTAAAATGATTTTAACGACCCCGGGAGTGAGCACCTGGGCATTGTTACAGCGGCTGCATTCAGCTCCAGACTATTATATTACTGAGTTAATAATGAAAATGAAAAGGAATGAAAATGAAAATTTTTGCAAGTAGGCCATATAAGCTCTTTTACATGTCTGAATCTACTAGCGCTTCGGAAAATGGAAGATACTACTGAGAAGAAACGCCGCAAGAAACTCAGCAGTTTATTTTTTTAAATTCTCTTTTCAAAACAGATTACAGTGCAAAATACATGATTATCACAATAGTACATGGTACAATAAAATAACAACAACAGTCCACACAGCTTCACAATGCAGGTGTAGCTTGACAATATTGCTCACTAATCCAGCCGCTAAGCAGCAGTGCTTGCACTGTTATGTTCCGGCCTGGAGAGCAAGACAGCCAGTGTAATTACTGGCACAAGAGTTTCAATCTTAGCTCTCTGGGTTGGCAACGTATCTGCAACTTCCTCGGTATTAGGGAATGCAATCCGGTTAACCGGTAAACCGGTTAACCGGTTAACCGGCCATATTTTGAGTCGGTAAATTACCGGTAATTTGTAGCTATTACCGGTTTTTTACCGAACTGTCAAATCTGTGAATTTGTTAAACATCCAAAACAAAAATAGCAAACTTTAATAGGGATGTTGAATTAGCCAACGTCGTGGTTTTCACTGTGACATTCCGTGACCGATAAGGTTGTCATCGAGTTGTATCATATCGGAGAAACCTACAAATACGTAGTGCCAGCTGCGAATATTGTCTGTCGGTCCCTTCTCTTAATAACTAGTATAAATCGTACTTTCAGAGGGTTTATGTATTATTGTCATTTATTTGACTTATTATCAGGGTAGTTCTGTTTAAACTATGTAGACGTATCATAAAATTGCTCACTCTAGCCATGACTACGATCGTTGAAACTGTTGTTATTTATGATACTACTAGTAACTAACCAGCGGAGTGCCGCTCGCTCAGCGACCAAAACTAGATCTTGGCCTCCGACACGAGCTGACGCTAACGTCAACGATCTTCTGTCAGTTTTCTGTCTATAGGGCGCGTAGGCCTTCCACTACTTCATCTTTCCAGCGGTACTTGGGTTGGCGGACCGGCCGCTATAAGTAAGCCCTTTTTACTGCTTTATCATCTGGCATCCTCTGTAGATGTCCAAACCAATGTCGTCTTGCAGACTTGACTTTCCTAATAATATTGGGCTCAGGCTAGTGATGAAAGATACTCAATCTGTTAAGGCCTACTAGAAAGACTCGACTCCATTTTTAAAGGACTGGGCTCTAAAAATTAAGAATGAAAGTTTGACTTCTTATAAATTAGACTCAGTCATTTTACTAAGAGGCTTAAACGACTCGTAACAAGCTCGTAAATTAAACTTTTTTAAAAAGACTTGCACCTGAGTCGTATATGATATTTAATATTCGATCAAGCTTTATTCGCATATTTTGTGTCTGTTAAGCCCCGCAGACTGAAAATAAAATATTGTGGTATAATTATAATCATGTTATTATTTACTTTGTGGCAATATCGGTATGTACAACAAACTGGAACAAATTACCTTGCTACTCCGCGAAACCAGTGCTGTGCTACATATATTTTCAAGCAAAAATAATATCGGTATGTAACTATACGCACACGCCTCATGACTCCCGAGGCGACATGGCCCAAGTTCTTTTAGTCCTTTAAGTATTTTAAGTAATGATTCAGTTTTTAAAGCCTAATATGGTTAAAAGACTGCGACTCAAATTAGTCTTCAGCTTAAATTTTAGGGCTCAAAACTTGAGGGTTAAGAGAGTCTAGTCGTGTGGCATTAAAAATGAGTCAAGTCTTTTTAATAGGACTTAAAAGGCTGTGTCTCTTTCATTATTAGCTCAGACACTAGATACTTCTGCTCTCGGTTCTGCCGGATTCTCAAATTACCATATTTCCTCTGCGTCTGTCCCAAAACTTTACGGCAGATTTTCCTCTCGACAGCGAAAAGTATGTTGTCTTCCTTCAAAGTCAAACTCCACGCTTTGCATCCATACATTGCTATTAGGTATTATGACTGTCTTGTAGACACGGATCGTCGTTCTCCAACGCCATCAACGCGCAAGTCGCATGGTGATATGAGATATCATTAATGACGTATATCATTTCGAGTGATTGTTGGTAAAAGTGAATAAGAAAACAACAAATTCACGTTTTGCTCTTGAAAAATCTAAAAATAACAATTACCGGTAAAATACCGGTTAACCGGTTACGACCTCTACAGGTCGGTAATTTACCGGTAATCAAATTCATCCGGTTATTGCATTCCCTACTCTGTATTGCTGATGTCTATGGGCGGTGGTGATCACTTACCATCAGGAGACCCACTTGCACGTTTGCCTTCCTATGTTGTATAAAAAAATAATAGTCAGGTTTTTATAATGTTTCCATATTTTGTATTGATATTGTTTTATTACTTTTTACAAAAATATTTTAAAAGCCTAGCCTATTACCCGACTGCGCGACGCAAAGGAGGGTAATGTGATTATCAGCGTATGTACGTATGTTTGTTACTTTGTGGCGATCTAGAGACCAAATGCGTGGGCCGATTTTTAATAAATATACAGTAATAATAATAATACATTGATCTGTTTCTGTAACACATTTTCCAGCATCCAACGCCCATTAGGATTTAACTTTAAACGTTTCCCTCAAAAACGACTCTCAATGAAAAGGGAGGCTCAAATAAATACTCTCAATTGGAGGGATACGTTGAAATAAGTGATGGCAGCCCTATCCTCCCTTGAACACTACAAGAATCAACCATACTGTCCTTTACCAACTAATTATAAAAGATAGAGATAGTATGCTCTCACGCGATGATGCAGACGTGATGTGAGATGTAACACGAGGCACGAAAGCCGCATGCCACATTAAACTAAGCCGCAGGATGCCGCAAGACACGTACAAATGGCTTGATAGAATTATATTGCTAAACCAGGCCATAAAAGTGATAAGGAAGTCAGGTTGCGTTTAAAAGCTTGTTTATCTTAGGGGGCGTTGCTTTTTAGCTTTAGCCTAATAATAATTAATAGATTCAGGCGTTACTTTGCGGAGGTCCATTTCAACAAACTGGAACAAATTACCTTGCTACTCCGCGAAACCAGTGCCGTGCTCGTGGAAGTCAGCTGCGTCTGTGCGACACATATATGTTCATGCAAAAACCCACCCTCCTCCGCTTCCACAGGAAATAACATATATCACACAGACTCTACTACACACCTCCACCACTAAACACTACAACACGATCGACGCGCGTTTCGCCTCTGTACAAGGCATCATCGGGATTTGAATTGGAGCTACATAAAACAAACATAAAATACAATACAATGACTCTTTATTAACATAATTAACATAATAACATATTTTTTTTACATAATTTTCGTACTCTTTTTTTCAAACTCCGAAATTAAGTTTCAGCCAAAACTATTGTCGCCCTACCGAGTATTCGATGTTTTTTGACTTATCTGATAAGCACCTCAAGAAAAGTAGGGTAACCAAAAGGATGTTTTTTTTTGTTATTTGAATAAATTTGGAATTAACGAATTATTTTACGACAACACAAATGTAGAGAACTGTTTTGTCTAGCTAGTCAGAAATAGTGCATTAGCAAATTCATCGTGTAATTTTTTTTATGAAATAGGAAGGCAAACAAGCAAGTGGGTCACCTGTTGGTAGGTGATCACCACCGCCTATACACGCCCGCAACACCAAGAAGATTGCAAATGCGTGCATAATAGTATTTTACGCAACTGTTGCATAATGAGGGGTCTTAAAACACGAGTGTGGTTTTATGAAACGAGCGTCAGCGAGTTTCATAATAGGATCACACGAGTGTTTTAAGACCTAATTATGTAGGGTTCATATGTAGGGCTCGTATGTATGTAGGGCTCTATGATGGGTTCAGAAGCCATAGGGCAATGACCTGCATTGCTACTAGCTACTAGTGCTAGGTACCTATTAAATATCTATAGACTGTAAACATTAAAATAATGTAATAAAAAATTAATTTGAACAAAATATAGAAACAAATTAGAAAAATTCTCATAATCATATTGGTTGTTATAATGCTGGTCATTGCCTACGGTTTCTGAGCGCATTATAGAGCATTTATGACATATGTGTAGAATGTGTAGATAAATTATCATAATAATATTGGTTGTTATAATGCTGGTCATTGCCTACGGTTTCTGAACGCATTATAGAGCATTTATGATATATGTGTAGATAATAATAAATTACAGTACTAGAGCTACTAACGTCACACAAGAAAACGTTGCGTTTTTATACTGATAAAATACCACATGTAACGGTCTGGCTTTGGGTTCAGCAGCCCGTCACGTTCACAAATATATTTTATACTAAAGTATTAATAAATCAATTATATTATTTCTTGAGGTATGGCCCGCCACAATATATGCACCAGTAATGCTACTTAGAATCCCCTTTGTAGGGAAATCTTTAATAGATGTATGATCTACTCGCACAGTAAGCACCTATACGGCATCTACCTTAAGATATTTAACTACTTAAATGCTATCTATAACGTTAACAATTTGTCGCTGAGTGGCTAAATAAACATTAGGCAATTAGTCCGGCGCGGTCATTTCAGTACGAACAAAAGTCTGTAGGCATGACCATATAAGGAGGTAAACAAACCTGAAAATATGGCCATATAAGGAGTCAGACTTGCTGGCGCCTACGAAGCTAATGTCCCTGAAGTAGCTAGAGAAGCCAAAACGCAGACGCTAAAGAAGTTAAAGAAGCCAAAACGCAGACGCTAAAGAAGTTAAAGAAGCCAAAACGCAGACGCTAAAGTAGCTAAAGAAGCCAAAACGCTGACGCTAATGTCCCTAAAGAAGCCAAAACGCAGACGCTAATGTCCCTAAAGAAGTTAAAGAAGCCAAAACGCAGACGCTAATGTCCCTGAAGTAGCTAAAGAAGCCAAAACGCAGACGCTAATGTCCCTAAAGAAGCCAAAACGCAGACGCTAATGTCCCTGAAGTAGCTAAAGAAGCCAAAAACGCAGACGCTAATGTCTCTAAAGAAGCCAAAACGCAGACGCTAATGTCCCTGAAGTAGCTAAAGAAGTCAAAACGCAGACGCTAATGTCCCTGAAGTAGCTAAAGAAGCCAAAACGCTGATGCTAAAGTAGCCAATGAAGCTAAAACGCTCCTCTGAGACTATAAATAGACCACAGAAGCGAGAATCGGGGCTTTTTACTGTTGTCTGGCGTACTGAGTAGACGTGCGGAGGACTCTTCTTGATTATTCATTATTTGGCATTCAAGCCGTGTGGACGTGTGTTACGTTATTTACCATATTGAAGTACCATTATTATATTCACACCCGAATCGAACGAAACTGCGCTACGGTATTGGTGAGATCTTTCCTATTTAACTGTATTATTTGCTAAAACTAAAGTGTATTGTGTGTATTTCAGCGATCCTACAATTTGTTTCACTTGTTTGAATTTAACTTCAATTAGTGTTAAAGTAAATGTCTTGGCAAGATGAAACTTGCATTTTGCTGTTGCATTAGTGTTAACTTCATGGCTCGACCGGAGCGATCCTTTGGACGGATACCTAACATGGTGACAACGAAGTCCTCTGGATTTAGAATCCAAACGGTTGGATGCCCCAAAATGTGGCCTCTTTTGGGCATGGGTTTTCATTCATGATAAACTTTATTGATTATCATGTTTAATTTCCTGTGTGAGCTCGCCACACACGGGAATGTTGGTCCACTATGAGGATGTCTAGACAGTGAGGTTCTCATGTGGTCCAGCTTGCTGTGGACCGTACTGATCTATATATGTATATATTCACTCGTTTGTGTAGGGGTATCCAGGGGCCCTTCTTCTCTCCCAACCCTCTCGGTTGTGTGGGGGCCCAACCCAGACGTAACACCGGGATTTAGGTATAGGTCTATAGAGGTAGTCCCGAACCTCGCATCTTATAGGGTTTTAGAATAGATAGTAATCCATTCCTTGCATCGAGAATGGGTTAGAGTTAGGGGTTTATTCATTGCACTGAGAATAAACAACATTACACACACACACTAAATTTAAATGTGAGGCCAGTCCTCTAGATTTGTTAACACCTTAGCTTAATTTAGGGAAATAGGAACCTTCTCTAAGTGTAGGCATAGGGCGTAGGTTCGTCATTAAGCGGATGGAAATCCTAATTTCTTTTGGACATTTATTTCAGGTCTTAACTTTAATTACTTACCATAATTACCTTCAACTATTTACCATAATATAATTATCTTGTGTGAGCAATTCTAGCCTAAGATGGGATTTTATTGGTTGATTCTGTAGCATGAACAATGTGCTATTTTACAGTAAAAATACCTTATACTACATTTGGTTGGAATTGTTAAGAAATAAAACAAAACCATCCCATATATTTGTTCTTTCCTAGCGAAGCAAAGCAAGCTTAGTATTCCTACTACCAAACGGAGGGGAGTCCCGGTACAATTTGGTGCCGTGACCAGGATATTTAGTATTTATAATATTTAGGATAGCTTTTATTAAGTTTGTTTGATTTAATCTAGTGGTCGATTTATTCGGCCACAATTTGTTGTTTGTGAAATGGAGAGTGCATGAAAATGGTATTTCTAGGTAGAATATTAGGGAGATAAATGAGTAAATTCAAAGTAGGAAACTATTCTTTAAACTTCACAGAAATCAACTTTCGTTTTAGATTAGACACGTCACAGGTATTTATGAAATTGTATTGGGTAACGCAACACTTCAAATTAAATTTTCACTGAGATTCCTCGTAGATCTTTGCGTTACAATCACAATTATTAGGCATCTTGTTTGCGTAAAGTTCCGTGGGGCGTGAGACATCCGTGGGTCATCCGTGGGTCATCCTTGGGTCATCTGAAGCAAGCATTTTATACAGCAGAACTCTTGTTCTACAAATTAACATCATTTGTCAGGATGTTATAGCTATGTTTCTTCCATTCACTTAGCTTTGCTTCAGAAAAGCACTGTATTTACTTCTGTTAGTAATTTCACTAAAATTAATTACATTAATAAGATTTTTCTCCATAGAAAACTGAATGCAGGTAGGCTATCAACAAGATACAAATAAGGCATAGATAAGATAGCGGGTAAACCAATAAGCATTCATTTAATCAGCCGTGTATAGACGCTTCATTCCGTATTTAAAACGAACGTAAGCAAAATCAATGTATTTCAATTTTTCAATGTTTGCCGACAGTATTGCACTCATTGAAGTTCGTGTCGTGTATAGAAATTATAGTATGTATCGGTATTTAAGCAAACTTAAAAATTAATTTTATGTTTTGTAAGGGCCGGTACAGACGACTGAACTAGACGGTCAGACGTGATTGTCGGGTCTTGCGTGTTGGACTCGACAAGTTGTTTCGTTTTATTCATGTTTGTCAAACAAATTGCGTATCTAATGGTCTAGTTTTATTTAATAAGTAGACAGGCGAATTTAACAAGCGTTTGTGAAATAGGTAGTACGTTCGTACGTGTGACTGAAGTCTTAGTTGACGTAAACGTATCAACAACGTTGGGTTTCTCGATACATCTGGTCGTTTGAGGGAGTCTTTATTTTATGTTGGTATTGGTACCTTTATTCATGCATAGAAAGTTGTAGGTAGGAGTAAAATGGTTGTAAAAAGTAAGAATGTAATGTTTGTATGTTGTAGGTATTGTATTGTTTGTTGCATCAATCTGAACTGAACAACAGATACCGATCGTTCTCAGGTTCAGCTCTTTGGAGTCTATTATCATGTTAATGAACAGGGCAGTAGGGATGGGTTATACTTGCTAAATCGCGTACTAGGGCTTAAAAGTACGTCCACCTTCTCATACCAGGTGCAGAAACCAGGTATCAAAATACTTTCAAAGTATTTTCTGTCCAACGTAACGAGTCGAATACTTGCTTCCTTGCAAGTTTAAACCTTGATATTATACAGATAAGATTCAAAATATATATTCCAATCAAGACGTAAAATACTTTAAAAGTATTTTATTTCACGTATAAGCACAATCTGAACCTTATGCGTATGAACATAAGATATAATTTTGTACTACTTTAAGTAGTACTTACTTTGAAGGGACAGTATACTTTAATGGAAAAATACTTTCAAGTCTTGCAAGTGTATCGGGTCGGTACCTGGTTGGTATACTTGCAAGGATATACCAGGTATCAAAACCTGGTAACGTAAATACGCACCATCTCTACAGTGTTTAGACAAGTGGGGCGCAGTCTTAGACAAAGCAACCGTTATAAAGTTTTATCAACGGGGGGTTGCTTTGTAATTTCGTAACTTGCACAGATTCTATATCAGTTCCAAAGCACAGCTGCTAATTAATTAATTGCACTAAAGTGTAGGCTGTATTATGTTAGGCGTGTAATTATGTAGGAAATGCTTCATTGTGTTCATCATCATCATATCGGTTAGAGGACGCCCGCTGATGATCATGAGCTTTCGCGGGGATTGCTGTAGCAACCGGCCTTATGCTGCTCGCATCCAGCGATTGCGTTTACCTACTTAGTATAGTTGTTTATGTTTATCAATCGATTGCCTAAGAGTAAAATTACTATAGGTGTGACTTAGTTGCACCCTGGTCTTAAGACCCAGGGACAATATCAAAACTAGACTGACAATGATTTGAGTGGTCGTTCGGTAACTTTTACCTAGCCAGTTATTAACAGAAAGTATCGAATCAACAAAGTAAAAAGGTTTAATTTAAGTATGCTTGGTTAAGTCAGCAAAACCAAGAAAACTGAAATATACCAACCTACTGGTACAGGAGTAGTCGTAGTAAGAGAAGAAAAGTATGTTGTATGTGGAGTCTATTAACTAGATTACATTACATTCACAGAATGGGTATATGTATAACACCTAGTGAACTTGGTAGAAAGTTTCAAGATTTAATTAAGCAAACAGACAAAGTAAGTAATTAAACTCTTCATTGTACATTAACATTATCTAAAATTGAATAAAATTTAACTTCATCAGAATAGGACAAGTAAAATTGAAGAAAAGGGGGGTTGTATGTATGTAGTGCTATGTAGAATGAAAATTTAAGTTTCTGTCTGCCTGTCAAACTGGTAAATTGTTATCGGTTTCATTAAAATAGGGTAAGTAAAATTGAGAAAAAGGGGGGTTGCAATTTTACTTAAAATAAGAATACCTAAGGTTGCGGGTTCTGTCTGTTCATCAAACTAGTAACTACAGAATAATACTTTATTTTAAAATTATAGGGAATCTTTAGATAAGTATTATACGACTATTACTATGTCTGCTATGATACTCTAAGTTCTATTCTAAGATTACCAACATATTCTTAAAAATATGTGCACTATGATATAACATAAGTCATTAGGTGGGGTTTGAGATGTAAACAACTGCGCACTTGGGAGGTTTTAGGATTGCAAGTAGGTAGATATTAATATTGTGAGCAGTGGTTCATTTCAAGATGAGCATGATTAAAAACCTCCGAGCATAATAAGTAGGAAAAGGAAAACTTACCTTTTATTTTGATATAATAGTAGTTCAAGCAGGAACAGAATGCCAAACTTGGAAGAGACTTGTGAGGTCTTTGAGTGGAATGGTACTTTGCTCATAATTATAGTTTACTTCACCTATGTGTTCAAGGTTTCCTCACAATGGTTACTATTGTCAAGAGGTTTCTGGTATCTTTCAAGTCAGTATTATAATAAGATACACAAGCAATGTACATACAATGTTGTAGGTTTCAGTTAGAATAAATAAGGAAACATAAAAAGGTAAAGCATTTATTGTATAAGTTACCCTTAGTAAGCTAATTTCACCAGTTTAAACAAAAAGAAAGGAAAGGTATTGCATAACTTCCCAAATCAGTAAGTTAAGCAAGAAAGTACAAGTCTCAACCAAGTGGAAAATACTTGGCTGCGCACTCCCTCATACACTCATGTATGAAAAAAAAAAAAAAAAAAAAAAAAAAAAACCTTGACATCTTATTGCGGAAGGTTTTCCATTAGCTCATGCACAGTGATAGTTTTCACAAATCAATATAGAATAGGAGTAGTAGGTATAAAGCGAAGATATTAATAAATTTTAATTAACGGGTTACATTTGTCAAGTAATGGAATAGCAAGTATGAATTGCGCACCTATGTCAAATTATGTCTATCAAATTAGTAACATTCATAGCCAAAAACCCAAAGGCAACACACTTATAATTTAGACATATCACTTTAGGTTAGTGCGTAGTGTAATATAAAACATCGAGTACAAAGCATCAAACTTCTCCCATAGCATTGAAGGGACACCTCGATAGCATTTGTAGCAATCACAGATATATTATTAGGTTCCATTTTATTTCATAGACATCACATTTTAGCAGCAGGTTTAGATGTTGCAAAGCTTTTGTGCCTCCAGTAGTAGTAGAAATAGGATCATAATCATTCCTTTGTCATTAGGTAGAATGATCAACTATTATCTTCAAACTCCTGAAACAAGTAAGTGGCATGATTAACTTAGTTTTAAGTAGGCTACATTATCCAAGAGTGTGTATTGCATATGAAATATTAGTTTAGTGAGTATAGGTTAAAGTTCACAAGCACTATTGATATTATATACTTAAGAAATAAGTGAATGGTATAATACTTACAAAAATTAAGGTACCTAAACTTGTAGGGATACTTTGGTTTTCTCACGGGGTTTTATACATAACGTATCCATTCCGTACATGTTTGATGATGATTAAACTGCATAAGCGGCTTGTTATAGCGCGTCCATCTTCAATGTGTGGTTGTAAGTAGGTATTCGGATAAACAAAGATAGCATTACGGCATAATTATGCTACGGCACATCGTAAAAGTAATTAATGACGTCTTCACCTTCTTAAATGGCTATAACTAATAATAACAAATGAAATCGAAATCAACAAAGCGTTTAGGACTAGGACGCTTGTCATTTTGACATTTTTGACAAATTTAATATAGGTTTTCGATTTTTGCTCTCCTACGAAGGCAAAGGGATTTCTAGCCATACAGCCACGTTTGCTATGATATTTAATTTTAATTTTCAAATTCTTATTTTAAGTTTTAGCCTGGATACTAGGTCTTTTAGCCAAGTCTCCTACCGAGACAGTTTTTTTGTTAAGTAGGAAAATTTTACCTTGATCTAGCAATTACTTGTGATATGTATAAATAAATAAATAAAAATACTAAAGCTATCGAATGGTATAACTACTAATATTTTTAGTAAGTCTCGAACCGTTTCGAAATAAATTTTGCCCGACTGCCGGCACAAGGTAGGGTTATGTTTTATGAGCACCTATTAAGCTTTAGAAAAAAAAAGAGGTAGTATGTTTTATTGTTTAGTAGAAACAATACGCATAAGCTAGAACGAAATGCGTATGCTATGCTAGGCTAGAGCCAGAAATCGTTACGATGGACGAGAAGTTGTCTATTAAGATTGAAATAAGGTAAACGCCCCTTTTTTGGCATTTAAGTCAACAACCATTAGTATCTGGGTTTGAACTTTTCGGGGATATCCGACGCTGTTGCTAGTGCCGTCTATAGGATTGTACGCTACTATAGTATTTAAGCGAAAAAAAATAATTAACGCGGTCCGAGTGTTGCATTCGTTCTTTTACATTTTAATTAATTGTATCTAACCAATCAAAGTCAAGGTCGGGGTTTAAGGTCACCACGGTCTGAAGTTGGGTGGGAGGCTTCCACTGGAAGCAGACGTTTTTGCGATAAGAAATAGGATGAGTAGTTTTATAGGTATTGTCATAGTCATAAGTAAAGATAGATATTAATATCTTAGGTCCTAAAACTAGTGTTAGTTACAAAGTTTTAGTAACTGAATTGTGCTAATTGTTTCGATTCCAATGTTATCATAAGAAATGATAGATCTTAACAATTTTAGGTTCTGTTTTCTAGGTTTTACATAGTCACTAATAACTAGATTGTGTAAATTGGTTCGAACCCAATGTTAAATTCTTGCTGCGTTATGTATGTTGTATGTAAACTTTTTATGCTACATAATCGATTACAAATACATAGAAAAATACAGATAGTGGTAGAAAGGCGAACTTATTAATTAAAAAGATGTCTACTTGCTAACCTTTGAGTAAAAGTCAGAGGATAATATATAAGTTTTAGTAACTGGACTGTGTAAATTGGTTCGATCCCAATTTTAGATTCTGGCTGCATTTATGTCTGTTGTATGTAAACTTTTACGTCTATCGACGTAATCGATTAAAAATACGTAGGAAAACAGAAATAGTGGCAGAAAGGCAAACTTATCAGTTCAAAAGGATGTCTTCCAGCTGACCTTTGAGTAAGAGACAGAGGATAATATATACGAAACGTACGTAACGTATTTACGAATTGGTTCGACCCCAATTTATAATTCATGTTGTGATTTGTGATTAGCACCTACAGTGAATTGGTTCGATCCCAATTTCTAATTTATTTTGTGTTATTTGTGATAAGTACTTACATTCGAATTGATTCGAGCCCAATTTATAAATCATGTTGTGATAAGTACTTACTTAGGAATTGGTTCGATCCCAATTTATAAATCATGTTGGGTTAATGATTGATTTGATCCCAGGGTTTAATTCTCATGTTGTTATTATGCAGTGATAGCGAGTTTGTTCAGTCCCAATTTTTAGTTCATGGTGAATGATTTGTGTTAGGTATCAGTTCGACCCAAGTTTTAGTTTATACGTGCTATTTATGTATGAAGTATTGGTTCGACTCCAATAACACTACTTTCGAAACATAAACCTTATAAAACTTTAAAATTAATTGAACTTATTTTTAAGTAATTAAGTTGGTGTTAGAGGCCATTTTGGTACTCGACCGAAAGCGTTACCTATATCTTATTTATTTCACTCTGAGAAAGAAAAACATAACATATCAGCTGGAACGTAAGAGAAAACAATGTTTAAGTTAATTAATTAAGTTATTTAAGACGCAGAGGATGAATCAGTGATGACTTCATTCGTAAATTACGAAACAGGTACAATAACAGCAAGTACTTCGTAATTCACACGTGTGAACATAGCTCGAAGAAGGGGACAGTAGACTGATACATAGTAGTTTACAAAGTGGTCAATAGGTGGTCTTGTCTCGAGGTGCCATTTTCTTCCAGACAACCTTCAGAGAAAGATAGGTTAAGAACTAGCCAATTTGTACGATTGACAATATAAACTTTGAATAGATTTAAGCATACTCGAAAAAGACATGCAATCAATATTTATAAATAAGAGGTACCTACTTATTATAAACCACTGGAGTTATTGAATTAAAAAAACGATAGCCAAAGCCAACGATTTTGTGAGTAGGTAATTGATCGTCTTCATAAATACAATTACTGGTGATTTTCATGCAAAATATACTGAAGGATTGTGTCATCACATTGACGCTATAACATAAAACCATTTCTATGCGAAATCAGGAACAGAATAAAGTAAAATTAAAAATAAAAATTTCCGTTATGCAAGTTCTCTTTTAGCTTTGTCATGTAAACATAATATTAAAATAAAATGAAACATTTTAAATTAGTACGTAGGCGAGATATTATATAGTGTGACGGTAAATAATTATTATGTAATTGGGTTCTATAAAAGGGGGGTTGCGTCAATGTGGACGGGTTCCTGCACTGGTTGTCTAAGTTGTACTCAGTTGAATTGTTGGTGTGTTGGGATAGTTGTTCGACCGGAGGGCATTAAAAATTACCTAATAATAATTAATTATTTTAGAAAAATAATAGTTTTCATTTCTTGTTGTGCTGTTGACTTGCTTGCGTGGCGTGAAGAAAGATATTTGAATGCGGTTATGTGATACTTGCTTAAGATAGAAATAAATGGGAGTGTGTGAAGTAATTAATAGATGGCATTAGATAATTTTACGAGGGCTCTCGCATTTTTATAGCTCTGAAAGAAGTGAAGACGGTTTGTTGGCATTTGACTCCGAGGCACCACATCTGAATTCTTTGTGGGAATTGGTGTTAGGATCAGGTCAACTTTGACATTGTCAGCATTTTAGGCTGCCCACAGAGAATTCCTACTCCACATGATCATAGACCCCTGACTAAATATCTACTCCGTAAATAGAAATCTATAAGAGGGAGTTGTTCGAACGGTACCAGAATACTCAGCATTAGAGGTGTGTAACACATTTCAGATTTTATATTAAATCTGTATTTTACCAAATGCAACAGCTCTTTTCTTTAAAGATTTTCATTTGCGCACATTCTCCAAGAAAGTAGTGGTTATGATTTTGGAAAACAATATCGAATAGATATATGGCCACCGGATAGGTATCTTTCGAGCTAGAAACGTTAAGCTAGTTTGAGAAAGGGATGTATTGGGGGATCCAATCTATAATCCATAAAAGCAATGCAGGATCGGGTTGGATAAACTGATGCATTACCATTAGGGTTGCGCTGCTTGAGAACCAGTGTCCCACACTTGAGCTAGAATCTCCTTGTGAAGACTGATGGTTATTCATGGCTGATCTATCATATTTTGGTATTGCAATTCGTTTTGTGATCACTATGGACTTGGTATAAAAACACACTACATATAAAAAAAAAATCTTGGGGTAAAATGTCAATAAATTGAAGTTATACATATGTAGAGAAATTCTAACAAACAAATGAAGATTTCTTTATGTATATTTGTGAACATTGAGATTTAGAAAATGTACTCCGGTTGAATAATATTCTAGGCACCTGCGTAACATTTTGGGGGTTGGCTGTAACGGTCTGGCTTTGGGTTCAGCAGCCCGTCACGTTCACAAATATATTTTATACTAAAGTATTAATAAATCAATTATATTATTTCTTGAGGTATGGCCCGCCACAATATATGCACCAGTAATGCTACTTAGAATCCCCTTTGTAGGGAAATCTTTAATAGATGTATGATCTACTCGCACAGTAAGCACCTATACGGCATCTACCTTAAGATATTTAACTACTTAAATGCTATCTATAACGTTAACAATTTGTCGCTGAGTGGCTAAATAAACATTAGGCAATTAGTCCGGCGCGGTCATTTCAGTACGAACAAAAGTCTGTAGGCATGACCATATAAGGAGGTAAACAAACCTGAAAATATGGCCATATAAGGAGTCAGACTTGCTGGCGCCTACGAAGCTAATGTCCCTGAAGTAGCTAGAGAAGCCAAAACGCAGACGCTAAAGAAGTTAAAGAAGCCAAAACGCAGACGCTAAAGAAGTTAAAGAAGCCAAAACGCAGACGCTAAAGTAGCTAAAGAAGCCAAAACGCTGACGCTAATGTCCCTAAAGAAGCCAAAACGCAGACGCTAATGTCCCTAAAGAAGTTAAAGAAGCCAAAACGCAGACGCTAATGTCCCTGAAGTAGCTAAAGAAGCCAAAACGCAGACGCTAATGTCCCTAAAGAAGCCAAAACGCAGACGCTAATGTCCCTGAAGTAGCTAAAGAAGCCAAAAACGCAGACGCTAATGTCTCTAAAGAAGCCAAAACGCAGACGCTAATGTCCCTGAAGTAGCTAAAGAAGTCAAAACGCAGACGCTAATGTCCCTGAAGTAGCTAAAGAAGCCAAAACGCTGATGCTAAAGTAGCCAATGAAGCTAAAACGCTCCTCTGAGACTATAAATAGACCACAGAAGCGAGAATCGGGGCTTTTTACTGTTGTCTGGCGTACTGAGTAGACGTGCGGAGGACTCTTCTTGATTATTCATTATTTGGCATTCAAGCCGTGTGGACGTGTGTTACGTTATTTACCATATTGAAGTACCATTATTATATTCACACCCGAATCGAACGAAACTGCGCTACGGTATTGGTGAGATCTTTCCTATTTAACTGTATTATTTGCTAAAACTAAAGTGTATTGTGTGTATTTCAGCGATCCTACAATTTGTTTCACTTGTTTGAATTTAACTTCAATTAGTGTTAAAGTAAATGTCTTGGCAAGATGAAACTTGCATTTTGCTGTTGCATTAGTGTTAACTTCATGGCTCGACCGGAGCGATCCTTTGGACGGATACCTAACATGGTGACAACGAAGTCCTCTGGATTTAGAATCCAAACGGTTGGATGCCCCAAAATGTGGCCTCTTTTGGGCATGGGTTTTCATTCATGATAAACTTTATTGATTATCATGTTTAATTTCCTGTGTGAGCTCGCCACACACGGGAATGTTGGTCCACTATGAGGATGTCTAGACAGTGAGGTTCTCATGTGGTCCAGCTTGCTGTGGACCGTACTGATCTATATATGTATATATTCACTCGTTTGTGTAGGGGTATCCAGGGGCCCTTCTTCTCTCCCAACCCTCTCGGTTGTGTGGGGGCCCAACCCAGACGTAACACCGGGATTTAGGTATAGGTCTATAGAGGTAGTCCCGAACCTCGCATCTTATAGGGTTTTAGAATAGATAGTAATCCATTCCTTGCATCGAGAATGGGTTAGAGTTAGGGGTTTATTCATTGCACTGAGAATAAACAACATTACACACACACACTAAATTTAAATGTGAGGCCAGTCCTCTAGATTTGTTAACACCTTAGCTTAATTTAGGGAAATAGGAACCTTCTCTAAGTGTAGGCATAGGGCGTAGGTTCGTCATTAAGCGGATGGAAATCCTAATTTCTTTTGGACATTTATTTCAGGTCTTAACTTTAATTACTTACCATAATTACCTTCAACTATTTACCATAATATAATTATCTTGTGTGAGCAATTCTAGCCTAAGATGGGATTTTATTGGTTGATTCTGTAGCATGAACAATGTGCTATTTTACAGTAAAAATACCTTATACTACATTTGGTTGGAATTGTTAAGAAATAAAACAAAACCATCCCATATATTTGTTCTTTCCTAGCGAAGCAAAGCAAGCTTAGTATTCCTACTACCAAACGGAGGGGAGTCCTATATTAAGGTCTGACCAAATACATTCATTATCAATCAGATATCCTTCACTACAGTCAAAATATGACTTTGTTCAAGCTATAGAAAACATAGACTTGATGTATACTGGTTTTGGTAGATGAAAACCTTACCTTGGCTAGAGAGCTTACACTTTACTTAGTGAAAGTAATATTATAGTTTAAATAACATAAATTATTTAATGTCTACAGGACTAAAGTTTATTATAAATCAAATGAAGTATCAACAGTATACTTACTTTCATCGTACTTACTGTTTCAATAATACTATTGACTTTAACCAAGAACTTGATATTATAATGTTAATTCACTATAAGAACAAAGATTCTTATTATCCTTGCTTTAGATTGATAAAGTCAAATCTATTGAGTTTCTTGCGGCATTTCTTCTCAATAGACTCCCTTATGAAGTGCTGGTAATATTTGCTAACTACAGAGAGAGAAGCTAAATTACCTTATCCTATTTGAAATAATCAAGAATAAAATATATGAAAGAAATACTTTTGCTTTATGCATTTCTATGAAATAATATTATTCTATAACTTTGTAATCAATACTGGGTTATGAAACTGTTCCATAAATATGGCAGAACCCAATTCTCTCTCTCTTTAAATAATAATAAAAGTGGAGGAGAGACGAAGTAATGTGACGGTCTCACTGGAAGGTGCGGGGAGTGGGCACTTCCTTTACCACAAAAACATATTTGCTAATAAAATCACTAGAATTCATCATTATGATATCAAACATCTAATCAGCCTATTTCTATAATCTTTATAAATCAACCTCTAACTACGTATCTGTCGACTGATGTTATTATTGAATCTATTTCACGTTCAACGCTCGTAAGCCTCAGTAATATTTAGACGTTACTTAAATAGGTAGATCATAAGATATTCTAAGATGTAGGATGTTCATCTGTAGCTTAATAGGTACCATTTTTACGCACTAAAAGGACCGAGGTTATTTACGGATCACAACGCAGGGTTATCACCACTAGACGAATCACTGGCCAAATCTTCAATCATCAATCTTCAATTAAATCTTCAGTTAATTTTAAGTACTAGTTTTAAGCGATTAAATCAAACAAACTCCCCCATACAAAATCTCCCAATTAGAATCTCCATATACATATAAAATCAATAAATTCAAAAATAATTCCAAAAATAAAACAAGTCAAAAACAAATAAAGAATATTAAAAAAAGACGAATTTACTAGTCCGCTACACACAGACTAGCAAATATTTATTAATTTATTTCGTACACGCGCCGACAGTGTCCGCATTCTCCGTGTGAATTCACAACACAAAGTAATTTCAGGACAGACTCTGACACGGTGGTACCGTTTAATTCACTCACTTGTCTGATCAGGGTTCCGTAAACATCACCTCAGCAGATCAAACAAACATTCAAATTAAATTTTAAAAGCTTCCACAAAAAAGTTGGGCTTCACAAGTTTCGTCTAAAATTAACCTTACTATAATAATATAAAACTTAAACTAAAACTAAAACTAGGGAAACTAAAACTAGGTGAGGTCCCCCAGGTCTGATCCCTGCGGCAGGGTCCCCATGATGCTGGCTGCGTTTCCCCTCTGGATTGAAATGCCAATCCGTTGGGCAAGAAACGAGCCAGCTCTAGGGTCCCCAGTGGCGGAATATAATTTTAAATGCTATAATGAATGACAACTCATAGAAAATTTAGGGTAATGGCAGGACTCGAACCAGGAACATTAGCATTTCGTGCCTTGCGTTTACCAGTTTCGCCACAATGCCGCTACCATACCCTGCGAATTGTTCAATGTGTTTCGTCTTTACGGTCATTACATTATTGGTTTTTGTTTGGGTTAACTACCCTCGGTGTCATCTATGAGAAACTTAATAAGTTATCTCATTCAACTTTGTCATTTATGAATGCCCGTTAGCTGACGAGAGATGACGCCATTTGTTTTTAAATTTTTGTAATCGAATTTATTTTTTTAATTTTCGAAAAAAAATCAAAAAGAAAAAATCGAAAATTTAAAGAATAAAATATAAATTCGAGTACAAAAATCAAACAAACAGACAGCTTTGGCTACTAAAACATTTTTTTTTTCATAAAATAGGAACGCAAACGAGCTAGTGGGTCATCTGAATAGTAGAGTAGGGTAGAGTAGAGTAAAACAAAATAGAAGAAAATAGAATAGAACAGAATGGAATAATTATTCATCAAATCTTTATCAGTTACAATCACTAAGCTAGCAACATAATGCCCAACAGATTGACACATCAATAGTAACAATTACAATCTTACGATTCAGTTATATTAATGTTTGATTATGTTATCATCATCATCATCATCATCATCTTCTCAGCCACAAGAAGTCCACTGTTGAACATAGGCCTCTTCCATGGATTTCCAAAGTGGCCGGTTGGAAGCAGCATGCAACCAGCGCCTTCCTGCCACCTGTATGAGGTCATCGGACCATCTTGTGGCTGGTCGTCCTACGCTGCGCTTGCCTGCATGCACAGCGTAGGCGCAATGCTTGCATTGCTTGGGTGATTATGTTAAATGATACATAATTATTCCATATCGTTAGTCATAAATTCTTTAACATTACAAAGACTTGTCTAACAGCAAACGTTTCAGTTAGGACTGGAACCGGGAGTCGCTTAGTAACATTTATTACACGCTTTGGTAATTTTTCGTAGAGGATTGATAAGTTTAAATGATAATGACAACTCAAAGAAAAATTAGGGTAATGGCAGGACTCGAACCTGCAACATCAGCATTCAGTGCCTTGCGTTTTGCTAGTATCGCCACATTACCAACTTAATTGGTAATGTTAAAATGATTAAAAAAAATTAAATAAAAAAAAATTGGATAAGTGTTTAAATATAAATAAAGTTGAAGGGACTTAAACGCGATAAAATCATTGTTAATCTAGCTCGACGTTTCGTAAATGTTTCAACGGCCGTGGTCACGAGAAGACCACGTGACGTGTCTTCTCGTGACCACGGCCGCAACTGGGTTAAATAGAATAATGACTGCAGCAATAACATGACGACAGGCCAAGCCAACAAGACACTGCGAATATTTCAATGTGTTTCGTTTTAACAGAAACTTGGCTCAGGAAGGATATTTGGCGGCGTTCTAAATTCAAATGACTTTGTCTCACGCTCACAGCAAAATTGAATTTTGTCTGCTGTGACTGGATTCCCACCAACTTGCTCGCTAATCCTGCCGCTAAGCAGCAGTGCTTGGACTATTGTGTTCCGGCGTGGAAAGCAAGGCAGCCGGTGCAATTACTGGCACAAGAGGTATTCCATCTTAGCCTTAAAGGTCGACACCGCATCTGCATTCTCTTTAGTGTTGCGTATCTGTGTATAGTCGACCAAGTAATTGCTTGACCACTTTTGATCCTTATTTCTTTGTAATACGGTCGAAAAGTGGTCAAGCAATTTCTTGGTCGACTATACAGTGGTGATCACTTATCCACCACTCACCCACTTGTTCGTTTGCCTTCATCTACACTAATCTACATCTACACTAATATAATAAAGAGGTAAACTTTGTTTGTTTGTTTGTTAGTTTGTTTGTATGTAGGGGGTAATCTCTGGAACTACTGAACCGATTTCAAAAATTCTTTCACAGAATGAAAGCTACACTATTCCTAACGGACATAGGCTACTAATTTTACGTGAACGAAGTCGCCCGCGTCCGCTAGTATTTTAAATAAAGAAAAAGTTAAAACGTAACCAACTCAAAATGTAACCAACATTGTGTAAATATTAATAAAAACGGATCACTCACGTATTTTAAGTCGAGAAATGCCCGACATGTTTCGGACCAGTCCGTGGTCCTTAATCATGAGCCCCCGCGGCGGTGGCGCGACCAAACATGTCGGGCATTTCTCGGCTTGAAAATACGAGAGTGATCCATTTTTATTAATAATATGTCCAAGTCTCACGAAGTTTTATGTTATAATAACATTGTGTAAAGGCCAAATTGTGGCATGACCGGCCAAGTTTAGATTATTTCTATGTGCGTCCCTCTTTCGTTAGACTAGTTAGATAGAGACGCAGATATAAATTAAACCTGGACCGTCACAAGGGCAGTATTATTATTCTATTTAACACTTCATGTCCCGGATTCCATATTCAATTCGGTCCCCTGTTCCCAGTCAAACTGAGCAGTATACTCCACTCAAGTATTCCATTCATACAAAATGTCACGGAACCTTGGCATGGCTGTAAAAAAATACCATTTGTGGTAATCCCGGAGACAGTCCCACGAGGGGGGGCTTAATTAAACCCTCTCCCCCTTAATGAAACCCACTCAATACGAGCTACAATGTGCTGCGAACAATTCGGAACATCGACACGCTGAGACGACAGCCTCCTCAGCTTGAAATAAACGATCGGTTTAAGCGAACGTTGCGTTTAATCTTTTGAACGCTAAGTACGCTTATAGGTGTGGCAAGCAGTTTCAAAGTCAAAGTCAAAGTCAAAGTATTTTATTTGTGAACAATAGGTATACACATAATTATTAATGAGATAATTGTGTTGGATGTCGACAATATTTTTGGTTCAGCTATGTTCTGCCCTAGGGCGTACAAAGGGTTGCTTAAAACTAAAGTACATTATCAATTATTATTTGTCATTTAGTTATGCTCATCATGCCACCGACTCGTTTAGCTGATCGACGACATGGTGCAAAAGCGACATGTGCATGTGGTAATGACGACATGACATAAAAGCGACATGACGTAATGGTGGCCAGGCGTGTGGATGATACTCAATACTCAATACTTTATTTCTTTTCCACAATGTATGTTACAGATGTCTTAAGCTATGTGTTCATCGTGGACCCTGTCGGGCACAGCAACTTTTGATGAGAGGCCAACTTATTACTAAATTATTGCATATGACTATAATAATAATATTTATACATTTCTAAATTGCACAAACTATTACTAAATTCTAGGGTTACCATTTTACTTTTAAATAATACAGAACTATAGATAGAGACAACTTTTTGTTTGCGTTGTTGGCAGAGAAAAACTTAAGCACTACACATATTATCCACATGACTGTAAAGCTAGGAGAATGTTAAAGAGTTGAGTAACGGAGCCTTTGAATTACATGTTTCCCGGGACAATACGTGTTTGGCTTTTTGGATGGTGTGCGGGAAGTTGAAGCCAATAAGTAGGTCGCTTGGATAATTTATTGCAGTATGAGGGCCCAGCGACGAGAATTGCTTGGCGGAAAAATAAGATCAACTAACTTAATAGGACTATAACTATTACTACAACAGTAATTAAACTAAAATAAATGCAAAAAAAAGAAAGAAAAAAACTTAATTATTAATTGTTAAGGTAATTAGTAGTTTACTGTCTGTGTTGCTTTGCGAAGATTCATAAGGTAAGTAAATATTAAAAAGAAAAAAAGTAACAGCTTTTAAAACCATAACCAAAAATGTGATGTTTTTGTAAAATAGTGCAGGCTGTTCTGACAGTCGTTTAAAAAAACCGCCGCCCGCAATATCCTCACTGGGCAATATGGCCACCTTGCTAATTTTGATAAAATTCAATTTGCGACTGAACCGGGCATAGGTACCTAGTTGACCTTTTAAAGTCAATATTGACAGTAGATTCGAAGTAATATTCTATAATTGGTCGCAAGAAGTCGAGACAAACTCGAAATTTTATCTAATGAAGATAAAGATTCGAGTTTGTACAATATAGAATTTAAAAGCGGATTTTGCGGGTGGTAGGACCTAGTGCAAGGTTCATCTGGATCGCTACCACCGTCTTGCTTGCTAATCCTGCCGCTAAGCAGCAGTACTTGTACTGTTGTGTTCCGGCGTGGAGAGCAAGACAGTCGGTGAAATTACTGGTACAAGAGATATTCCACCATAGCCCTCTGGGTTGGCAGCGCATCTGCAATGTCCTTAGTGTTGCGGTTGTCTATGAGCGGTGGAGATCACTTACCATCAAGTGCAACCCTTGCTCGTTTGCCTTCCTATGTTGTAAAAAACAATGTTTTGCGTTATGGAATACAACATTGACAATTTCACTAACGTAATCTGCGAATTAATTCATTCTATAAATAGTTTATCGGCGAACTAATACGTAATAAATAATGCATTACACTATTAGGCGAGCCCATTTTTCCCTTGCTCAGTTTTTAAGATCGTGCAGATTGTAATATCGGCAAGAAATGTGCTCAATAAAGAAATGTCAATCAAGAAATGTAATGCAATAAGAGTGGACCGAACTCAGCGCTCTCCATACAAACGGCGATAACGTTTTCTACCCTCTAAACCTTAAAACCATGATGTTTTTGTACGTTGTCATTAAGCCTTAGAACTAGGTCTGTATGTTTTGATTTTTTAAATATTCTTAATGGTTTCAAAAATATTGACCCTCTTCTGTTTTGTATAAAACTAATCAAATGCATTTATGATCAAATCTATGAAGAATATAAAAAAAATTAAAACATAAAAACCTAGTTCTAAGGAATAATGACAACATATCAAAAAATCATTGCTGTAGATAAAGGTTTAGGGGTGGAAAACGTTATCGCCGTTTGTATGGGGAGCGCTTTTTGGTGCTAGATTCACACTATTCTTAAGATCAATTAATTCTTAAATTGATATACAACAAGTTTATGATTGATATAGCCCACCTCGCCCCGTGCCTGTCTACCTACGCACATAATTAGGCCAAACAACTTCATAACCAGAGTCGGCGAACTTAGGAATAGTTGTACAAATAATTGAGTTACAAGTTCCGAGTTATATTAGGGGGGTGGTAAACTTGTATTGGAGATTATTTGGTTTAGTTGCTCGTTAACTGGCCACCGTGGGATGTTTCATTACAGGTGAGGAGAGTTAGTTGGCCGTTAACTTGTACAGGTGAGCCGTTTAATGCCGGACTCGTCATCTTAAGATGGATATTTACAGTACTTACTTATTACTTTTGTTTACATTTACACTTTTCTTTACTAGTCTATACTAATATATACTAGTCTAAACTAGTCTACAATAGTCTATACTAATCTACACTATTCTATACTAGTCTACACTGGTCTACATTAGTCTACACTGGTCTACACTGGTCTACACTGGTGTACACTGGTCTACACTGGTCTACACTGGTATACACTGGTCTACACTTGTCTACACTGGCCTATACAGGTCTACACTAGTCTTAACTAGTCTACACTAGTATACACTAGTCTATACTAGTCTACACAATTCTATACTAGTCTACACTAGTCTGTACTAGTCTACACTGATCTACACTGGTCTACACTAGTCTACACTGGTCTACACTAGTCTACACTGGTCTACGCTAGTTGACACTAGTCTACACTAGTTGACACTAGTCGATAATAGTATCATAAAGAGGCAAACTTTTTTTTTTGATTGTTTGTATGTAGGGAGTAATAAAAAAACTGGAATTAATGAACCGATTCCAAAAAATCTTTCACTAATCGAAAGCAACACTATCCCTAACAGGCACAGGCTACTAATTCCACGCAAACGAAATCGCGGGCATCCGCTAGTAACTTATACATAATTTTCTACTAACGCTTTTTCTAGATTTTTCTCAAATGTAAAGTAGAAAGAAAAACACGCATTTTACTTACGAACCGATATTTTGACAGATATTGGCTATTATTTTGGTACGACCTTCTTCAAGGTCCGTCCGGATCGCTACCACCATCTTGCTCGCTAATCCTACCGCTAAGCAGCAGTGTTTGCACTGTTGTGTTCCGGCGTGGAGAGCAAGACAGCCGGTGTAATTACTGGCACAAGAGGTATTCCATCTCAACCCTCTGGGTTGGCAACGCATCTGCAATCTCTTTGGTGTTGCGGGTGTCTATAACCGGTGGTGATTTACCATCAGGTGACCCACTTGCTTGTTTGCCTTCGTATTTCATAAAAAAAGTCAAAATGTAACGGTTGGTAAGTAAAACGATTCGAAGTTTGAATGTAAGAACGCGGCATCAAAAAGAAAAGAGCTAATTGGCTGTTTAATGTCTCGGTGTGCTTTTAAAGAGTATTGCCTCAACAGACAGTAATTGGTATTCTTTTCAAACTCCCTTACCTTGTAAACAAAAGGAATTGCCAGTCTCTTTGATGTACAAAATTGACAAGTGAAGTCTCAATGCGGAACCCAATTACGGCCACTGGAATTGCGTTCCATCACTTTCGGTTCACCCTCGTCGTCTGCTACGCGTGACGTCACTGCTACGAGTTCCGTAGCGCGTCTACGGCGTAGAGCCCAAGGCTACGCAGAGAGCGGAAATATCATCATTATATTTCAGTTTCAGAAGACGCCCACTGCTAGGCACAGGCTGTCTTCAAAGATGTCACGACGGTCGGTCTTGTGCTGCTCCCATCCATTGGTTTCCTGCCTAATGGATTTTCAGCCGAAAGTGAAAGCGAATGTTCGGCTTTAGTCTTATTTTTGGCTGAAAAGGAGGCCGAAAACGAAAATGATAAAATGTAACTTTGTCGTGCATACTTTTATTTAATTATGCATATATTGAGAAATAAATAAACCTAAACTATGCCCCATTAAAAAACTGCTGGACTCTGAAATTTTGTTTAATAAATGTAAAATACAACATAACTTCGCTACACACATTTAAAACAAAACAAAATCGCGTCCGTTTAAAAGTCAGGCAACACCGGTTGCGTGCACAATGCGTATTCAACATGGCTCTAGCTAGCTTCGTAGAGCTGCACACACATCCGTTGTGGTTCACCCATAAGTCGGCTGAGTAGAACAACGAGCGGGCCCAATTCAGCCCAAAGCTAACCGATCACTAGATATTACCGAGCTGACGAAGTAAGCTGAATGACGCGTGATGATTCACAAGCTTTTGAGTTTCGGCGTAGCGGAAGCTTCGTCTAGTTTTTGGCTGAAAACGAAAATTTGGCTGAATCATTTTTTTGGCCGAAAATGACTGAAAACAACAACGAAGCTTCGTTGCACTTATTATTACTAACACTTTAGGACTTATGCCTGTAATCAATTTATTTGAATTTGAAGTTAATACTCAAAGGTTCTAACTTGGACCAAGACCGAGAATAATCGAATTTGCGCGGCCGTTCCTCGCGGATGCAAACCCGATCAATCGCCTGCTTGCCCCGGATGCTGTTTAATTCTTATACAGCTTCTATTTACATCTCTGACACTTTCCGGCGACCGGATAGCCTAGCGGTTAGTGACCCTGACTATGAAGCTCGCGGTTCTGGGTTCGATTCCCACAAGAGGCAATTTTTTGTATGATGAATATGATTTTTTTTATCTGAGCCGTAAAAGTTATTTGTTTTTAAGTTACGTAGTTATATGTATAATTATGTGTGTTTATCCGTTGCCTCATACCTATAGTACAGTCAGCCTCAGCAGTTGCTGAACATTTTAGTACCTTGTCGCTGTCAGTGATGTGACATATTCGAGCAACTCTCATTACATACGTTACTACGACAAGGTTCGTAAGTGTTTAGCGATTTCCGAGGCTGACTGTACTAGGAAAAATAGTGGCATAATTCCTTGATTAACAAGAATGCTGTCAGAAATATGATAACTAGATGCTAAGTGGTATAATAAGTCATGTGACATGCAAGCAAGCAACCTGTCTCTCAGTCGACATACAGGGTGTTTGAAATGCGTGTCAAAACCGAAACCGTTTCACACCATTATCCTAAACTGAAAAATAGAAGCAAACTGGAAAAATTAAGTTACATTTTTTGTAATCGAAATTTACTTTTATTTTTATTTTAATAAATTTAAATATTATTATAGAATAATGAAAACCCAAAGAAAAATTAGGGTATTGGCAGGATTCGAAACTGCAACATCAGCATTCCGTGCCTTGCGTTTGCCAGTTTCGCCACATTACCACTAACAACAACAAGTTACCTTGCTACTCCGCGAAGCCAAACTTGTTCCAGCTTGTTGATATGGACTTCTACAAGGTGACGTCTGAATCCATTAATTGAAAAATAGTAAAAAACTTCGGTAAAGTCAGTTTCCATTTTTAAGGCAGTTAAAAACTGAAAAACGTGTTTTTTTTGTGTGATCCACCAGGTGATCCACTTGCTTGTTTACCTCTCTATTCTATAAAAATTGTATGTTGCGCGAGATCTCCTCTAACTTTAATGATTCTTTTTTATTTGTATTCGTTACACTCAAGATTGGTTCTATTTTATTTTGGTGATAATATTCCCCCTCCAAGAGTGTATAATTAAGATTTAATAAAATTACAGTCTCCATATACGTAAATACGAGCTTATCAGAGACTCTATGTACGAAGTAGATTATTAACTAGAAAAGTTATCTTCTTTTTTTCTGTGATACGTATCAGTTCAGTGAAAGTGCTAGGCGGTCATTGACTTGCGCGTTCTGTCAGAACGTTGGAGTTGATATATTGAGTAGCTAAGATAACTAAAATAATGATTAAATAGGAAAAACTTAGTTTTCGAGTTTCTGGAAAAACTAGGTTGGCGCAGTTACCTAAGAAGGATCTTAGCCTCCAAAAAGAGAGCGAATCAAGTGAAGGCCAAGGACATTTAAATAAAAAAAACTAGGTCTAGCTTACAATCGCGAGTATTCTAATTTAATATTATGTAAATTATAACTACTATTTATACCAAGTTTATGTATTTCGGCATTGACGTCTTGTCCCCAATTCGGCAGTGCTGAAGATGCTTTTAATTATTGTTGACGAAGGAGATATTAGGATTGTCAACACCTTAAACTAGCGCACCATAAAAACCTCTTAATTTCAGTTCAGGAAAATGGTCTGAAACCAGGTTTTAGTTTCCAGCACACGTCTCTTACAGCCTGTATAACGTCACGTCAGCGCCAGACAGATCGCCCTGTATTGACCCGTCGCTGATCAAACATTGACATAGTGATATCAATTCTATGTCAACTACTACATGTATGACATGTAATATTGCGATGGTAGGTAACTGCTAACTGTTTTTGCGGGTGGCAGGACCTTGTGGTAGGTCCGTCCGGAGCTGCCACCATTTAACTACCAGTACGGGACTGAGAAGAAAACAGTTTAACTGTCTTATTTCAAAGTCTAAATTTTTTTTTATGAAACAAGCAAGTGGGTCACCTCGTGTGATCATCACCGCCTATAGACACCCGCAACGTCAAAGAGATTGTAGATGCGTTGTCAACCCAGAGGGCTAAGATGGAATATCTCTTCTGTCAGTAATTAAACCGGCTGTCTTGCTCTCCACGCCGGAACACAATAGTGCAAGCACTGCTGCTTAGCGGCAGGATTAGCGAGCAAGATGATGGTAGCGATTCGGTCAGACCTTGCACAGGTCCTACCACCCGCAAAATAGCGGAAACATAAGAACTCGAACGCCCGCCACTTCGTTCGCGTGGAATTAGTAGCCTATGTTCGTCAAGAATACTAGGGATAGTGTAGTTTTCTATTATTATCCACGTATATATATAAAAGTGTTATAAAAGTAAATAAACTATCAATACAAGATATAAAAACATTCATCATCATCATCTCAGCCACAAGAAGTCCACTGTTGGACATAGGCCTCCTCCATGGATTTCCAAAGTGACCGGTTGGAAGCAGCATGCAACCAGCGCCTTCCTGCCACCTGTATGAAGTCATCGGACCATCTTGCGGCTGGTCGTCCTACGCTGCGCTTGCCAATACGCGGCCGCCATTCGAGAACTTTTCGACCCCATCGGCCATCAGTTCTCCGTGCTATGTGCCCTGCCCACTGCCACTTCAACTTGCTAATCCGCTGGGCTATGTCGGTTACTTTCGTTCGTCTGCGGATCTCCTCATTTCTGATTCGATCACGCAGAGAAACTCCAAGCATAGCCCTCTCCATAGCTCGTTGCGTGACTTTGAGCTTTCTTATAAGGCCCATAGTAAGCGGCCACGTTTCAGTGCCATAAGTCATCACTGGTAACACACATTGATCATACACTCTCGATTTCAGACACTGAGGTATAAAAACATTATTAAAACTTAACCTAGGACAGAAAATGTTTTTTTCCAACCAAATAAGTCGACAAAACAGCAGCGTTTAGTAAGATTAATGTATCAAATAATTACAATAATGAGTGAAAATAGATGTTTAACTAAATTTGTGTAAATAGGTTTTTTCTACTCAATTTAGCGCGGGCTGAACGTGGACCCATTATTCCGTTATTACCGGTAGGGTGGCTATGAACACCTGTATATTTTATAGCGGGAAAAAATATCGGTAACAACGGCATAACAAGCATAAAACCTATACCCTAAGAAAACTCTCATGGATTTCATGTGAGCCAATTTTGATTTGCTTGCGGTAATGTGACCTGTAGAGAATATATAATAGAATGCACTGTCTTGAAATAAATAAACAAATCAGATGATCTAATATAACTTGCTGCAACAAGCGCGGCTTTGCGAAGCTACGAGTATAGCATACTTATGACGTTTATCGGGACTTAAACGCGATAATAATCTGTTTATTTATTTACCTCGACGTTTCGGCCGCGTTGCAGCGGCCGTGGTCACGAGCAGACTGAAGCGGAGGGTGTCACTGCTGTTTAGCCGCGCGAGTTTTACGAACTACCCGCACTTGGTCTTGTTTATTTTTAATTGTCATATTACCACACCGACACACAGTGCTTACAATAACTGATTTATCCGAAGATACATCCCGACGCTTGCACTTGCTGATTACCGGATTCCATGAAGAAGAAAGCTTGTATCCGTCTTCCCGGTTGAAATTCCTGTACGTTTTAATTTCAACCGCTTCACGTACCATTCTTGGATAATAATGACGTTCCGTGGAGAGGATTTTGGGGTTATGAAGTTCGATCCAATGGTTTGGTCCTGGTACAAGTACAAGTGTCTGGTACAAGTATAGCGACGCACCCCTGTACTGGGGCCAGCGCAATTCGCTATGGATGAACTCCAGCAAAGTGTTTGGATATTTTTTCATTACAAAGTAGTTAGCGTCCTAAGTAATCCCAAATAATATCAGATTTTGGGTTGTCTTATAAAAAATAAAAACATTTATTAATAGAATAATAGTGTGATTTTATGATTGTTTTATTTATTAATGATAATGTTTGCAAAAAACATCGATGTTAACTGACATCGAGTATCGATATCATTATCGATGCCATTATTGATGTTTTTGCAACATCGGTCAGCGGTAGAGACCGCCAGGCAAGTGGACGACTCTTCTCTGAGCCAGCTCCCACCACGTCGCTGGGCGCTGCCTGTGTGCGTGCACACAAGACGTATTCCATCTTAGCCCTCTGGGTCGGCAACGGATCTGCAATCTCCGTGATGTTGCGGGTGTCTATAGGCGGGGTTATCACTTACCATCAGGTGACCCACTTGCTTGTTTGCCTTCCTATTTCATAAAAAAATACTTAAAATAACATTAAGTGGTTTGTTATTCGAGACTTGGGGCGGGTCTTAAAACTTTGATTACTTTGATGGCCTCTGAATTTTAACTTGGATTTTAGTTGAGATCAAGTTCGAGACACAACTCTGTAATTATGGCTCTGAAGGGCCGCCAAAACGAATTTAATAGAGGCATTAACTTAATTTAGCTGAAGGCCAGGGAGGGGAGGGGGCTTTCAAAGTCAAAGTCAAAATATTTTTATTCAGAGTAGGCTTACAGGAAGCACTTATGAATGTCATAAAATTTACCGCCGGTTCGGAAAAACCTCTGATGAGAAGATACCGCAAGAAACTCAACGAGGTGTAATTTTTTAAATTAATCAAAATTTCAATGTTGTTTTTACATCTTCAATATTTAAAAATGTAACAGTTTAACATTAAGTGTACAATATTTGGAGCCAGGGATCGCCAATACAACTTGGGATCATTTCCAAACATCCCTATTCAAGATATAGTCATTGATTTTACAATACGCCCAAGAAATTAATGTCTTCTTGACAATAGAGTCTTTGGGTCGACAACCAACCGCTAGGTCCTACGTGCGGGCTCATACTAATTGTTCGATAGGCGTGCACTCGTTCCGTGCGCCCACGCAACTTAAGGGCTTATTACACTACGCGGTATTCAGACAGTCTTATTAAGATTCAGCATAGTGTAATAAGAGTTAGCCTGTCTTATTAGACCGACCCGCGACCGAATGGGTTCGGCCGTGCTTACTTGCTTACTAAGACTGTCTGAATACCGCGTAGTGTAATAAGACCTTTAGCGGAGGGCCCTTAGTAATCTATGTAGCCGAAGTCGCGGGGAAAAGCGTTATACGGACGGATACAGTCCCTGCATAATCGGAGTGGTGGGCACAGCATCACGGAATAAATCAGCATTAAAGCGGCCTAATTTCCTCCGCCATTAGGGCCGCATTATGCCGTGTTTATGACCAGAATATTTTGCACGTCATCCCCAATTAAAGGACAATTTGGTAGTTGAGAAAAATCCAGAAGGATCCTTTTTATGACATGTCCGGGTTAAAGTGAACTATGAAGTTTTGGAATGGGCTTCCCACCATGGTATTTCCATTGCGTTAGATTTGGTTTAGATCAGCGATACTCAACCTGCGGCTCGCGGCCAGGCCTTTGTTATTGGTCCACCTGAAGTTACAAAAATGTAAACCTTTTTACATTTTGCACCATTCAAAATTTCGCGCCCTTAAACAATTTTTGCTTGCAGCCCTCGACCACAGAATAAATAATAGTACTAACGTACAGAAACTTCTCTTTTTTGACCACCATTAAACGAATTCCAACTTTATGATCAGGTACAAAAAGTTCGTATTATTTCATAAACATTCGCCAGGCGGCATTCGTCAAAAGGAAGGCGCCGCCCGCGCCCGCCTTCCACCCGCAATGCCCTGGCGCACCGCTAGGGTTGGGCTGCTATTATAGTAAGCTATCTCATACGACACAGAGTGAAAGGACGCGCCCGCGGCGGGCTGGCAACCTACTGCGATTAACCTATGCCATAGGTAATGCGGCGAGCGGATCTACAGTGCGGAGTGGAACCCCCCTGCCTCGACACCATGACTGAAACGTGTTTGTGGCCCCTTAAAAAAAGGTTGAATATGGGCTGGATGAGATATTTTGATTTCCTATTGAAAATTGCAATACATTCTATGTCAAAATATATGAAATTCATAAAATGATCGTCAAGAAAATTTAAAAAAACTACAATATTAATAAAAAAAATGGAAAAAAAAACAACAATAAAAATCTAGAAATATGACTAGAGAGTGTGTAGAACGAGTACCAGTACTTTATGTTTATTTGAACTCTACGTTTTAATTTTGATGTCTGAATATTTTTTTAATTTTAATTTGTTACACTAACTTTAAAGTAGCTTATGATCGTGGGTCACTTTACCAATCATTCAAATCAAGTAAAGTTATTTGTCATTTTAAAACATGGGGCAGTTAGCCTACTGTAGACTTTCTCCGTTACAACCAAGGGTCACAGTTTTCAATATTTCTTTATGGAACATTAATATTTGTTTTTGGAAATTACTTGATTGATTACAGTCCTTTATGGAGCTTCCGCCATTTTGTGGGTAATATTAAATAATAGACGTATTTTGTCCTTGTTTGGAAGGACATTTTTCCGAATCACTGAATATTCTAACAAACTAACTTTATGCCTCTTTTATGAAGCCGAGGAACGTCTTTGTACGAAACGAGCTTTATATCTCTATTATAATCATTAACACGTTCACGTGCGCAGTCGATTTTATAGAATATCGTTGTTACGCACAGTATTTCCCCATACAAAATACAACGACGATTATAGACTTTGTGATACAACGTAGGTAAAAATAACGCCAATCTGACAGGAACGTTTCTTAACGTCAACTGGCGGAACTAGCAGCGACGTCATAGGACGATGTACAGTTCCTTGCATGTATGTGCACTCTAGTCATCTTTAGTGAGGGTAAAGTTGGATATAGCGTGGCACTAGTGGTTCCAATTTTTGACATAATGTAGCACGATGACGTAGCTGATAGAATTTAGTACGGGCGCTCGGCGTTCAGTCACGTTGTATGAGATTTTAATTTTTTTGTTTCGACTGCTATTTACGTTCTGTTGCGCCGTACATACCATTTTGTACGTCTTATCACGTAGCGCACATGAACGTGTTAATTACCTAGAAATATGCCCGATTGCATACTGGCTGGCATGTCTAAATGCATGCTTGCTTGCATTTCCGAATGCATGCTGACTTGCATGCCTGATTGCATGATTGCCTGCAGCACGCGAGCGTAGCAACGGGTAAAAGCAAATAAATTCGTAAAGGTAAAATTCGTAAACCTAACTTGCACGAGCACGGCACTGGTTTCGCGGAGTAGCAAGGTAATTTGTCCCAGTTTGTAGAGTATCTGGGTGATTATTTACGCGTTTTAACCGCCGTCATTTCATTACATTATCTAATTATCACTGTGTGTTTCTCTTTTTAGTTATTTTTGATGATTTGTAAAGGTTCTTTTTTTATACACATATAAAATAGGAAGGATAACAAGCAAGTGGGTAACTTGATGGTAAGCGATCACCACCGCCTATAGACACCCGCAACACCAAGGAGATTGCATATGCGTTGCCAATCTAGAGGGCTAAGATTGAATACATCCTGTACTTGTAATTGCACCGGCTGTCTTGCTCTTTACGCCGAAACACAACAGTGCTGACACTCCTGCTTAGCGGTAGGTTTACTCAAAAAGGCTCGAAACGGGAATTCGATTCGTCCCAATATATTTACGCGATATAAGCCGTTTATTAACCGTTCAATTTCGATGTTAGTTAGGTTCTTCAACATTACCTAACCCTATCGTATAACCTAGATGTGCTGAGTTTAGCAAACTCCTAACTTGTCAGAATTGAGCGCTGTAACGAACTTGCTGTGAATAATACTCGCTCAACGTTCCCAATTCACGAAGCGTCTAGAAACGAGATAGCTCCAAGTTACTCGAAACTGCATTATTATATGTATATCTCCTTATAAAATCCATATATCTACTATCCATATAATAGTTTGTTTTGTACCACATTTGTGAAGTAACGTCAGGGGGGTTCCACTCCGCACTGTAGGTGCGCTCGCGGCACCATCCATGGCATAGGTCAATCGCAGTAGGTTGCCGGGCCCGCCGCGCGCGCGCCCGGTCACGCTGTGTCGCATGAGATAGTATTATAGTAAGCAGCCCAACCCTAGCGGTGCGCCAGGGCATTGCGGGTGGAAGGCGGGCGCGGGCGGCGCCTTCCTTTTGACGCATGCCGCCTGGCGAATGTTTATGAAGTAGTACGAACTTTTTGTTCCTGATCATAAAGTTGGAATTCGTTTAATGGTGGTCGGAAAAGAGAAGTTTCGTCCGTAATCGTCCGACTTGTTCATTTTCATTGTAACAACAACAACACATACTTTTTATTGATTCACACAAGTAAATAAAATAAAAAAAACACAGACACACGGAAATTTACATGGGATTCAACAGGCGGTCTTATCGCTAAGCAGCAATCTCTTCCAGACAACCTTTGCAAAGAGATACGGTGAGAAGTAGCCAAAGTACAGTCAAGGAATTTAATTTCCAACCCACCTAAGGTTCAATAGCATATAGCAAACTGTCACCATAAGAGCTATAGAGCAAGACGTTAGTTTGACATATCGACCTTAATGCATAGCGAATGTCAGACGACATTTCAATGAAATGGGTAGGGAATTAAATTCCTTGACTGTACAATGGGCAGTGCAAATTAAATCACTCAAAATAAACGTACATAAAAATTAACTTAGATAAATAAATAATAATAATAAAATAAATAAATAAACACTGAACACTATTATAATAACACGAAATAGTTTGAAATAAGCTCAATTACCTATTAATAGAACAAAACCCGTCTGCGTAGAAAATAAATAACACAAAAAGAAACCCTAAAATCCAAAAGATTGGAGCCAAATATTTCGGTACCTAATTTTCTTTTGTCCCCGCCGGCAAATAGAGAAAAGACCTTTTATTTTTAATTATTTTATTTATTTATGAAATAGGAAGGAAAACAAGCGAGTGGGTTACCTGATGGTAAGTGATAACCCCCACCTATAGACATCCGCAACACGAAAGAAATTGCAGATGCGTTGCCAACCCAGAGGGCTAGGATGGAATACCTCTTGTGCCAGTAATTACACCGAATGTCTTGCTCTCCACGCCGGAACACAACAGTGCAAGCACTGCTGCTTAGCGGCAGGATTAGCGAGCAAGATGATGGTAGCGATCCGGACGGACCTTGTACAAGGTCCTACCACCCGCTTTTCTTACTGAATTGATAATTATTTTTTATTCGTCGTTACGCACCATGTTGATAGAACCTTTACCATATAAAAGCAGAAAACTTGTAATAACTTACCCACACTTTTCAAAACCACCTTGCAATTCCTTTGCCTGATTTGACTCGATCGTGAAACTTTCATCAGCTGCCAGAAGCGTTCAAAGTATAAAGAGCCTTGAAGCACAGGCGTAGTCATACTTCGCAGGGTCCAAGTGAACTGGACGTGTAGTCAGTCAACTACAGCCAGGGGCGAGCTGGGAGACAATTTATTAAGTCCCAATTTCAGGACAGACAGAGGTGACAATGCGTCACAGACAGAGAAATACAGATATTCCATTACAATGGTTCTACACTTGCAAGCGATCACATTATTTTACAATTTTATATGGACTAGAGCTGCAAACGAGCAAGCTGCATAGAAATGCCTTAAAGTCTGTTAACTACTATTTTATCATGTAAACCCAATCATAGCCTGAAGCTTTACTTATTGTCACCTGAACATCATTAATGACTTGACTTTAACAAAAATTAGCACTATAAAGCTTCATATTTTACAAACGAATCCCCTAATCGAAAAGTAGTTATCACAAACCCAATATTTATGAGAGGTTTATCCAACCACATACCACACCATGGGATAGAGGAGATCAATCAATCAATCAATCACTTTATTGTGTCACAGGTAAATAATACAGGTGTTATAGCTTAAATCTACGTGTCTCTGTAACATGCCATTACGACGTACAATGTGTCTTATAACTAGGGCTTATAAAAAATATACACCCTTACTTTACGTGTAGAGCAAGTGGGTCACCTATAGGTAAGTGATCAACCACTGCCCATAGAGACCTGCACCACCAAAGATATTTCAGATGCGTTGCCAACTCCGAGGGCTAAGATGGAATACCTCTTGTGCCAGTAATTGCACCGGCTGTCTTGCTTTCCACGCCGGAATACAAGAGTGCAAGGACTGCTGCTTAGCTGCAGGATTAGCGAGCAAGATGATGGTAGCGATCCGGACGGATCTTGCACAAGGTCTTACCACCCGCAAATCCGTAAGTAAGTATATCCATGCAAAATAACAGTTTTCCAGTACTAGGAGCCTCTGAGCTAAGCTGCAGACAGACGGACGGACATGACGAACTATAAAGGTTCTTGTTGAGACTACGGAATCCTAAAAAGTTTGGCTACTGAACTCCCAGTGAAAAGCAATTAGATGGTTTTTTGCGATCGCCAAACTGCACCGTTAGTAGTTAGTTAGCCTGGCTGACTAATGCAAGAGCCCTTCGCCCCGGGCACTGGGCATGCAAATGAACGACCAAAACTGAATGAACGTGGAACAACTACATTTGTACTGTAGCTCGAGCACGAATATTTTCCTTCTATCGAGTAGTTACGTTATCGTATCGCCATCGAGAAGATTTGTATGAAGATTGGAGCAGCGCCCCCGTGGGCGTAATTAGAACTAAAATTTGGTAGCACGAACTTTGAAGTTCACTTTCGTATCGTCATCGAATAGTAAACGTGAAGTTTGCGTGAAGTATTCGTCACAGAATGTATGGAAGTGGTAGCACGAATATTTTTTCCTTCTATCGAGTAGTTACGTTAACGTATCGCCATCGAGAACATTTGTATGAGGTTTGGAGCAGCGCCCCCATGGGCGTTTTTGGAACTAAAATTTGATAGCACTAACTTTGACATTCACTTTCGTATCGTCATCGAGTAGTAAACGTGAAGTTTGCGTAAAGTATTTGTCAAAAAGTGGTAGCACGAATATTTTTTTGACGTAAGGTAAAGTAAACTTACGAAGGCTGGCTATCGAGAAACACGCAAACTTTCTCACTGTACTTTTGATGGTGACACAATTTGCGAGAACAAGTTGCGGTTAGTTTTTGGTGTTATTCTTTCAAAATATCACCGGAAAAAATCATAAGATTGCGTAAAAATTCGCATACTAGTGCCTTGCGCTATTATTTTACCTGGGTTTAATCAAATAATCCAGAAATGAAGAACGAGAAACGAGGTAACTAATCTAAGAACATTACTTCTACTTTTTATTTTTTTGAAAGTAAAATAATTAAATTACATTTATAAATAGGTATCTTTCTTTAAAGGGGAATGAGTCAACGAGTTACGATGAGAAAAACAACACATCCTCTGGATATATCAGATGCCAGTGAAATTGCATTTTGTCAGATGCAAATAAAGAGGCATTTGCGTTCCTGTGCGAAGAACTCCGCAAAGAAACAAGTTTAAAGTCGATTAATAGAATTCTCAAGGTATTTTATTTAATAGGTACCTAGTTTTCAATTTGAATAAGGTATGAATATTGAAACAAATTATTTTATGTTATTTGTCTTCATATTGGGTTTTATGTGCCTTGTCGTTCTTGGCTACTAGCTCATACCAGAACAATGTGGGCAGGAATATAATAGAATAGAATAGAATATTTCAAGCTGCATAGGCCCATAGATAAATACCTTAAAGGCTAACAATCACATTAGCGTTACTAGTGTCAGAAAATGTTAGAGAAGTGATGGATGTTCTCTGCAGATCACCCATTGCTGAAACTTTCATAAAGTTCCCTAATACAAGGGCAGAAAGGGATTTGATTAAGCAAGGAAAAGTGTTCCAAGTTGTCTTAAGAGGAGTGTGAACCCTAGCCAAAAAAAGCGCTCCCCATACAAACAGTGATAATAGTTCCCACCGTCTAAACCCTAACCTATGGCAATGGTTTTTGGTATGTTGTCATAATGCCTTAGAACTTGGTTTGTATGTTTTGATTTTTTCAATATTCTTCATAGATTAGACAATATTTATATGATTAAACGAACTTACCTGAAGTGAAGTTCTATCATAATTATACGTAGCTCCTTGTCCGAGACAATTAACAAGTAGTATACGATATTCATTAGCACCAAGTCACATTTCAAAGCCTAAAAAAAAAAGAAACCTTGTCTCGTTTGACAGCTATTTGACAAGACGTCATTTCGTTTAAAGATGTATGATATGAACAACCCTATGTTATGGGATAATACTGAGAGTATTAGTGGGAGGGTTTTTGGGAATGCCGTCTCGGACAAGGAGCTACGTATAATTATGATAGAACTTCACTTCAGGTAAGTTCGTTTAATCATATAATTATACTAATCTCCTTGTCCGAGACAATTAACAAGTAGCTGTTTAAAGCCAGGGTTGTGAGTAATTTTTCCTGATTTATTAGTGAAGATAAATTTCGTTTTATTATTTCTTTACACATTAATAAAAATAAACAACTTTTTGTAGTAATACAACACCATTATAATGGGTAAAAATAGACATAGACTTAACAATTATTTTAGATAAAGGATAAACTATTAGATTTAATAATAATATTGTAGTTTCATGTAACAATAATCTTCATATACCACACCAAACATATCCACATTTTAGTATTGAGAAGGCGAGAGCAATAAATGGCCGCCAGACTTCAGTAACTATTTTGTACAAAAAAATTAAAAACCAACAACACGCGATGTCTGTATTTTAACAATACTAGTTTACACAAGCACATTCTGTGGTCCACTCACGGTCCACTAAAACTAAATAACCATCATTAAATTCTGCTACGTAAATGTAGTATCATGACTTTGTTCTCCAATCCATTCTTCTAAGCCGTTATGCTACGGGTGTTAAAGACTAATTGTTGTTACTACAGTAACCCTTACTGCAGTAAGGGCTTCAGCTTGCATTTGTTTTGTTCAAAAACTGAACTGAGCAATTGTTTATAATATTTTTGGAGATGACTGAACAGCTGTACAGTTGAGTATTCAGTAGTCATCGAACTTATCGTTTAATGTTTATCGGATAGTTATCAAAGATAAGTTCTTTGTTAAAAATATCATTTATCGCATCAATGATTCTGTTCATGTCTCTGTTCATTAAAAACGACAGTTAGTGCTTACCTAAGCAGGTAAATTCAAATTTCGATATGTATGTATAGTATAAATACTATGCTGTACGTAACAAAAGTTATGATACAAAAGTAAAGCTCAACTACTTCATAATTAAGTAAAGACGAACTTATCCTTCAAATGAGTCTCTTGTAGCAAACCTGCAAGGCTTAAAGGTTTAAGCAAAATTGAGGACGTGTATGTCTCATGGATTTTGTTGATATCATGTTTCTTCTTTCATAATGGTACTTGAAATAATGTTACTATTTTTCAAGGTAAAGATTGAAAAATTAGTAGTAGTTACATTTTCCAGTGTGGGATATTAACTTATTTCGACTTTTCATCATCCATAGTTATGATTCTTATCCCTTTTAAGGAAGGAAATACCGGTCTTATTGAGACCTGAGATTCAGCTCTTGCTTATCTTGGGCTTCATTTTTCCCTTTTATCATTGAATTCTTAAAATAGATCATCCACCAAGCGCTAAAAACGGACAACTTATATGTTGTTAAATGATAAAAGTGTATTTTGTAATTTTTCTCTGCTTGAGTTATCTTGTTTGACAAATAAAAATTACAATCTGTATATCCGCTGTGGTAGCGCGTCTGTTTATAATATTCCAATGAGTAAAATGGATTAACAGAAAATAATAATCTGTTGTTGTCATTTTATAATTCTTCGCCATTTTTGGGTTATATTGCCTAATAATACCGTCAGGCTATGTCTACCCGCTGTGTGTGGTAGCGCACCTGCTTGTGATGCAGGACAAGACAGAAAAAGAAAATGTAATTTTTAATTTCGTGTTGAGATTAGCTGTTTTTCACAGTGCATTCGTGATCAAAATACATTTTTTCAAGTTGTCTACCCGCATGTGGTAGCGCATTTGATTATAATATTTAAACATTAGCATGAAAGAAGTACAGACACAATGTCTTCCATACATAGGGCAACACATATGTTTCTCATTAAAAAATGTATTCAAAGTTTTCATGTAATATATTAGACAGGTTGTCCACCCACTGTGTGGTGGCGCATGTGTCCCAGTCCAGCATGTCAGGTACATGCCAATACTGTATTTTATTTCTCTTTCAATCATAACTACATTGCATTGCATGGTAGTACTGGTCAGAAATGCAACTTCAGCTAGTTGATTGCTACTTATTATGCAGTGATGTGTACACATGCAGTCTTAATAATATTTATAGACATGTGTCTTGTGAAGGCTCTTATATCCTTTCGAAAAGCAAATCGTCTCACTAAAGCTTTTTAGCAGTAGCAGGTCCATTGTAATGGCAAAGAATAAAATAAAAATAATGCATATTAAAATTGACATCTCAGTCTTCTAAATTAGAATACACTGAAATCAGATTGTCATCCATTGACATAAAGATGTATTGGAACTAAAGGCTGTAAAAAATAATATTTGATGTTGTTTTCATCCTGACTCATGGTTACTTCGATCCGGCGACTTATAGTCGGTGTGGATAAGTTGATAAAAAATTTATTCTTCCTGTAGGTGTTCCATCTTTATATGCAAAAATTTCTTCAGGGTGATAACTAGCCAATTATGAACTTATGTCCATAGACAATAAGAGTAAATATCATTTGTAGTCTGTCTGTCTTAAATGGTTTATCATATTTGATATGAGTAGTTGGATCGCATTATTATTAAAATGTATGTAATGCAAATCAATAGATGATGATATCTGCCTGTGACCCGTATCCTGTGGGTTAGCGCAAGTAATATAAATAATTTTCTTGTCAGATCTTGCAAGGAATCATCTTCCATTGGATAACTCACCAAATAGTGGTGAATATTGCTGTTGGGTCCAACCAAAGTCACATAGCATTTGTGAGTGGGTGGTTCTATCTTATTAATGAGATGACTAATTTTATTGAATGGGATAAGGAGTCTTCATAGATATAATTTATCTATTGTTTACCGTTGCAGAAGCTCCACCATAATAATTTAACTGACAAATAATATTGGCATCAATCGGTATCCTTCAGCTTATGTATAAGTTGACAAAGTAAAAAGAGATAACTATTATCTAATATCACTTGAAAATGGGAGAAAAAAATTAAAATAAAATAATAATATAGATTTTGCAATTAGGCCATATAGGGTCTTTTACATGACTGAGTCTACGAGTCATGAGTATACCATTCATATAATTAAAAGATCCATATCTTTTTGTCTTAAAAAAGAGTATGTTCAAATAATAGTATCCACTTTTTCTTATTTTAACTTAATGTGCTTTATATGCAATGTTAACGCATAACTTAATAATATTACACAGTATTGTATTTTATCTGAAAGATTGACAATCCAAATCCCCTCAGTTCCAGAACTTTAATGTGTGATTATATTTTTGTGTTTGTCCACGGAGCTCTTATAAAGTGTCACACAATATTTATGTGTGTAAAATTTCCAAGTTAGATTAATGTCGTTTAACATTTCAATCTGGTATTTTTATTTAAGTAAGTAAGTACATTACATACGTTTTAGTACATTCAAAAATAAAACAAAAAAATATTTAAAATAACTTACAAATTCTCCGCTTCTGGACAGTTAAAGCAAACTAGCCATACATGGTAGCAGGGGATATAGGGTGATCCAGACAGTTCCAGTCCTATGAGGACATTATTATTATTATTTTCCAAAAGTATAAAAGTGTAAAGCATTCTATGAAAGACTGATCTAGTAAAAAAAAGTTATCAATCCCCTTTTCCTGTAAGTTCATAACAAATACTTATTTTTGTTTATGGAGTCTCTTTCATTGAATACCTTTATAATCTGTGTTAAGTTGACGGTAGCCAACCACATTAACAACAACATTACCATAACAACAAACTTTGTTGTTTACAGGTATTAAGGGGTCTTTACAGTATAATAGACAGGTAAACACACATGGTACTTAATTATGAATACACAGCAAAGTATTTAATTAAGTATTGAATTTCCATATTCTGACTGGGTAGGTACCTACATGTTTAAATTATTTTTGGAAAATTAATTATTAACATTTAAGCTATTTATACTGAAAAGTAGACTGTTGTGTCATTCATGTTACTTACTTTAATTTTCAAAATAAACCTAATGTTTCAATTTGAATTTTAAAATAAACAATATGGGGATGCTAAGCCCAATGAAAAACATTTTGAGATTATTCAGATGATCATCGGAAAGGAAATTCTTCCTGTTACTAGAATCCTATAAAAATAACTTTATAGCCTGTTACTGATACAATATTGCATATGCCCTGGTACTTTAATGGTCAATCTAATAAATAGTGCAAGGAGCACAGAATAACATTAATGATACCAGTCTTTTTAAAATTGAAGTGAAGAATTGTCTAACCATAGGATCACTTATATTGTTAGTCCAACAGGACTAATTGAGTTATGTCCAATCTAAATGAGTGGCAGTTATGACATAAAATTACCATATTTAAGATCTTTAAGTGATCTTATTATCCTGTTCTTGTTTACTTCAACTGATTACATATCATCTGGAAATAGCCGAAGCGTATAAAAGTTTATGACTATGTAGTACGAGTACCACATATCTAGTGGTATGGTAGTATGTCTTAATCTACATATGTATCCTTAAAGTACTAATTGTGTTTTTCACTCATCGTGGGAACCAATGGATGCGTGCAGCATAATACTGACCAATGTGGAGATCCTTGGAGATAGGTTATTCTTAGCAGTGGGCGTCTTCTGAATGATATGATGATGATGACTTTCTTCATTTCATTTTTTAGTCAACTTCCTTTTAATTGCACTTAAGTACACACTCATAAATCGCATTAAATTCGAATGCTTGCGCGAAAATGACCGTGTTATCACATAGAAGTGAAAAAGAAAAAATCAGTTTTCATTTTCAGTAGGTAACCGTAAACAAAAAACCAAAAACAACTCGCGCAACAGTCTAGACTGTTAACTAATAACGCAGCTTATAACTAATATGTTTATTGAATATAGAAAGTGTAACAAAGTTGAACGGTTCATATAACCCTAAATAGGTTCTCATCAAGGTATGTCCACCAAGAAAACGTTTTTAAACGTTACGTAGGTACGTATGTAATAGACTGTCAATTCATCTACTAGAAAATAAGTATCAACACATACCTTCTTTGCGATGATTTATGTGAAACATTATTTAAATACCAAACGGCGATTCGAAGCCGGCCGGCCACTTGTTGACTGGTCAACCTCATCACCGTGTTATACGCTGTAAAAGCTACACCAACACTTATACACTTAAACTCCTTTATAAAGATGTATTTTAAATACATTAATATATCAGATTTGTATCAAAAAACTATTTTAATACATTGTAAAAACGAGAGATGCAGTGACATGGCGCTCACAAAACTTCGTAATGGCGTCTTGTCAAATAGCTGTCAAACGAGACAAGGTTTCTTTTTTTTTTAGGCTTTGAAATGTGACTTGGTGCTAATGAATATCGTATACTACTTGTTAATTGTCTCGGACAAGGAGATTAGTATAATTGCATTGGTGCTGACAATATTGCAATATTTGGTTTGGTGTTTTATACAAAACACAAATGCGTTAATATTTTTGAAACTTTTAAGAATATTTAAAAAATCAAAACATACAAACCTAGTTCTAGGGCATAATAATAACATACAAAAAAATCCTGGCTATAGGTTAAGGTTTAGAGGGTGGAAAACGTTATCGCAGTTTGTATGGACAGCGCTGGGTTCACACTCCTCTTAAGATTAATTATTTGTAAACTGTGTTCAGTACAAATATTATCTTTTGCGGTAAAAACATCAACAGTTGCCCATCTCGAGCGCACTTTTTTTTCCTAAAAAATATATTTCTCATCTAAATTACTAAGTACCATTGAGTACACTGCTGAAGATTTCATTTAACTTTAACTCATATATTATAGATTTAATTTTCTTAGTTTATTCTACCATTATTATTGGTACTACTTATTGCTTGTCTTAATATCAATATTATCTTATCATATTTTACGCAAAATATGGAATATCGGGTGTTTGTGTCTGTATAGATGAATCACACTTCCAAATAAAGGTGTTAAACATTAACTCCTGCTTACTATTGTAGAAAACACTTTCACTCATTGAATATGTAAAAATTGTAAGGACTCCATGTAGTTAATTTATTTTACTAACTAATAGGCACTATCTTAATTGTAAAATAATTGCTTAATTATTAATTTATTATTAAAGATTGTGATTTCCGTTTTTATTTTTTGTTTTATGCAATATTATTTATTTATTAGGTAGGCAGTGCGGGACACAAGAGAACCACTAATGTGTTGTAAGCCCTTAGGCCTCCGGATCGATCACCCACTGTACGAAACGCAGTAGCAAGCTACTACATCACGCTGATGTACTGCGAGTGTGGTACTACCCTGGTCGAACCCGTTCATTCGTACTGCAAATATATACTGGCTTCACAGTGCGCCTCTACCACTACAAAAACTAACCCCCTGATTCATAAACGTGTGTTGTCTTCACAATTGCCCTCGAATGAAAGAGACGAAACATAAGTTACGTTATGTAGTTAAGAGAGGTTGGCAAACTTGTATGGATAAGGTTAATCTTATTTATTACTTAAAAACCTTCCTTAAAAAAGGTCTAAATGAGAGTGATAACCATATCAAAATCCGTTATGTGGTTTAGAAGTAAGGGGTAGGTAAGTTAAAAGGAGCACCTATGTTTGTAAATAAATAAAGGCTTTGTTATTTTATATTTATTCGTTGTTTTTTTTCATTTAAAATAACTACATATATAATTTTGTATAGTGTTTGCATGGGGCGATATTTCACCCAATAGTGATAGTAGACAATAACTAAAAATACAATTTTTCTTCTTTACTAGTCATCATGCTAATTCTAATCTACTCGCGATCTAACCTGAGCGCTCATCTCACATACAGACTTACATTTTGCGTTCATTCATAATCTCAATTATTCACATCTAAGAAACTCGTAATAACATACATCGCCTCTTTCATTAATTCAAGCCATCGATCGAACTCAAAGCTGGAGCTCCATGTCTCTCTGCCGAATCCTCGCTCTTTCCAGCACGACGAACATTTAATCCCTCTCTCTGAGACTCCCTCGCATTCTTCTCAGGTCTTAAAAATTGTTCTTCTGCAGTCAGTCTCCTTCTCACAGTGCCGGATTAGACACATAGCAAGAGTAGCTAATGCTACGGGCGCCGCGCTCCTACGCCTGTCTGACCGCAATAAAAAATTATTTAATACCCTAAACTTGAGAACCTAAAGCAAACTAAGGGCCTCTTGACAGAATTTGCTACAGGCCCCGCGCTGGCTTAATCCGGCACTGCCTCATAGCCGGGCTGCTCGGTCCGACGGCGGGCTGCTCGGCCCGGCGGCCCGAGCCGCCGCCCAGCGCGGGGGGGGGGGGGGGCGCAGCCCGGCAGCGGCCTGCTCGGCCGGCGGCCCGCGGCGCCGCTCGGTGCGGGGAGGGGGCGGGCGCAGCCCGGCAGCGGCCTGCTCGGTTTGGCGGCGGGCTGCTCGGCCCGGCGGCGGTCTCCTCGGTCCGGCGGCTGCAGTCAGAAGTGTTCCATGTATCTGCATCTAAAATTTATAGAAATAATTTATGATCTTTACATAGTATAAAATGTCTGTTCTCATATTTGCGGCCGCTTACTCCTTCTAGACAACGCGACGGATTTTGATATGGTTTTCACTGTTTCATTTTGAGATTTTTTTTCAAAAAGTTTTTACGTGCATTGAATTTAAATTGTACCCGTGCAAAGCCGAGGCGAGCCGCTAGTTATTTCATAAAACCTTTCAAGTTTTAAAAATGATAATGATCACCCTATTACCGTCAGCCTCAGAAGTAGCTAAACACTTAAGGACCTTGTCGTAGTAACGTATGAAATGAGAGTTGCTCGAATTTGTCACATCACTGACAGCGACAAGGTACTAAAATGTTCAGCTACTTCTGAGACTGACCGTAAATGCTAGGGTAACATAAAATAATAATATTTCATAGTATGCCCTGCATAAAATTTAATTTGTAAATCAGTATTCAGCTTTGAGTAGAAATTTTAAACAAAATATACAAAATTCCGTTCACAAGCTAGTGACCCGTGCGTGAGTCACAGACAGACAGCAGGGTGACAGAAATGTGGTTTTGTGCTTAGGATATAGAAACGTAAAGACTACAAATTTTAATTTCATACCTAAGCCACTCGATCCAACTTTAAAAATGCTTACCAAGTGATGTCTTGCTTCTCCATTTGTGGTGGCTGTGTGTCGTTGTCTTCAGACATAGCTGGTGGCATTCTTCAATCTGTATATAAGAATGGCAAGTAATTAAAATATGATTAAAAATTAATTATAACCTTGTTTTTTCCATTATAGGTACAGTCAACTAAATTGATTTCTGACTACGGAGATTCTTTTCACAATAAATTTAATTTTGACTCTTCAGATAGGTAGACAGATAAAACGTTTATTTGTTACTGCAAGCACACACAATCAAATTTACAAACAATTGAGAAGAAAAAAAACGAAAGGTAACAAATTAGATGAGTACTTATTGTCTGTGTGCGCTGCAGCAGTACAAAATGCCATCTCACAACAATAACTCAATGCGACAGGATTCTAAATGACCAAGAATCCAAATCCGTTAACCATAATTTATAGCATGATGGAGATAACTTGTCCTTCTTTTAGGATGTATATAAGCTACATTTTACCCCAAAAATCTAACACCCTGCAGCAAAATTGAGATTTAGCGAAAGACTTGTAAAATGCACAATAATTATTCTCAATCTACACTAATATAATAAAGAGGTAAACTTTGTGTGTTTTTTGTTTGTTAGTTTGTTTGTATGTAGGGGTAATCTCTGGTAATAAATAAATATCTTGGGACGATGTACACAAATTGAACTAATCTGTGCTTCTGTGAGTATACTAACCAATATGTCAAAGTTAACACAACAACACAAAAATATGGTGTGGATACATACTTAAATACATATAACATCCATGTCACTGGTACAAACATTTATATTAAACATTCAAACAAGTACATTTAATGGTACTAGGCATCCTGATAAAGCCGGGCATAATTAGGCTTTATGGAGATGTCTTCAGGCAAGTTAGATGGTGTTCCGCCTGTCCAGCTTTTTACATTTGACCAGTCAAATCACTAAATAATACAGTGAAAAGTATAAAAAGGCTGGTTTTACAATTCGTTTTGTCATATTAAACTAAGGCATAAGATCCTTAAAAAGGTGGTAATCTGGTATATCTGGACAGATATTTACTCAAAAAACAGTGTAAATAAAACAGGACCTTGTCAAGTAATGCAGACATTCAAACTTTAATCGAACTGTACAGTAAGTAGGTATATTTTTATGACATTAATATGTGGTACGTTATAAAAAGGTTGGGCGCATTTACTATACATATAGTGTTTACCTTTTGCTTGTTTTCTTCAGTTCGGATATCGCCTGTCTCGTCACAGCCTAGCCTGTCAGCTAGCTACACTTGGTGATGTGCACCAGTGGCGTCTCTGCAGCCCTGGGAGGATTTAGATAAATTTTCGTGTCTTAAACAAATATTCACAATATGGATATCCGTAGGTAGAAAGTCTAGGAAAATAAAGCCAAATCACAATTAACGTTTACTGAGGGACTAAGGAACTACATTAATTTCTATATTGTAAAGTATGAAAATGGATGTTAAATTAATAAGGACCTAGTCCTTGAGTGTAGTTCTATCAGTTGTAAGAATGAATTTAACCGCTTACCTCTCCATAAAATCTGCCAACTGCGAGAAACTGTTTCTTGATTTCATTTTCCAACACAAATTATTCACTTTTCATCCTTACTTTAATTTAAATTATGAAAACTGATACATTTCGATCGAACGGTTCGATCTTTATAATTAAAGTACAAGTGTCAAAATACAACGTTCGAAAATTTAAACTCTTTCGGCCCAATGATTAAATATTAACATATTTATTATTTTCTTGCCATATTTCAACATTTCCTTTTATTGTATAAATAAATATACAAATTACATAGGTTTCCGTAATATTCATGCTGTTTCCTGTATTTCTAACATATTTAAAATGATCTATAGTAACTTACTATGATTAGTGTTAGGTTTCTGAACATACCTGGCTCGTAGATTCATGACTTTATTTGACTATCGTCGCTTGATCGTCGCGTTTACGTATCGAGCTAACGTGAGTGAGGTTTTAAGATTCGTGCTACCGATAGCTTTCGTAAAAGTAAAGTAAACGTTAGGTTATCGAGTAGTCGATACTAAAAAGTTACTTAGGTATGACTCCAATATTCTTGCTCGGGCTTCTGTTTGTGTATCGAGATTGTAAATGTTTTGTGATTAAAAATTATTAATCCTTCGTATTACAAGTACTGTATGCTGCCCCAGTGTGAAAGCACAAGCATTTAAACACCAAACAAATTATTTATATTTGTCCCAAGTAAACAAGAAATACGGAAAAACACTTGCAAGAAAAATGTTGCACATTGTTTATCAACATATTCAAGAATGTATTTATGTAAAGGTCATTTCTATGTAAGTATTTAACAAAATGTAATTTAGGAAATACATCATTATAACAAAACTGATGAATTTTATTTGACTATTGTAAATATTGTTTGAGGTTAGGTTTTTGTTTCTTTTTAGTTACCAAATGATATGCTCAATTATACCGCTCAAGTATCAATATGATACTATATTATGGTAAAAGTATCAGAAGTGCTCTTGAAACCAGGATGTAGGTACTCGAAGTAAATTTGAATGTCCAGAAGACAGAAGAAAACGGACATGCAGCAGCTCAGAACGACCATACATGATAAAAAAAACAAAGACTGGAGATAATAGCAGTCATCATCATCATCGTCATGTCAGCCACAAGAAGTCCACTGTTGAACATAGGCCTCCTCCATGGATTTCCAAAGTGACCGGTTGGAAGCAGCATGCAACCAGCGCCTTCCTTTCACCTGTATGAGGTCATCCGATAATAGCAATGCCTTAATAAAATAAAACTAGTATGTAATTTCAAATAGGTTTTTTATTTAAATAAACACTCATTTACACATAAGCACACTCACTCTACACTTTGATATAATAATAATATATAATGATATAATAAAGGGTATATATTTGTTTTCCAAAAGTTTAATAACTTATGGTTAACTAAATCTTCAACATATGCAAGGTTGAATGATACATTTATTATATTCACTTTTTTATTTTTGGGATAGTCTGGGTCAGCTACACAATAATAAGTTTTTCTTTTGTGATAAAAACATTTGAAGCTGCACTTGGGGATTGTATTTTCCTGTAGGCTTTCCATTTTTTACATAGGTAATTATTTTAGGTCTTTTCGTTCACTCAACAAAAGTGCAGGAAGGTTCCTCACTTCTGTGATGCAACGGCATGTTTACATCCCCCTGTAAAGCTACACAGTCTTCGCACCTCACAGAGAAAATCTTTTCTTCCTCTTCGTCTAAAATGAGTGCGCATCTATTTAACTGAGCATGAACTTTATGCTCCGGGCATATTTTACACTTCACAGTACACAATTTTGAACTTGTATGTAGGTGACAGCATTATCTCCGTAGGAATCACGTGAGGACCTGAAATAAAGTTTATTCATTTATATATTTTTTTTTTTATACAACATAGAAAGGCAAACACGCAAGTGGGCCACCTGATGGTAAGTGATCACCACGGCCTATAGACACCTGCAACAACAAAGAGAGTGTTGATGCGTTGCCAACCCAGAGGGCTAAGTTGGAATACCTCTTATGCCAGTAATTACACCGGCTGTCTTGCTCTCCACGCCGGAACACAACAGTGCAAGCACTGCTGCTTAGCGGCAGGATTAGCGAGCAAAATGGTGGTAGCGATCCGGACGGACCTTGCACAAGGTCCTACCACCCGCAAATTAATCACGTTTTTAACATTTACAGAGTAAAGGTAGCGAAAACCCACATTAGTCATATTATTAGGTGTCAATGGCATTTAAGATTGGCTAGTATTACTGCCTATGACATGATTTCTGAGAAATTTGTCCATGCCTGGGGTTGGCTTTTACGATCTGTGCAATAAGTGAAGCAGCTGGTACATTCTATTATTTTATTATATTTATTGTTTGTTACTAGACGAGAATGGAAGTTAATTAAAGTATCGTTCATAAAACTCAAATTACAATGAATGTTTACTGAGAGACTGATGAACTACTTACTTACATCAATTTCTATGTTGTAAAGTATGAACGTATCAACAAATATTTAATTAATTAGAAGATTAGGAGCTAGTCCTTGATTGTAGTTCTATCATAGTTGTAAGAATTAATTTAACAGCTTACCTCTCCATGAAATCTGCCATTATGGCCAACTGCGAGAAAATGTTTCTTGGTTTCATTTTCCAATACAAATTATTCACTTTTACTTTTTATTTACTATCTAAATAACGACAACTAATAAATTCCGTTCGAACTTTATTTATATTTTGAGTACAAGAGTACAAGTGTCAAAATACAACGTTCGAAAATTTCAACTCTTTCGTCCCAGTGATTATTATATTAACATATTTAATTATTTTCTTACTGTATATATATTTTTCGTATAATTTCATAAATAAATATACAAATTACACAGATTTCTGTAATATTCAAGCCGTTTCCTGTATTTCTAACTTATTTTAAATGATTCTTAGTAATTGACTTCGCTCAGTGAGGTATCCGAACGTACCTATCCAGTAGATTCGTAGCTTTATTTAACTATCGTAGCGTGTACTCGATACGTTAACGTGAGTCAGATTTAGAGATTCGTGCTACCGACAGCTTGCGTTAAAGTAAAGTAAACGTAATCGAATAGTAAAGGCGATACGAAAACTTAACGCATGACTCCAATATTCGTGCTCGGGCTACTGGTTCAAAAAATCTTTGAGATATTCAAATACTGATTAAAAGTTTGAAAAGTTGACTCCATAGAGTTTTCAACGTTTTTGAAGGGCAGACCATGAATGCAATCTTACTGATCCGTGGATCCCTAAAAACAAATCAAAAAAGAAACTGTTTTGGGGTTGTTCTTCTCGAGCGTTTGAATCGCCACCCCTCTGTCACGCAATAACTGGTTCCGTGGAAGACGAAAAACGGAATATTCTGATAAATTTAAATGCTGGTTTTGTTGCAGATTCTCTCACCAAAAGTTGATTCTAAACACACTACGAGTATTTTGTGAATAAGTCCGCGACAGAGGGGTAGCGGTTGAAACGCTCGAGAAGAACTACCCTTTGACGCTTTTAGACTGGGCCTTGGCCTATCGTTTCTATTCTGATTTCTAGAAAAGAATAGAAAAGAAACGGCACTGCACACACGCAGGAAAAAGAACAAGTTTAGTATTTCATACTTTTCAGAAGAGGAGTTATTTTAATGTTCTGTGGAACCGCGGTTTATAATTACGAATTTTAGTTGGTCCCGTTTTAAATCAACGTTCAACGCGTTCAATTTTCAACGTGTCGTGTTTGATGTTTGACTCAATGGCATGGCAGTATGTAGATAATTAGTTATGATAAGTATTAAAATCAAACTAGAACTTTGCGACTAACGTACTTTTATTTCGGATCACAATTATTTTAGATATACATATATATGTAACACTGGAGCTATAATAATCTCTTACCAGATCGAGCAGCGTAACAAGAATGCCCCTCGTCTGTCCTGACACCAGTATTTATGCCCTTAACCCCGCACGAAAATGGCCAGGATAAGAGCAAAATACCAGTGTTGCCATACATAATACTAAAATCACCACATCAGAAATAATAAATTAAACAAAGACATGACATTCGGCCATCGGACAACGTGCAGACTCCGGCGCACGGTATTATCATTAGGAATACATTAAAGATAGTCTTGAATATAATTCGTTTTATTTGGAAGTTGTGTCGCAAAAAGAAATCCCAGTAATGTGTGACGCAAAGCTCGTCGCAATTTAGAAAAATTCAAATTTTCTTTAAGAAATTACTTTATACTTTACTGCGATTTTCACAATCGAACTTTTGCTTAATTAGTTTATTGGCTGTTCTCAATATATTTGTCACCTTCCGCTACGAACCAATACCTATAGTGTGTAATATTATGTGGTTTACTGAATAATTTTGACTCTGCGATTAAATGTAGTTTTTACGTAAATCATAGGTTGGCTGTCGTCGGATTGTGACCAGTTAATATATAGTTATAGTTTTGGCTTTAAATCATAAACAAACAACCTTTTAATTGCTATAACTGATTGTTTTATATAAACATGACACTCGGTTTTATGAATACATTTGTAACTAAAAGAGTAAGGTCTCAGACATTGATTAAATAACTGATAAAATTGAATACATCAATTGACATAAAATAAGGATTGTTTTATTATTGCCCATCTTCGCTTTCCTCACTTGCACTACTGTCACTATTACTAATTTCTAACGCCTTAATATGTATCCAGGGTCTAATCCTATCAACAGAAATCACAGTTTCGTAACATTTGCCTTTTTTATTAAACCCTGGAACATCAGTAATTCTGTAACGATCATTACCTAGAACCTTAACAATTTTGTAGGGCCCCACAAACTTAGAAAGAAGCTTTGTACTTTTTCCATCGTTGCTGTAATTATTTCGAGCAATTTTGACCAAATTACCAACCTCGTAGCTAGGGGCTGGTGCGTGCTGAGAATCGTGCTTGAGTTTTTGCTTGGCTTGGTTTTGCTCTATGGTAGAGCTGACATTATCTCTTAATTGTTGTAAATTAATATTTGGTGAATTCGTATTAATATCAAGCTTATTAATTAAGTCATCGCGCATCTTCACACCAAACAAAGTTTCAGTTGCCGTAGTTTTTGTAGTGGCGTTAACTGTATTGTTAATACCCCATTGAACCTTTCCCAGACACTTGTCCCAGTCTCGTTCATGACCGCCTGAATTTTGGGCTGCTAGGGAATTTAGTATAGTTTGATTGAATCTCTCGGCCTGACCGTTAGCCCGGGGACAAGCGACTGCGTTAAGGATATGCTTTATGCCATGACGCTCACAAAAAGATTTGAAGGCTGTGGAAGTAAACGATGTGCCACGGTCGGACACGATCCTAGCCGGTATGCCGAAATCATAAAAAATCTCCTGTAGGATCTTTATAGTATTCTTAGTTTTCGTGTCTTTAACCGCTTTAGCGAATACATATTTTGAAAAACCATCGACTATGGTAAGTACATGAGTGTTACCGTTCCTACTTTTCACGAACGGGCCAAGGTGATCTATATGAACAGTATGGAATGGTATGCTAACCTTCTCGATAGGATAGAGATGCCCTGATTTTTGCCTACTTGCCCCATCTTTATTGTAAGCACATTCAATACATGCGGATACATATTTTTTTACGAATTTCCGCAGTTTTGGGAACCAGAAATTTTCTTGAATCCTTTCTAAAGTTTTAGAGAACCCGAGATGACCTATATCATCGTGATTGGCCCTACATATCTGCCATCGCGCGCTACGAGGGATGACTAAACACAAACGATCATCGACTCTTCTGTACAATGCGTGGTTCTTAACAACATAATGTTTTTGTAGGTCTCTACCTTCCTCATCTGTATCGGGCTTAAGTATTTTAATGATTCGAGATATGTCGGGGTCAGCCATTTGCAGAGTTAAAAGCCAATTTTCCTTTTCTAGGGTGTAAACCGTAATAGTGGTATCACTAACGGGGTCCGTGGAGAGAATAGTGTTTCGACTTAGTGCATCTACGTGTGCCATTCGCACACCGGGTCTGTACTCAATTTCAAAACTGTATTCGCTTATCTGAAGCCACCATCTGGCTATTCGTGGAATCAGATCGCGTTTAACTAAGGTTGTCCTCAATGCGGCACAATCAGTAAAAACCTTAAAATAAAGTCCTAGCAGGTACACTCTAAATTTCCTCAAAGAGCACACAACCGCCAGCGTTTCTAGTTCATAGGAGTGTAGATGTTTTTCCTCCGGAGTGGTTTGTCTGCTAAAATAAGCGACCGGTTTCAAAACTCTAGGATTAGTTTGCCACTGCATTAAAATTCCGCCTATGCCCAGAGCGCTAGCGTCAGTGTGCACTTCAGTTTCAAGTTTCGGGTCATATAAAGATAATACCGGTCTACAGGTAAGCTTGTCTTTCAACTCTGTAAATGCCTTCTCTTCTTTTTCAGTCCATTGCCAAGGAACGTTAGTCTTTAGTAAATTAGTTAGAGGATGAGCGATAGCACCGTACCCTTTAATAAATTTTCGGAAATACCCTGTCAACCCAAGAAATTGCCTTATATTGTGTATGTTCTCAGGTACGGGAAAGTCTTTAACGGCCACCACTTTCGCCTCCCCAGGTTGTATTCCAGCGGATGAAATCTCATATCCTAAATAACTTATCGATGTGTCAAAAAAACGGCACTTTGATAGATTTAGTGTCAATCCGAATTCCCTTAGTAATTGCAAAATATTTTCCAAACGTTGGAACATCTCTTCCATGTTCCTGGAGGGTATAAGTATATCATCTAGATAAGCCAATGCATATTCAAATCTTTTAGTACCAAGGATCTTATTAATCATGCGCTGGAACACAGCTGGGGCATTTGCCAGACCAAAAGGCATCCTTTTAAATTGATAATGACCGTCCGGGGTTACAAATCCAGTAAGGTGTCGACTACTAGGGGCCATAGGTATCTGATAGTAGCCAGACGCGAGATCAAGTGTGGTAAAAAATGTGTTCCCGCTTAAGTTACTGATTTGATCTTCTATTAAAGGTAACGGGAATCGATCTTTGCTGGTTTTATTGTTCAATGCCCTAAAGTCTACGCATAACCTATGATCGCCAGTTTTCTTCTTCACCATCAATATCGGACTAGCGTAATTAGAATTTGATTCCTCAATTATGTCATTGCGTAACAATTCATCAATTGTTTCACGAACTTTTTCGCGCTCAAAGAATGATAAACGGTACGGTCGATACACTACTGGTTTATCATCTAGAAGTTCTATATTCATTTCTACGTCTGACGCACAACCTATCTCACTCAAATTCCCGGCGAAACAGTCGCGATAATCTTGAAGTAGTTTATGGAGTTTATCGGTGTCACTTTCACTAAGATCCTGGCCTACTCTAATATCAGACTTATTGATTGGTTCTAAGGTTGCCACGTCAGCTCTGATACGGTTGACATGATGGATGTCGGTCTCTACGAAAGGGACTGATCTTGCAATCATGGTATTAGCAGTGATTTGCACAGTTTGTTGAGATAAATTTGTTACCACTACCGCACCTTTACCTTCCGATATGTGATAAGCTCCGGAGAGCAGCCGATATTCCCGTCCAGGGTCTAATTTGTTGTAACCTTCAACAAGGATATCGCCAGAAAAGGAAGTGTCATTGATGTGGATAGGCACTGTACTCCCTTGAGACACTGAAATTGATTCAGTTACATAGAGTTTCAACGGCTCACTGCTATTGTCAGAGAGTTCACTGATCGGAGTCCGATAGAAAAGCAATTTAGTACTATCTTTTAGGACAGTAACGCATGGAAGCTCCGTAAAAGTTTGTCCGATAAGTAAGGATGTTTGTATGTATCTGTCATGAACAACCAAAATTTCAATTGTCGCCTCTACCTCGTCAATTTTTATATTGGCAGAAGTTTTAAACAAAGGGACTATTGCCGAATCACCAAATCCTTTTAATACGGGGAGGTTATCAAAAATTTTAGTAAGGCCTAAGGACTCTGCCTCGGTGCTTCGAATGAGGCTGCATTCGCTGCCAAAATCTACATACGCGGACATTACTTTATCATTAATGGTTATAGGCTTGAAGAACTTTTCATTGGTATTGGCCCCAGCGTCTATTTTCAAAATCTGTTTATCACTATTGTTGTTAAAGCGCTGCGAATTATCTGATTTCAGAGGTTCTAGCCTACAGTTTTCGTTATCGTGACCAACCCTACGGCATTTTTTGCACTTAATTATTGGTTTAGGACATTTATGAAACGGATGACCCTTGGCTCTACAGTTGAAGCAGGTGATTGAAGTCTCATTCGGGTTAGTTTGTGAACTACCGCCACTAGCAGCGTTACTCCTAACCACATTATTCCGATCTCTACCCTTACCTTGCGTAAATGATTGAGATATGGGGCGCTGTGAGCAGAGAAACTTTAGTAAGTCTTCGGGCTCTGTACAGTTTTGGGCTTGTGCCCCACTCCGTATAGCTCGATCGCTAATACCATGCACAATACAGTCAATAGCCTTCTTTCCCTTGATTTCGCATCTGTTCAATAGACCTAAGATGTCATAAAAGTACTCGCGCAAACTTTCATCAGGGCGAGACGTTCGTGCCAGCATCTCCTCAAGTAACCGCCTATAGTTTTCCTCGCTAGGGAAAGCCTTTCTAAGTTTGTCCTGCCATTCCTCCCATGTGAAAACTACGGACGGGAGGGCCTCAAACCATTTTTTTGCAAGTCCAGTCAACTTTTGTAATGAAAAATGAATGGTTTGTTTATCGTCCCATCCATAGATAATTGCACATTCGTTGACCTTTCTAATCCAGCTGTCTATACTTTGTGCCCTATTAGACGGGTTAAATTCGGGCACCACATTATTAAGACTATTGCTATTAAGCACAAAATTCTTACTTGAGTCTCCTTTCCACGTAGTCAGCAGCTTAATAACGTCCTCTGTAGTGAGTCGACTGGAAGCCCTCCGTGATTTCCGAGGCGGACTTTCACCACTGGATGACGAAGTGCTTGTCGACGCCCTTCTTCGTCTCTTTCGTTTCCTTTTTGGAGGTGGAGTGTAAGAAGTACCAGCTTCTTGATCGTCAACGGGTTTCATAATCGTGCTGAAACAATTTTAATTTCTCATATCTTGTTTTTCATTTGGTCATTATGCCCTCGGCCATAATTACCTTGTTCGCTCAATTTGTTTACACCATTCACACAAGCATTGAAGCTAAGGTATTTACCTAGGTACTATACTTATAAAGTCACGTACAATAAAATTCTTTCGTTTGGATACTTGATTAGTCTCAATTTTTAGAATTAAGAGTCACTAAGGAATTTCGTATGATATCGAATGTACACTAAAGCAATATGGCTATAGAAATCAGAAAAACAAGCTTAGTTCAAGTTTCATAGCTTCTTAACTCACATACCTCGTTAGGTACTTGGTACATCTATATATGAAACTAATCTACAATGCGAACATAACTTAAACGAAGAGGAGTCTAATAGTCAGTTACGTGGCTTAACCTATCTAGACTGGTCATAGCACACGTGGCTCAAACTACGCGGCACACATAGCCAGTTCAAAACACAGATGGCTTAACTCGATGGCATACATAGCCAGCTCAAAGCACACATGGCTTAAATACAAGGCATACATAGCCGGCTCAAAGCACACATGGCTTAAATACAAGGCATACATAGCCGGCTCAAAGCACACATGGCTTAAATACAAGGCATACATAGCCGGCTCAAAGCACACATGGCTTAAATACAAGGCATACATAGCCGGCTCAAAGCACACATGGCTTAATTAAAAGGCATACATAACCGGTTCACATACAGGGCATACTTAGCCGGCTCTAAACACACATGGCTTAAACAAAGGCCTACATAGCCGCGCTGTTTGCTATACATGGATAATAATCTAATTTGGTTACTTGGCTCGCAAGAGGGTAGATTGAAAAATGCTTTAACGGTTTTGCGTTTGCGACGAATCGTGAACCATTGCCAAAGCCACCAAAGAGCATCATCAGGGGGTGCCCTGACCATACACTACGATGGTGTTAATCTCTATTCAGTAATATTGGGGAGTGCCCCAACCAAAAACTGAAATATCGACTTGCTTCCTCAATGGTTTCAGACTACATTGCAAAAACATTTACAAAATATTAACAAAGCCACCAAAGAGTATCGTCAAGGAGTAGCCTGACCACATACTGCAATGGTTTTAGTTAATGTTCAGAAATATCAGGGAGTACCCTGACCAAAAACTGAATCATCGACTTGCTAAGCTAATAATTTGCAACAAAGGAAAACACATTACTAGCGCCAAATGGAAAGAATATCTATGCCTTTCCACTTTTGAATCATCATGCATTGCTATCAGGGAGTGCCCTGATCAAACAGTGCATGACAATAGACACCAATGTATTTTAAAAATCAACCGTCTACCGCGTCAGTCAATCGTACTACCACGGGACCATTATCAGTCGTTACGACCATTATGCTCCCGTGATTTCCTTGTGCAGAGGAACAATATCAGGGAGTACCCTGACCGAAGGTTCCTCAACGATCAGTACTTAGACCAGACAGCGATTGGCGGTTGGCGATACTTATTTCTGATGTTGTTATTCATCTTTTACTTGCATTAAGACTTTAACGAGCCAGTAACCAATAATCAAAACTATATTTTTAAACTTTATGCATCAGTATAATTTAGACAATGAAATAAACAAATGTGGATACTTACGGTTCTTGGGTCCACTTAGCACTTCTGATATAAAATCAAACTAGAACTTTGCGACTAACGTACTTTTATTTCGGATCACAATTATTTTAGATATACATATATATGTAACACTGGAGCTATAATAATCTCTTACCAGATCGAGCAGCGTAACAAGAATGCCCCTCGTCTGTCCTGACACCAGTATTTATGCCCTTAACCCCGCACGAAAATGGCCAGGATAAGAGCAAAATACCAGTGTTGCCATACATAATACTAAAATCACCACATCAGAAATAATAAATTAAACAAAGACATGACAGTATACACAAAAAAAAGGGACAACTGAACTAGATTGGTTAACAAACTGGAACAAATTACCTTGCTACTCCGCGAAACCAGTGCCGGGCTCGTGCAAAATAGCTGCGTCTGTGCGACACATATATGTTCATGCAAAAATCCTCCGCTTCCACACGAAACAACATATATCACACAGACTCAACTACACACCACCACCACTAAACACTAAAACTACACGATCGACGCGCGTTTCGCCTCTATACGAGGCATCATCAAGATCGACCTGTACGACCGTTCGCTACTTGAACGAATGGCGTACAAATTGATAATCAAATTGATAATTGATTGATTAGATCGGTTAATCGTGATTTTGGTTAATGGTATCAAAGTTCTTTTAAATTAGCAATTCCATTTGCTATTGATAAACATTTAATGATTTACTTACAAATCAAGAGTTAGGTAAGGTGTTACAAATTACAATAGTTCGGTAGTCACTTTTTTGAATAATAGGTAAACAAAACTTTGGTTACGTGTAATGAAACTGTTTTTTCACTGTTAACTCCATTCCAGTCTTTAACTGATTTTGTCATTTGTCTTGGGGGCCGTTCAAGTATTACGTAAGCAGATTTACTACAATTATTTACCCCCCTTCCCCCTTGTCAGCAAAAGTAATCAAAGCTCTTACCCCCCTCCCCATGCTTACGTAAACATTGGTATATGCATTTCTCTTTTAATGTATTGTTTTTTTTATTGATTCATGAGCAGCAGATATAATTCTAGAAATAAGAAAATTAAAAAGTGCTCCTCAATGTTGTATGTCTGCTCACTTTTATCCGATTTTGGAATGCCTACGTTGTTCTCATCTCATCGAACCATTCAACATCTTGGTGCTCTAAATTTTGAATAATGCACATCAGTTCCATATGTGTAAAAAAGTAAATGACTACTGCTGACGTAATCACCAACTAGACCCCCCCGCCCCCCCATGTCATCAAAAATAAGCACAGCAAAGACCCCCCGCCCCCCCTATACTGCTTACGTAATACTTGAACGGCCCCTTGTCACTATGACGATAGCAGTGTATATGATCATGGGATAACCGTCATTGACCCTAGAAGATTGTTTTTATTATTGATACGGTTTCGATCACGGACCCATGGGGACCCGGCCATTTGAAAGGCATTCATTGGGCCGAATCCAACATGAAGTGGCTTTCGATACCATATAATATAAATGAGATGGGCGCAACTATGGAGGTCTATCCCCTAATACACTATGGAAGATACTGGCGGCCAGTCCTCCCCAGTTGCCATTATTATTATTATAAGCTTACGATCCCTTTGGGATAGGCAGAGACCACAGAACGCCATTTGTTTCGGTCCTGGCATACTTCCCTCGCTTCCACCACACACATTCCTCTCTTCATACATGCTCTAGAAGATGTAAACAAAATATGAAACAGTGTATATCTTGTGGCTGCTGTTTTAAATACCAATAAAAATGCACTGAAGTTATAAAATAAAACTCATTTTTAAGAGATTCTTTAAGCGCATCCAATCCATGTATACTTAACAAAGTGCTGTTTGGCGAGGTAAGTTAATAATCTAGACATGTTTATATTTACAACAAGAATTATCCTGTTTTGATGTAACTTGTATTTTCCTGTAAAAATAAGCCATCAAAAACAAAACTTGTAAAAAAAAACCAAGTCTCGCAACTAAGTTCTCCTCCGTAAAAAGTTGTGAGATCCATGTTATACCAAGTCGGTTGGCTTATTCAGTCCCTAATTAAGGGATCTTCTGTCTTAAGTTACTACGTAATTAGCTAACCTAACAACATCTTGTAGTGACCACATTAATATTAAAAATCTTTTATGTTTAAATAAAATAGATTGACTTGGCCATCGCATGAAAACACAATGTAACTCACAAAGTGACAAATTAAGAAACTTTGACTAGTTATAATTCTTAAACTACTGGTTCAAATTGAATGAAACTTGAAAAATACTGTGTTTATGCAAAGCCTGCTTAGTTTCTGAAAATACAGGGTTCTAGTTTAATCCACAACTAAGTTATAGGGGGTCGAAAGTGGCCTGAACTGCTTCGAGAAAAGGAAGGTACGGCCGTGCCGCTTTTTTTTGCTCGACTTGGCAGGGGCACTGCCGTGCCCCCAGATTATCTACAGCCATGTCGGTTTCCTCATAACGAGTCATAAGTAATGTGGTCCTGAAGCGTTGGATGCCTAGTGGCTAAGTTGGACTCGTGATCGTGAGGTCCCGAGTTCAATTCCCAGCGGTCGCCATTGTACCAAAGTTTTCAAACTTATAAACCATTTCAAATGTCGAACTGTCGCATAAATCGAGTGTGGGGGTAAGTTTGCGCATACACATTTGTACTAGAAACGGCCACTGCGCAGTCAAGGTCTAAGTTGTTTGCCAGAAACTGTACCCCGAATTAAAGTCTATACTATTTAAGATGTAATGTAGGTTGCGGGTGGTAGGACCTTGTGCAAGGTCCGCCCGGATCGCTACCACCATCTTGCTCGCTAATCCTGCCGCTAAGCAGCAGTGCTTGCACTGTTGTGTTCCGGCGTGGAGAGCAAGACAGCCGGTGTAATTACTGACACAAGAGGTATTCCATCTTAGCCCTCTGGGTTGGCAACGCATCTGCACTCTCTTTGTTGTTGCAGGTGTCTATAGGCGGTGGTGATCACTTACCATCAGGTGACCCACTTGCTTGTTTGCCTTCCTATGTTGTATAAAAAAAAAAAAAGTAAATAAAATCCATTACTACACAGTTACCACACAGTTCAGTAATATTACCACACAGTTCATTATGCACAGTACATACTGATTCCGGTCCAGCACGTTTAATCCAGAAAAACGAAGGGTCTGACTGAAAATCAGCGCTGTAGTGCATTAACCCACTGCAGCATAATGCTGAGTCAAGCCCCTTTTAGACATCACCACTATAATAATAAAATGTCATTTTTAGTTTTACTAAATTTTTGTCTCTGTGTTATTTTGATGTCAAATAAAAGCGTGTCTATGTCTGTGTCTAAATGACAGTAAAGTAAAGTAAATATTTATTACCTAACCATAAGAAGTACAGTACATATTAAAGAAATACAGTGACTCCACACTAGGCTAAGCCTGTATCGTGAATGCCAAAAACCAATGAGAAGATGTACCAAAAGATTACGGTCTGTAACTTAACAATGTAATACAGGAAAAGTATGTTAAATAGTTAATTAATGAGCAGCTAAAAATAGCTACCCAAACACTAAAAAGCTATAAAATATTCGTGCATGTTGTGTAAAAGTGTGAGTGTTAATGTAAGTGTGTGTGTGTGTGTGTGTGTGTGTGTGTGTGTGTGTGTGTGTGTGTGTGTGTGTGTGTGTGTGTGTGTGTATGTATGTGTGTGTGTGTGGGTGGGTGTGTGTGTATGTGTGTGTGTGTGTGATTGAGTAATTGGTGAATTAGCAGGTAAAACCATATCAAATCGGGAAAAAACGTGAAGAGGATGACGATGATGTATGTGTTCATAAGTTGTAGGAAAATGACTAGTAATATTGTACTTACTTTACCTATCTGTCTCATAACGTTAGCAGAAGTCGAAGTGCATACACAAGGAAGGTAAAATTAAATATTGTAATTTAATTAAGTATTTTTAACATAAAACTACCGTGAGACTCAGACATATGTATTAATAAAACGGATCACTCACGTATTTTTGCGTCGGGAAATGCCCGACTTAATATGGTACTATTTTATAAGTATAATAAAATAGTACCATGTTAAGTTTTGTAATCAAAATTTCTTCGGATTTTTAATGAGCGACACGGATACCAAGCTTGCAGCTTCAAGTCCTGCCAGACACCACAGCTTTTGGTTCGTGTTGTCATAACGGTTATTTTAAATTTATGAGGTGTACCGCGGGGGCCTCATTTATATAATTTTAATTAATTAAAAGCATGTTTTTGGTCTTAGTTTAGTGTTTGCATTGTTTTTTGTTAAATATAGAAAGTGTTTACTTAAATTTAATAATTTGAAAATCCTACATTAAAAATTGAAAGAAATTTCGTTGTAAAATTCACAATACAACTTTTTTTTCAGAAACATGTCATCGGCATTCTTGGTTACTCTGTGCGTGTGCGCCACTCTGCTCGCGATCCAGCCCCAACAGTGCGCGACTTTAAACACAGATGGCGCTGATATCAATGAAAGTGATGAAGCACTAACCTTTGCTCTGAATGTGGTTTTGTCAAGCCACATGTCCAGCGACCCTAATGACGTCAGTGCAGCCCTAAATGGTGAAATGTGTTCTTATCCCAAAAAGTGGTACAAACTTGGTTCCGCTAGAATTTGTAAATAAAACTTAAAAGGAAATAAGTAATTTTTATTCAGAAAAAACCGGCTAAGTGCGATTCCGGCTCATGTATCATCATCATCATGGGTTCCGTATTACCACAGAATGTACTAGACATGTGTGAAACAAAAATGTAAGTTTGATTTTTGTGAAAGCTTACAAACTACGTCATAATTGACTGTTGTTTTTACTTGCAAACCAGATTTTTTGCCTTTTGATTTGTGATACATATTAATATAATTGTAAAAAGAGCAAACTAATAAAATATTAAGTAAATATTGTAGCGTAGTCGAGCATCCCGATTTTGCTGGTAAGTCCTGCAAAATAGTCGATTTTTTAAATGTCCCGCCGGGAGAGGTGTCCCGCATTGTCATACTTTTTCAGTTAGACAAAGAAACAAAATAATGAAACAGTAATCTTTAAAAAAATCTACATATTTATCACCCATTTTGTGCGTCTATCTCAACTGTTGGTTTAAATTAAGTCGCGCACTGATTGAAAGCGCTGTTCGCTGATTAGCTGCACATGGGTAATATGTTCATTTTTACAAATCAATAGAAGCAATAGGTACCTCATTGAAATATACTTCTTAAGTTATTAGCTTTTTATTTCTTGTGGTCCCCCGTCAAAATGCTTTGCCCGGATTTTTTTATTCAATTTAAGTACATGTCCCGAGATTCTGAAAAAAATTACTGGCAACCTACGGCACCGAATAAATAACATATAGAAACTTCTCTTTTACGACCGCCATTAAACGAATTCCAACCTTATTCACACGCACAAAAAGTTTGTATTACTTCATACACCATGCGCCAGGCGGCACGTGTCAAAAGGAACGCGCCGCCCGCGCCTTCTCCTCCTTCTCCCGCTACTCCCGGCGACACGCTAGGGTTGCGCGGCATTCGTTTTTAATTACACTGACACAAAGGGGCGCGCGAGCGAGCGCGCGGCAAGCCGACAACCTTCTGCGATTTGCCTATGCCATAGGCAAGGCGGTTGAGCGTACCTACAGTATGCAGTGGAACCCCCTGGCCACGGGTTTGCCAGTACTAAAATTGTATTGAAGAGTGTTGGTGGGCAGTGGCTAAAGGGGTGGACTCGTGATCGCAAGATACCGACAACGCCAATTCGGATTAAGCACGGTCAACATAATAAGCATTTCTCAGTTTATCGAGGCAGTATCCTGAGTGCCCCTTTTTGATTCTGTTCAACATGTCTTTTATGTGCTCTGCCCGTGTAGTGTGTATTTGTATGTATTACGAGTATATTGATGTTTTTCTTTCTTTGTCTTTAAAATAGGGGTCCAATAACAGTCGCCCAAATATAGTAACCTGACCTGATAAATCTGAGCTTGCGGTATTCTGACGGAATAGAAAAGGGAAAAGCACTAGTAGGATTAAATACCTACGGGTTTTTTTATGTAATTTCCGGGTTCCATGACGACAACAAAGTTATATTAGGTTGAATAATTCATCCATCCCATCATCCGGTTGCTGAATAACATATTTTTTTGGGATCTATTGAGCAAAATGGATCCATTGTGACACGGTCAGATCAAACGGTTATCATTTGGCATCGAGAAAACATATTTTCTGCTCTTTTCTGTTGTTATTTATTTTACGTATGCACGGAATTTCTTATCAAATTATGTACCTAAGCATGTTGAAAGTTATTCCTGCCGCTAAGCAGCAGTGCTTGCACTGTTGTGTTCCGGCGTGAAGAGCAAGACAGCCGGTGTAATTACTGGCACAAGAGGTATTCCATCTTAGCCCTCTGGGTTGGCAACGCATCTGCAATCTCTTTGGTGTTGCGGATGTCTATAGGCGGTGGTGATCACTCACCATCAGGTGACCCACTTGCTTGTTTGCCTTCCTATTTTATAAAAAATATACAAAATAGTTGTCGCCCACAACTTTATCAGCTTATAATTCGTTTATCGCTCTTCCGCGAGAATTTACATAGTGCATTGATTATGTTCCTATTACTCACTGTCAAACCGCACCGCTCACAACTTTTCTGATTATAAATAATTAATAGATTCAGGCGTTACTTTGCGGAGGTCCATATCAACAAACTGGAACAACTGGTTTCTTTGATCTTGATGATGCCTCGTATAGAGGCGAAACGCGCGTCGATCGTGTAGTTTTAGTGTTTAGTGGTGGTGGTGTGTAGTTGAGTCTGTGTGATATATGTTGTTTCGTGTGGAAGCGGAGGAGGGTGGGTTTTTGCATGAACATATATGTGTCGCACAGACGCAGCTATTTTGCACGAGCCCGGCACTGGTTTCGCGGAGTAGCAAGGTAATTTGTTCCAGTTTGTTTTCTGATTATGCCCGAAAGTTGACTGGCAGGGAATGCTTTAACGCATTAGGTTCGCCTTTTGAACATTTTGGTTTTTTTTGCAGTAAGGCTTAAATAAGTAGTATAAAGTAAAGTCGCTATCCGTTCCTGTCTGTCTTAAATCCTTTTTGTTGTGTGTTCGGCCGCCTTCTTCTAAACCACGAAATAGATTTTGATATGGTTTTCACTGTCATTTAGATTTTTTATGTACACATATATCATAAATGCTCTATAATGCGTTCAGAAACCGTAGGTAATGACCAGCATTAAAACAACCAATATTATTATAAGAATTTTTCTAATTTGTTTCTATATTTGTTCGAATTCATTTTTTATTACATTATTTTAATGTGTACAGTCTATAGATATTTAATAGGTACCTAGCACTAGTAGCTAGTAGCAATGCAGGTCATTGCCCCATGGCTTCTGAACCCATCATAGAGTACTTATGATATGTGTGTAGATAAAGTAATGTATGCAACTGTACATAATTAGGTCTTAAAACACTCGTGTGATCCTATTATGAAACTCGCTGACGCTCGTTTCATAAAACCACACTCGTGTTTTAAGACCCCTCATTATGCAACAGTTGCATAAAATACTATTTTTTACGGAAGGTTTCTGTTTTATACCGCGATTAGAACAGCATTGGAAAGTAACGTCAGCATACTGACATTTCATATAGATATTGGAATGAAACTTGACGCAAGTCTATGAAATGGCAGTGTGCTGACGTTACTCTCCAATGCTGTTCGAATCAAGGGTTGATAATATTCATACCGATTGTATCCATAGCGGGGGCGGGCCACTAGTTTCATATATTTTCGATGTAAAAAGTACTAACTGCCTACAGAGTAGGCAAATTGCAGTAGGTTGTCGGCTCGCCGCGCGTCCGGTCACTCGCCTTTGCTATGTCAATGTTATTGAGAACGAATGCAGCGCAACCTTAACGTGTCACTGGGATTAGCGGGGTGAAGGCGGACGCGGGCAGCACGTTCCTTTTGACGCGAGCCGCCTGGCGAATGCGTAGGAAGTAATACGAACTTTTTGTTCGTGTCAATAAAGTTGGAATTCGTTTAATCGCGGTCGAAGAAAAGTTTCCGTACGTACTATTATTTATTCTGTGGTATAGTGTACGCGTTAATGGGAGCTCGTTACTTTCTAAAGCTGCCCCTGGTATTGTGTGCCGGGGTCCGCGCAAATGGGGTATCATGCATTCAGCCGTTTCTATGCGAGGATAAGCCTGTAAGCAGATAGTTATGACGTGGATTACAATTTCAAAACTTGAACCGAAATATTAACACTATAACAGCGCGAGCGGCTGGCTTCTATTGAAATGGTAAAACGGGTTTGTGGGGTTTAAAAGTTGTATTGAAATGAAACTATTAAAACGGTTTATATCGTGTGTGTTGTTAATAATGTAACTAACGTTTCGAGACGTTTTTTACCGACTTCACAAAAAAGGGAGAGGTTCTCAATTCTACTTTTTTATCAGGTATCACGTTCATAGGCAGACTGAGATTATAGCAGTGGAACAGTGAATAATATTTAAAATAAAAATAAAAATGAAATTGCTTATGCATTGTTTAATTTAATTAGGTATCGACTATTCGCGAATACCTAAGAAATCATTAAGTATTTTATAAAAAATTATAAAACAAATTAATTAATAAATATCTTTGGATAATTTACGCCAATTGATCTAGTCCCATACTAAGCAAAGCTTTATAATGGGTTATTAGCTAATTAACATACATATATCAATAAATAAAATACTTAAATAAATACATTCAATATCTACGACTCAGGTACAAACATTCATACTCGTCATACAAACATTTGGCCCTTGTGGGAATCGAACCCGTAACTTCTAGCTTCACATTCAGGGTCACTTACCACTAGGCTATCCGTTTATCTAATTGGTCATGTGAGACATAATTAATTCCCTTAGCCATAGTGTAGTTTATGTTGTACAGATTTGCAAGTATTTTAGGTACGAACTGGTTAGGTGCGTGTTGTTGTTCCCCGATAATTAAATGACTGAAGGTAAAATAAATGACATTAAAAACAAAACTTGTAAAAAAAAAACAAGTCTCGCAACTCAGTTTGTCTACAGTAAAAAGTTGTGAGATCCATGTGATACCAAGTCGGTTGGTTTATTTAGTCCTTACTTAAGGGACCTTCTGTCTTAAGTTATTACGTAATTAGCTAATCTAACAACATCTTATAGTGTCAATCTATTAAAAAACTTTGACTAGTTATAATTCTTAAACTACTGGTTCAAATTGAATGAAATTTGAAATATACCGTGCTTATACAATGCCTGCTTGGTTACTGAAAATAGAGGTTTCTAGTTTAATCCACAACGAAGTTACAGGGGGTCGAAAATAGCCTGAACTGCTTCGAGAAAAGGATGGTACGGCCGTGCCGCTTTTTTTTGCTCGACTTGGCGGGGCACTGCCGTGCCCCCAGATGTTTTTCCTGAAAAACCCTGCACCAAACGAAATAACCGCAATAAAATAATTAATAATTATATCCTAATATGCTATCAGAAGTATCAGTTGCAGTCACTGCGCAGTTACGGCGAAGGTTAGTTTAGAAATAAATAAATAAATTAATTTAATTGTTTTAAAACCAGTTTTTTTGCATTAAATAGAAAGAATAACGAGCCAGTGGGTCATCTGATGGTAAGTGATCACCGCCGCCCATAGACACCCGCAAATCCAAGGAGAGTGCAGATGCGTTGCCAATCCAGAGGGTAGATGGTATTTCTTTTGTGTCAGTAATTTCACCGCCTATCTTGCAAGACCCAAAACTCCTCGATAATACGCATGTTCCTATTTTGCAGAAAATTACTGAACTCATGACACTGGTCATGACGTGACCAAGTTGAATGAGATAACTTGATTAAGTTTCACATAGATGACACCGCGGGTAGTTTTACCCTTAAATTCAATAATGTAATGACCGTAAAAAACGAAAAAGATTGAGAAATTCACAGGGTATGGTTGTGGTAGCGTGGCAACTGGCAAAACGCAAGGCAAGGAATGCTGACGTTGCAGGTTCGAGTCCTGCCATTACCCAAATTTTTCTTAAATTTATTTGGAGAAAATTACAGCTCATATCATTTCTCTTTTTTATGAGCTCCACTTTTTTCCAGAAACATGCCATCGACACTCTTGGTTACTCTGTGCGTGTGCGCCACTCTGCTCGCGATCCAGCCCCAACAGTGCGCGACTTTAAACACAGATGGCGCTGATATCAACGAAAGCGATGAAGCACTAACCTTCGTCCTTAATGTGGTTTTGTCGAGTCACATGTCAAGCAACCCTATGGATGTCAGCAATACTTTAGGACAAATTCTATGCTATGCTCCAAAGCATTTTGTCAGGATTGGAACTGGGCCGTCTTTAATATGTAGACGATAGGTTAATAAGGAATGATGACAGACAGGACCCGATAGAGACTTTGTTTTATATATACTACTAGCCCGCCCTAGATTCACACAGGAATAATGGGGATTTAATATATAAAAACCTTTAGTAAGAAAATTTCTAAATTACAGTGAGAACTGTATGAAAATCCATTGCGGGGTTTAAGAGAAGTGGCCGAGGATGGACAGGAATGGATAGAAATAGAAATATTTATTGGATGGTGACTTTATTTTAACTTAGTATGTAAAGCAAGATGTTTTATGTAAGGAAAGAGAAAAGATTAAAATATGAAGAGAATTCAAACATAAATTGTAGTAGAGAAAACAAACTCAACTGATAGTTACAGAAAGACAAACTGGAAAAAATTACCTTGCTACTCCGCGAAACCAGTGCCGTGCTCGTGCAAGTTAGCAGCGTCTACCAACGAACGAACGAATGGTGTACACCATTCGTTCAAGTAGCGAAAACAAGTACTGTTAGATCCAGATGATGCCTCGTACAGAGGCGAAACGCGCGTCGATCGTGTTGTTTAGTGTTTAGTGGTAGTGGTGTGTAGTTGAGTCTGTGTGATAAATGTTGTTCCGTGTGGAAGCGGAGGAGGGTGGGGTTTTGCATGAGCATATATATGTCGCACAGACGCAGCTAACTTGCACGAGCACGGCACTGGTTTCGCGGAGTAGCAAGGTAATGTGTTCCAGTTTGTTGAAATAGATCTGCGCAAAGTAACGCCTAAATCTATTAATTAGTTACATAAAGATTATTGTCTTTGCTCGTAAGGGATAAATATATAAATTTAATAATGTATATTAAATGCCTCCCTTTTATTAAATGACACCTCTCAGTTTCGTCTTTATTTTATCTTAGCTGTCTTCCACATTGCGAACTAAATTAGATTTTAACTTACAAAATTTAAAATTAGGTATAAATATGTTTGCTTGTTTCATGACATCATCTTTTGCTTTAGTGTTGCTGCCCACTAGATCGTACTAAGTATCATACTAAGACCGTAACTGTTCCGAGAGATGCGGTGCATGCATGTACATTGACTTGCCAGGCCGTCGTTGCCATGTCAGAAATAATATTAGGCCCGCAATGTAACGTATTAACTTCTTCCATCCGCACGTACATATGTGATCAAGGTATTGGTTATTACTGTAAGTTACGGGTAGGGAATGTTAATCAGCGGCCCCGTTGAGTCCCAAACCTTATTCCAAAACACTTTAATTTTGTTTTTATAGTCGTACTTACTTGCTATTTTAAGTTTTGTAATGAAGATTAAAAAAAAATTTACTTCTTTATTTATTTATTTTACATGCTAGTTACTATGAGATGTCGCCCATTACACTGGCACGTTTCCGGACCCACCAATGTAATGCAACGCACCACGCAACGTTGCCAGATCGATACTTACAGCAGCGGCCAGCATTTGTACTGTACTGAAGGAACTGCAGAAGACAAATTCATCTGTTTACTGCGGGTACAAATTTACAACAGGTACCATACGGTGTATCACTGTTTAGAACGGGTTCGACGGCGTACAAACGAATGCGAGTACAGTGTATGTATAATAACTGTGTCATGAGGGCAGGCGGCTATTTTCGTGCCTGTGCCGGGACGGTTGCGGTCATGTTGTGGTCCGGTCTAGTGGGCGGAAACCTTAAACCACGCTTTGTTCACTACAGGAAAATGTACATTTATTGAGAAGTTATTTTTGTTCGTCGTGGTTAACTGCAATAATTATTGTTCCATCGCAGTGCAGCACGGAATCAGTAACAGTGTGTGATTGTTCGGTCACTAGACAGGTTAGTTATAAAAAAAAACCACTTTTATAAATAAGTAATTTAAAACAGTAATAAAATTAAAGTAAATGTAAGAACATCTTTATGACCTCTGCTTTTTACATTGACCGTAAAACATTGTTCTTTACTAAATAATAAATATCTTACAGTATCGCTTGTCTTATTTTTTTTATAAAATAGAAAGCCAAACAAGCAAGTTGTTTATTTAATCGTAAGTGATCACCACCGCTCATAGACACCCGCAACACCAAGGAAGCTGCAGGTGCGTTGTCAACCCAGAGCGCTAAGATGGAATGACTTTGGTGCCCTTAATTTCACTGACTGTCTTGCTCTCGACGCCGGAACACAACGGTGCAACCACTGCTGTTTAGCGGCTGGATTAGATTATATTTTTTTTTTAAATACAGGTGTGTATTTTTTTTATTTTTCAGAAAGATGTCGACAAAACTGTTCGTGACCCTGTGCCTCATTTTGCTGGCAATTCAACTGTGCGCAAGCACAAACTTTAAAACAAATAAACAGTGCAGAGGTGGCGGTAGTTGGAGTGGTGCCTTTGGCGGCAAGATGAAATGCCCTCCTCCTTGTAAATGGTATAAAATTGGAAGCACACAAATGTGTATGTTACTGTAACAAACAAAACATTAAAATGATTAAAGTGTTATTGCACCACCTAATCTTGTCTGTTCTTTTCTACGTCTCTTTTTTAACGGTTGTCTGGAAGAGATCGCTTTTAGCGAGAAGACCGCCTATTGTGTGCCTTTTGTGATGTCTCTATGTTGTACCTTTTTGTGTTTTGTGGTGTTCAATAAAGAGTTATTGTATTGTATTGTATTGTGACTACTGCTGACCTATTTTTTATAACCTTAAAGCATGGTTAATAACAAGCCCTTTTCATTCCTGTTTTTTTATTTGTAAAAACATACTGAATTGACGTTTCGTATCGATTACTGTTTTAATATCCATGGATACTAGAATCGAGACCCACTTGAGTTTTGACAGCTGTTCCAAATTTAAACTCATAACGGTACAGAAATCGATACTGTAATGGGCTAATGACCATCAAAGGATAGATTCTACCTTCTACCATAGCCAAGAAAGTTCTCATAATGAAACTGTTGGTAATAATGCTGGTCATTCCCTACGGTTTCTGAACGCATTATAGAGCAGTAATGGCATGTGTGTAGATAAAGGTATTAATTATACTATACGTTATGGACACTATAATTCGTAGGATTCTGTTATGTATATGTCAGGATTTTTTATTGCTTAACCAAAGGAAAGTGACGAAACAGGCCTTAAATACATAGTCAAACTTTACTAATATTAATACCGGTATTGCATTTAGCACGCAAACGCCACGCAAACGCCAAGAAAACGCCACGCAAACGCTGAGCTTCCGCCACGCGCACGCTGCGGTGCAACGCTTCGGCCGGGATGCGAAGACATGTCCCGGCGGCATGCAGTGAAGTATTTGCAGCTCCCTCGATTACCAAATAGCGATGGTACCAGGGCTGCCACATGCTTTGGTTAAATCGTTAATAAACAGTACATAAATTACTTTTTTTTAAACTCTCGCGATTTTCACACGCATTTATTACGTCAAACGGAACTTTAACGCGAACCTCCCACGTGATCACGGTTGTGGCAACACGGTCAAAATATCGAGGTAAATTTGCAATGATTTTATCGCGTTTAAGTTCCGTTTGATGTTATATTATAAATATTAAGTGAGTAATTTTACTAGAAATTTAATTTACCATGAGTTGTTGTTCATGGAAACGATTTTTTGATTGAATGCATTGCATTATTATGGTCTATTTTGACGGTTTTTTTGGAGAAGTTAAGCGTACGCAAAGTACAGACAATGGATTCAGAATTTATCCAATTAACCAATAACAGATATTATCGCGTTTTAAGCACTGAGAAGTCTAGGCAGACGAAGACCGAAGATCGAAGACGAAGCTTTGCTTAATATTTATACACATTGAGCTCCGAATTATGTGAAAAAGTTTTCGATTAACTGCACCAGTGGATAATAAATAAACATGACGCTAAAACTTAACCATGGCGGACTTTGTGACATCTGCGTGCGCCATGTTTGAGTTTTGATATTGTATAACGTTCATAGCCCATAGTTTAGAAGGTCGTTGGAAAAAATTGTCAATTAATATTATAATTTGGCCGCTGTGCCAACCCTAGTGCGGTTTCGCATAGTTTCATTAGGTACTATAAATATCGTTGCGGTGATAATGCTATAAATTTGAGGCACTTAGTATTTCTACGTTTCTAAATAGCGTGGTTTTATATGCAGGGAACAGTGAAATTTATTCAAATACAACGCAACGGTAACGGATCAGCGATTCTCTTGGGATTACTGGTTCCTATGGGCGGCGGTGATCACTTTCCATGAAAAATTCCTCCCTCATGCTTGTTTGCCTCCCTTTTGCATAAAAAAGCGACTCAATTTATCTAAAGGGTGGCCACGGATCGGCTTGTTTTTTGGAGTGGCTGATTCCTATAATTTAATAGTCATTTTTCAGATAATCTAAGGTAACTGTCGCAATGCTTAACACGCGTAGTACATTGTTTTTACCAGTAGTTAACATAATTATCTCTCGTTTGTACTCGATTGTTACCGCATCTTCTTGTCAATTATTGGGTCACTGTCAATGACTGGGACCGACACCTTAAGACTCGTTTGCCTGCACGATATGCTAAAAACATGTTTGTCTATACACGATATGCTGAAGATAAATCAATAAACTGGAACAAATTACCTTGCTACTCCGCAAAACCAGTGCCGGGCTGGTGCAAAATAGCTGCGTCTGTGCGATATATATATATATATATATATATATATATATATATATATATGTGTTCATGCAAAAACCCACCCTCCTCCGCTTCCACACGAAACAACATATATCACACAGACTCAACTTTACACCACCATCACTAAACACTAAAACTACGCGATCGACGCGCGTTTCGCCTCAGTACGAGGCATCATCCGGATCTAAAAAATCATTCTAAGATAAATCATTCTTAAACACAAAATTACTCCTCAAACACACCGTGTCGAGAGTAAAAACCATGAAACTCATATCAAATTAAGAAAGGCATCTGAAAATTAAAATTAAAAAGGAATTTAATTAAGGCTGAATCAGCATCAGATTAGAGGGGACTCCGGACACCTTCGCTTGGACCGTCTTTTAATTAAATTTTAAAAAGAAAGACTTAGAAGTAATGGAGACATGCGTACAGAAGGACAACCGGCGAGTTTTAATGACACCCACAAACTACGATAAATGTTCGCCCGAAAGTATCAAATGTTTATGGGGTAGTAAATATATGTGTTTGGTTAGTTATTGCTTACAATAATATTCAAAATTAATTCAGAGATGGGTGATTATGTAATTATATACCGTTCATATACAATGTACTGTACATTTACGTTTGAATGAGCGCGCCAATACATGAAGTGAAATAATTATAATTTAAGGCACTAGATCTGAAAATTGTGTCAATTCAAATTAAATTTAAAATGCTGTATAATGAATGACAATACTAAGAAAAATTAGGGTAATGGCAGGACTCGAACCTGCAACATCAGCATTCCGTGCCCTGCGTTTGCCAGTTTCGCCACGTTACCGCAACAAAAATTGTGTCAATTATCACTAGATAAAAAAAACAAGTTTACCTCTTTATTAAGTATATCACTGATATTAGTGTAGCAGATTAAGAAACAATGTTTTAGGTATCCTAATTCTAAAATTTAGAGAGTGTCCACAGGTACCGTTGTCCACAGCTAGAGCAGTTGCTCCTAGTACGGTGGTACTTACGAGGTTAAAGTAAATTAGGTCTGCTGTAGACCTTTCCTCTTTATCGGAGGTTTCATAAATCTGAAGCTTATTGTTCTTAATTTCGCAGTAATTATTTTTACCAGAAGCGAGTTTGGACCACAAACGTTTTATGGGGAAACCACGGCAGGGGGAGTGTAAATAAAGAATGGGAAAACTCCTTTTAGAATAACTGCTTTTTTAAATACGGCTTGGACTTGGACTGTTAAAAACAGCCAAGTTAAAATGCTACATTTTTAGAGGTCTTGCCACTGTTACCCGGTCAGGTACAGAAGTACGTCCTAGGGGATTTGCAAGTGAAGCAACAATAGATCCAAACAATAAGTGCTTTATTAATAGATTAGATATTAGTTCCCTAGGACGACTAGAGACTCTAGGTCGTAAGTTCGTAATCGCTTTTAAGCGACAAGACCGCCAATTGTTTACTTTGTAAATTGTTTTTTAATTAATGTTTGTTACCTATTTTCCGTGTTGTTTTCAATAAAGAGTATTTGTCTTGTCTTGTAGCGCTTAATTCCTTACTGGAGTCAGTTAACGAGATCGCTTGCACTTTCCTGGCCGTGACCCGACGTGGAGCAACGTAGGCTTTAATTTGTGAACTATGGAAGTTAAATTTGAATGCTTTTCAATAAAACTTTGAAAAAAAAAAGTTACAATTTTGGACAACAACCCTGATTTTCGGCAAAAACGCCGTTCATTCGCATTATACGAGTACCAGGCCAGTTTTGCGGTATTATTGGCCCGCCATAAAACGGGTGAACAAGTGAATTTAGAATTACTGCGGTATCCAAAACTAGAAAGCAAGTTACAGAAGAATTAGCCAACACCAACAACTTTAGCGTAGCTAGCTGACTCAAGCAAGTAATATTGCGCTAGTTTGCGGGTGGTAGGACCTTGTGCAAGGTCCGTCCGGATCGCTACCACCATCTTGTTCGCTAATCCAGCCGCTAAGCAGCAGTGTTTGCACTGTTGTGTTCCGGCGTGGAGAGCAAGACAGCCGGTGTAATTACTGGCACAAGAGGTATTCCATCTTAGCCCTCTAGGTTGACAACGCATCTGCACTCTCTTTGTTGTTGCAGGTGTCTATAGGCGGTCGTGATCACTTACCATCAGGTGATCCACTTACTTGTTTGCCTTCCTATCTCATAATTTTTTTTGTATAATTTTCCATCAAGAAACCCGCATGTTTGTTAACCTCTATCTCCTGCCAGTATGGAATAATCCTGTCGAGACGAAGCCGGAGAGAGCTTCAAACTCATCCCCTCTTTAACATTAAGGGGTTGCAAGTAGTGAGCATCATATAGAATCAGTTAGGGTCGTGAACGGTACCGTACTAGAATTTTAAGAGTCTCCATATAACTGACTATTTCGGGGAAAGTGTAAATTTTAGACGTTAGGATCTAGCCAGCCGTAGCGTAACACCTCAAACGAGCTGCGCGATTGGCCCAAGTTATTAAAGGAAGAAGTAATTGATTCAAACTACCGAGAACAGAAAATTGTTAACTGGAAGAGATCCCGTAAAGATATAAGTTCGCCTTTGTACATCTGTTTAGTCCTGTAATCTGTTATTTTATGTGTTATGTACAATAAAGAGTCATATATACATAAAAATGTGTAGAAAGTAGGTACAAGATAAAACATGTGGAAGAACTCGAACATAAATTATATACCGTCCTCATTCGAGTTAACTGTCATAGTATTTTGCAACAGTTTTCAATACAGTAACGACATTTAGCGGGGAGGGGACGACATGTAGATTTCATGGAAATGGGAATCGATTTCTATCAAAACTTTTTTTTTAATGAAATAGGAAGGCAAACAAGCAAGTGGGTCACCTAATGGTAAGTGATCACCACCGCCTATAGACACCTGCAACAACAAAGAAAGTGCAAATGCGTTGCCAATGCAGAGGGCTAAGATGGAATACCTCTTGTGCCAGTAATTCCACCGGCTGTCTTGCTCTCCACGCTGGAACACAACAGTGCAAGCACTGCTACTTAGCGGCAGGATTAGCGAGCAAGATGGTGGTAGCGATCCGGACGGACCTAGTACAAGGTCCTACCACCCGCAAAAACTGAGGCAGGAACGGAAATTTGGGTTTGGCCGAAACTGAGGTGAGGTATTATTTACCCGAAATTCGGTTTGTGTTTCGAATGTAAAACTAGTTTCGGCCAGACAAATACTTAACTTGTTTAAGGCGATTGGCGACAGTAGGGATTCTCCACTGATCGGCAACATGATCGTTACAACGAAGTGCCTTTTTATAATAAATTACTAACATCCCAATAGAGAAATAAATATAAATAAAACGGGCAGTCCCTCACTCTAAGGGGCTTTTTTGAATTGTGATCCGGAGGACGAACTAGTGACGTTGAGTTTGAAGCAGACGAAGCAGATGTCTTTTTATTATTGACAGCTGTCACATACAGACAGACAAACGGCCACAGGAAACTGGGTTCCTCCAAACGGTATAATATTAAAATACAACCGCTATTCTCCTTTCACTTGTTTATTCAAAATGGCGGCGAAAATTCAGTTCAAACAGCTCGACGAAACTTACAATGCCCAATTTTAAACTCTTGTAAATTCACCCGAATGCCTTTTACTTCAACTCAATGTCAACTCTGTGAAACCACAGTAAGGTCTAATACAGTTTGACGACATTTGTCAAGGCGAGGGGTTATTCCGAACACGGTTATATATCGATGTGAAATGGGAGATTCTAAACTTTTCGTGTGCGACTGAAATTGTCTCCGTAAGTACTTGCTCTGTATTTAAGTTTGAATAACATTGTTTGAAGCGAAACCCTGGTTCTTACTTTGGTTTGGTTTTTATAAATTAATAATTTATAACGTTATCGGGAGTTTAACGGGATAAAAATATATTGTTATTTACCTCGACGTTTCGGCCATGTTTCAATGGCCGTGGTCACGAGTAGAACAATATACTTTTATCGCGTTAAAGTCCTGATAACGTTAAAAATATGTATGAAAATCGCGAAAGTTTAAAACAATTAATTATTTATTTATTTCCTTTTTTAGAGTTCCCTAGTCAAACTAAGCACCTCAGTTTGCTATCATATGACCGTCTGTCTGTCGGTATATCAATAACTTTTACTCGAAAACTATAAAAGTTATAAAGCTTAAATTTTGTTAACACATTATAATAGTATCTATCTCACGCACAAACAATAAAATAAGTTAAAAAAAAATTTAAGTGTCTCCCGAACATAATTATGAACAAACCAAAAATGTAGACTGGCTCAAATCTTCACAATAATGGGTCCCGACTGTTGGAGTTCATGAAACTATTGCAATGGTGTAAGTATTCAACATTACTTAACAGAACTTCAGACTACTGGTCTTGTTTAAGTCTTTTAAATTTTTATTTAAAATTAACTTAATACACAGTCGAGTTTTTTAAAACATAATTATTTCGGTTTTGGATAATTCTTGGAAGTTCCCAGTTCCCTGGCGCAAGCATATTTGCCTGAATACGTACTAAAAATAATGAAAACAAAATTATAAAAACATGCCAGGGGAAAGCAATATTTTCAAGAATTACTCACGTTATGTCTAGCAAAAATTTATAAATATTTTTAAACATGCGCCAGGGGAACGAGGTTTTCTAAAAATTACCATTTTCTGTTGCAAAGTCTTACTATACATATTTCTTACGTATATTTCACTAATAATAAATTTTTTATGCCTAAATGCCTTTAATTTAAGCGCTCACCTAAACGGTTCCAATCAGCTTCAGCCACGTAATTGGGTAGCGATCCCTTAATACCCCTTTTATCACCCCCACTAATAATTGGAGGGGATGTCCGACTAGCCAATAACTAATGGTTATCTTTGTCTATACGTTTTCGATTTGTTCAGAAGAACGCGTTTTATTGAAATACCATTATTATGCTTGCTTGGAAATCATTTTCAAACATTAATGATAAAGAAATTTAAAAAAATCATTATCCTACAATATCGAGTAAGGTATTACTAATATAGCAAGTAAATAAACGTTAGTATGTATGTATGTTAAACTTTATGTTGCACATTAAAAAAATGTACAATTACAATACAATCAACAAGACAGCTGGTGAAACTACTGGCACAAGAGGAATTCCATCTTAGCCCTCTGGGTTGGCATCTGCAAAAATAATACTAGCATTTATTTTAGGCTGTCTCGGCCTATAGAAAAAAATACCTGAGAGACATATTTATAAAACGTTAAAAAACATTAAATTCGGCATGATCAATTGTGAATTAGTTATGTTTGACATGTAATTTTCAATACCTTATTAATAATTGAATCTAATCTATTTTTTATGGAAAAAAGTTGAAAGAATAATTTATGAAAAATGTGACTCAGATCACTAAAAACGAATATGAATGCCTCTCCAAAACGGCAAAAGTTTGACAATTTACAGCCATATCTCACCACCAAAAGAAATTAAAACCTTTCAAGTAGTAACTTGGTCATGGAAATAAAAAAGTCTAAGATTGAATATTTCGTGGAAAACAAGACTTGCGGCTGTTTGCGCATTGTGACAGAGATAAGATACGGTATGAGGTATTTTTAGATTTTTATAAGAATTCTATTCTCATAACGTACTCCTGGACCTCAAGATACAGGCTCAGCCTAGTTTGGGGTCCGCCAGAGATTTCTTAAGCAAATAAATTAAATTAAAAAATAAAACGTCCAATACTATCAGCATTTTGGGCACGTTACCCATAGATAATTTAGCTTATTAGATTATTATTCATGTAAATAAGTATTATTGTATTTTAGTTTTGTTTACAGTAAGTTTAGTTTAACGTTTTTTTTTAATTTATAATCTACGACGAGTTTTCTATACAGGGAAAAATCACAATGAAAACTTGCAAGCCTGCAAAGCAATTTAGCCGTATAAATGCCTCATTGTTGCTTCATCCTTTGCTCTCAAGCGATTAGACCGTCTTTTGGAAACCTATATTAAGATTTATCTGTAATTCTGTCTAATTGTAATGTGGTATTCAATAAAGCATATTGTTCCAGCAATGTTAATATTTATTTTATTTTATTTATGTAACAAATTAATACTTACAGTGAAGTTTTGCACGTTTAGCAATAGTATATTTATGTCTTATGACCTTGTGTGTTAGTCTTATACCTAGTAATTACTGTGAGCTTATCTTCAAAGCTTTAACCAAAGCTTTTCAAGCCCACGCACATCACCATATTAAATGGATTTTCATATGGACAGTAATGAAGTTGAGTTTAATTATTCAGTCAATAACTTACAATAATTGCATAGAATGTCAAGCTTCACGTTTTTATATTGACAACGTCAAAATTATATAGTAATTATAAAGAAAAGATTAGCATTTTTTGCGGGTGGTAGGACCTTGTGCAAGGTCCGTCCGGATCGCTACCACCATCTTGCTCGCTAATCCTGCCGCTAAGCAGCAGTGCTTGCACTGTTGTGTTCCGGCGTGGAGAGCAAGACAGCCGGTGTAATTACTGGCACAAGAGGTTTTCCATCTTAGCCCTCTGGGTTGGCAACGCATCTGCACTCTCTTTGTTGTTGCAGGTATCTATAGGCGGTGGTGATCACTTACCATCAGGTGACCCACTTGCTTGTTTGCCTTCCTACGTTGTATAAAAAAAAAAAAGCAAAAAATTTTTTAACACTAAAACTAAAATAAAATTAAGATTTAAATGTCAGCATAACAAAAAAGTATTAAACATAAAGCTAAACACATAATTAAAATTGGAATGTCAACATGAATTTCGTCTCCAATAGGGATCGTCTAACAAAAAAAAACCAAATAAGCAGGTATCAAAAAAGAGAAAAAAGGGAAAATTACGTAAAAACTCTATTAAAAAAAATCAAATATTCTTTGACTTAATTGGATCATATTTAGATAATTTATCTGCTATACCTTTATTTATTCATCTATCTACACTAATATAATAAAGAGGTCGCGTAAATAAAGAGGTAAACTTTGTTTGTTTGTTTTTTTGTTAGTTTGTTTGTATGTAGGGGGTAATCTCTGGAACTACTGAACCGATTTCAAAAATTCTTTCACAGATAGAAAGCTATACTATTCCTGACGGACATAGGCTAATTATTTTACGTGAACGAAGTCGCGCGCGTTTTAATGTAACACAAACAGACGCCCGCGACTTTTTTTACGTGAAATTAGTAGCCTATATCCGCCAGGAATGGTGTAGCTTTAAATCTGTGAAAGAAATTTTTGAAATCGGTTCAGCAGTTCCAGAGATTACTCCCTACATCCAAACAAACAAAGTGAAGCTTTTAATTATTATATTAGTGTAGATTACGTCTTAATTATACTCATGGAAAGCAGGGTCGAGTCGCTAGTTATTTATAATTTATCAATTAATGTTAGTAGTAACATGAATAAACAATTAACTGCTTAAATTTCCCACAAATAAATTGTAATTTTAACATTCACTAAAGTTTAAATTACCATAATTTTATGTTCTGAAATTAACAATGCATTTAATGCATTTACGTATAGGTACAACGGTAATAATTGTTTAATAGCCTCAAAATAACCAAATAAATTACTATTAATAAATTAATTATACACGCACATTCGAAATACTTTAAGAGGAGTTTTTTTTATACAACATAGGACGGCAAACAAGCAAGTGGGTCACCTGATGGTAAGTGATCACCATCGCCTATAGACTCCCGCAACACCAAGAAGATTACAGATGCGTTGCCAACCCAGAGGGCTAAGATGGAATACCTCTTGTGCCAGTAATTACACCGGCTGTCTTGCTCTCCACGCCGGAACACAACAGTTCAAGCACTGTTGCTTAGCGGCAAGATTAGCGAGCAAGATGGTGGTAGCGAATCGGACGGACCTTGCACAAGGTCCCAAGGAGTGTGAACCCAGCCCGAAAAAGCGCTCCCCATACAAACGGCGATAATGTTTTCCACCCTCCAAACCTTAACCTATGGCAATGGTTTTTTGATATGTTGGCAGTATGCCTTAGAACTGGGTTTCCTCGTTTTGATTTTGTTTTGTATTCTTCATAAATTTGACAATATTTGCATTTTAGGACAATGTTATGTTTTCATACAAAATAAAAAAGCGTCAATATTTTTGAAATTATTAAGTGTAGCAGACGCGCCATGTACGTCTGCCGGCGCTGATAATAATCAGCAGGGTTTGCCTGAACACCACGTACTGCCTTCCAATGTCGACAACGGCGGTCAGGCCGCACATGGTGTTAACACCTTTATTGCTCGGCGCTCGCAGCGCCGTTCATGTCTGCCTATTAGATTTAAAGATTATATACTACAGTAGTTTTCCTATTTCAATTTTGTTTGGCAGGAGCCTTTTGTTTTCTTTGTCTGTTTTTCTTATGTCATGGTGAAATAAACCGTATTTTCCCGTATCTCTTCTCTTCTTCATTTTCACCACTCCTAAACCCACCAACCCACACGCTAAATAAGGATATTTAAAAAATCAAACATACAAACCTAGTTCTAGGGCATAATGACAACATAACACAAGGCATAATGCTTGCACTGTTGTGTTCCGGCGTGGAGAGCAAGACAGCCTTACTGGCACAAGAGGTATTCCATCTTAGCCCTCTGGGTCGGCAACGCATCGGCACTCTCTTTGTTGTTGCAGGTGTCTATAGGCGTTGGTGATCACTAACCATCAGGTGACCCACTTGCTCGTTTGCCGTCCTATGTTGTATAAAAAATAAATAAATAAAAACATACATAAAAATCATGGCTATAGGTGAGAGTTTAGAGGGTGGAAAAGGTTACCGCCGTTTGTATGGAGAGCGCTGGGTTCACTCCTTTTAATAATATTTTAAACTAGCGACCTACCCCGGCTTCGGACGGAAAACCGTATCAAAATCGGTTGCCTGTACCCTTACCATGAGTTTCTATCGAAAATTCGTATTACGTTACTACAGTCGATAGCGGTTAATCACGCTCCCATTTGTCAGTGAAAGAGTTAACCATAGTCGATACGGTATTTTTCGATGACATGTGTCAAATTTGTGACTCATGGTCCCAATATTCTACGGCAACAGCTACAAAACGTTAGACACTGCCGTTTAGATTTCGATAGGTAATTTACCGTTGGACTCATACTAGCGATCTTTAGTTATCTAAGTGAGCGCTAGAGGCGCTGTGCAATTTCCCATACGAATCGTTTTACGCTGTCGCTAGCGAGTATGGTTACGGCTAGGTGCACTGTACTCATGGTAAGGGTACTGGTTTAGACGGAGTAAACCGCCGAGATACGAGACGGACAGACAGGAAGGGATAGCGACTTTGTTTTACACTTTTTTTTTTATACAACATAGGAAGGCAAACAAGCAAGTGGGTCACCTGATGGTAAATGATCACCACCGCCTATAGACACCTGCAACAACAAAGAGAGTGCAGATGCGTTGCCAACCCAGAGGGCTAAGATGGAATACCTCTTGTGCCAGTAATTGCACCGGCTGTCTTGCTCTCCACGCCGGAACACAACAGTGCAAGCACTGCTGGTTAGCGGCAGGATTAGCGTGCAAGATGGTGGTAGCGATCCGGACGGACCTTGCACAAGGTCCTACCACCCGCAAATCCTATGTAAAGATAAAGATAAAGATAAATTAAGAAGATAATCATTATGAGACTCAGGCGTTTTTAGGATTCCGTATCGAAAGGGTGCCAACGGGACCCTATAAGCCCCTACTGTCCGTCCGTCTGTCTGTCTGTCTCAGGGCTATATGTATCACATGCAGGGGCGTAGCGACGTAAAATGGCGCCCAGGGCTCGCATCCAAACTGCGCCCCTTTCCCTTTGTAAATTATTTTAAAACAGATACCTACACATTTTTTTTATTATTTTACTAATTTTGTAATGTAGATGTAAAACAAACAAAATACCATAAATAAGTCCCCGTCTGGAATAAATGTATCTACAATAACGATTAAATGATCCTCAAAAGACTTTTATGTGGCCATGTACACGAATTTGGATTTTTTTTTTATAGGTAGTTAGCAAATTTCGTTTTTTGTGCCCCCCCTTATTTGTTGCCCAGGGCACATGCCCTGCCTGCCCCACCCTAGTTACGCCCCTGATCACATGAACCGTAATAAGTAAACACTTGACATTTTCACAGAGTGTGTATTAATATTACTATTGAGCCGCTATCACAAATTATAAAAATAAAGAAAGCTAAAAAATAAAAAAGTTCTCTTGAAATGTTTCCGCAGGCGTACCTATCAAATGAAAATGAAAATGAAAAATTAATTATGTCTGGGTCTACTAGTGTTTTCATTTGCTTAATTTGAATAATACGAGTAACATAAAAAAACGTATAGAATAGAATAGAATTTGTATTTGTATTGTATTTTGATTGTGACATTTAAATTTTTTATTTTTGAAATTTTGACATTTTATTATTTTGTTTACCTTTTGACGATCTTATTGTGAATTTGTTATCTTTGACATTCTAAATTTAATGTAATTTCCAATAAGTAATAAACGAATCTATCTATCTATCTATCTATTATTTATTTCGAACATCTATGGGTCATAAATTATGTTAATAGTAGTTACCTATACTATCGCTAAATAATGATTTAGTTATAACTTGCCTTTTCGTTGAGTCGTTTTGTGCGCGAGCGTACAGACCTCAAGCCAGTAATGGGGCATCCAATTAAGAGAATAGGTTAAAAAAGTGCCCAAATAAGGGTCATGGGGACGTATTGGTCCCATTACTGCCCACACCCATTCAATGGGCCAGTTAATTGTTATCGGCTGGGCCAATTAAATGGGCCGGCGATACGTGAGAATGACTTGATTAAAACTATCCGCTGGCTTGCTATGGGTATAAACTTATACCTTTTTAACCCAATGACAAAAGGTTTGGTTGGAGTTTTCAAACGAGTCAAAAAGCAGCAAAGGTGAAGCATAGGTTGTATTTCAGGATCGAAGCAAATGGAATCCCATGGTCTTTGCCTATCCCTCCAGGCTTTATGTATTACAAACATCTTCCCGTCTCATCCAGATTCTCTGTTGCCTGAAGCTTCTTGCGTCTGAAAAACACAGCAGTTTAACATTTCCCATACAAAGTTTCATCCCCCCCAACCCCTACAACTTTTGTATTCGTGCCAAAAAGTAGCCTATATCCTTCTCTAAGGTCCCATCTAAGTATTTCATAACAAAACAGATATAAATCTTCAAAAAACCGTAACAAAACGAACATTATCTATACTAATATAATAAAGAGGTAAACTTTGTTTGTTTTTTTGTGTGTATGTAGGGGGTAATCTCCGGAACTACTGAACCGATTTCAAAAATTCTTTCACAGATAGAAAGCTACACTATCCCTGGCGGACATAGGCTACTAATTCCGCGCGAACGAAGTCGCGGGCGTCCGCTATAATTAGTAAAATAATGTGTCCCTAGCACGAATCTTTTCAACACACGTTAACTCGCTTCGTAACTCACTGCGTCTCGTTCGAACTAGCCTAATAGGAAAGAGACTCACTGCACTGTACAATGTTTTTAATTTTGACATATCTATCTCTGTAGGTACAGTCAAGAAAATTGAAACACGTACCACCGTAGAATCTAGTCGAAAGGGACTGCGGTTTAGCTGTGAAAACGTAACAGACAGACAGGCTTACTTTCACATTTATAATAATTCATAATTCATAAATTAATACTAGTTTGGATTCGCCAAAGGTCGAAGGAAAGTGGACTTATTAGGTTAAGTTCAATTAAGTGCGCTCCGTACGTGACCAAAGACCTTTATGTTTACACAAGACACGCCGTATTGAACAGAAACATTGTCACACTCAGTTACGGTACGTGACCGCAACTGCCGGAAAACGACATTTTTCAAAGGACAGCGGCTGTCTTTTTTGAACCCCGATAGCGATGCCAGGCGTTCGGATAATGCCGGACATAGTTAGGCTTTTTGGCAAATTATACGGCTTTTGGCCAGTCCAGCTTTTGTTAGGCTTTTTGCATTTGACCAGTGACGTGGTTGGTCCCGCTCCCCCTGCCTCGCGTTGCATTTCCGGCCTAGTTACCTAAGTGTCCGGCTAAACTGACTGGTCTGTCCGGCTATTCAAGGTTAGGACTTAGTAACCCTAAACCCGGAAATCTCATATTTGGTAAAGTTTGATACGTAAAGGCGTCTTCTTCTTACGTTTGCGCACATGAGTTGCGGCCATGTACCGCAAGCCATTGTGATAATGTTTCTGTCCCGTACAGCGTGTCTAGTTTATACGTATAAGTCTGTGTACGTGACTGACCGTCCGGATCATCTGCTCCAAAAACATTAACTTACCTATTGATCTTATTAGAACGACTTTCGAGGGCCATCATTGTTCTAAACTAGGGTAAAGAACATTATTTTATACTTTCCTTTCCCTTCTTTCAAATTAAGGCTGCTTTTCCACCAGAGATGTGCGAGGATGCGTAGCGAGGGATGTGTTTGTAAAGTACCAATAGAATCGCTTCATTTACCTCGCGTCGGTCAGCACAGCTCTGGTGGAAACGGCTGATTGGTTCTTTACAAACACATCCCTCGCTACGCATCCTCGCACACCTCTGGTGGAAACGCAGCCTAAGACGTTCAGGCAAACAGGCAATGCTGCCAGCCTATTTCGGCACCATGAGCGATAGCGATTTAGGTAGGTTTGTTTATCTGTAGGCAAGTTTGATTTATTTTCCGTTTGGTTCTCAATAAAGAGTATTTGTCTTGTCTTGCCTTTGCCTACCTAATTAAAGTGGTTTCCGGTATCTTGTAACATTATTAAATTAAACTCTTTACTTTACAACGTATATTTTGAAAATCCAATTCAATAAAGGCTTAAGTAATTGACTCCGAATAATGCAGTGCAATTCATTCCATTCCGAATCAATTAATGCCGTTTGGAAACATACGGAGTTGTAATGCGGACGTATCGACGCGTTTCTTCGTTGCATAAGAGCGTCCGCTACGTCACGCGGGTGCACGCACGCCTATCGAACAAAATAGTATAATCCCGCAACCGCCCCTAGAGGACGCTCTCATACTATTTTCACATTGTTATTTTTGCGTGTCTTTCATGCCAAATGGTTGTCTGGAAGAGATCGCTCTCAAGCGATAAGTCCGCCAATTGATTACTTTGTAAATTGTTTTTTATTGGATGTTTTGTCAACTATTTGCCGTGTGGTTTTCAATAAAGAGTATTTGTCTTATCTTGTCTATTTTTCTATAGGCGTGCACCCGCTCCGTTCACCCGCTTCGTGCGCCCGCGCATTTAGCGGAGACCCTAAGGGTCACAACTGGCTCACAGTTAAATGCTTTATCATGCTTAAAGTTGGATCCAGAGGAGGGAGTCACGGCGGTCATGACCTCTGCTAAGCTGGGTCCTGTTGGACCATTGGTAATTAGCGTTCCGTACCTCAAAAGGAAAAACGGAATCCTTATAGGATCATTTTTCTAATCTCATTGATGACTCTGTCTTGACTTCATTTCGACTACGCGACTTTTAGATCCGCCTTCGAACAGGCTTTGTGTAGTAGGTATAGGTATGTATTTCAATCTTTATTATACTGAAAAAAGGTGATCGCTTTTAAAAAACATGAGGCATGTAACCGTCCATTCATATTCATATTTTCACCCAAGTATTTTTTATTTTATTGTTTTAATTTTCATTGCAAATTTTACGAGATGTTATCAAATACAATAAGTGAGCTATACATGAACCCTAGTTGGATGTAGTAAGTTAATTACATAAATAAAAATGACATTTCAAAGTTTATGTCTTTCTTTTATAATCATAAACTTTGAAATCATTGTAAAGTCAACTTTACACATCGCACGCTTAGAATTAAAGTGACCCATTTCTGAATAATACACGTCCCAAAATATCACCTTAATTAAAAGACATAGGGTTTAATTTTGAGAAATGTCATATTCGGAATTGAGTCGCTTTAATTCTAAGCGTGCGACATTTAAGTATTAGTAGGGTGATTGCTGCGTTTTTCTACCAAACGCCGGTCCGTGTGTTCGTCAGTCGTCGATGAGAGATGCGATGTGACATGACGTGCAATTTGTTTTATCGTGCGCTTCAGGATAACACCCCAATAAGTTTTGGTAGGAATTTATTTCTACTCTGAGATTGACGAAACAAAAAGCTAAACTAACAATAAATAAAACTTAATAACAACTGACCAACATAGAATTTTTTGATGAATAATAGGATGATAAAAATAACTTTTAACGCGAAGGCGCAACCCAAATCCAGTAGATTTATGCGTGATTAATCATTACATTAAAAATAAATAAATAAAAAATAAATATATCGGGACAATTTACACCAATTGACCTAGTCCCAAACTAAGCAAAGCTTGTACTATGGGTACTAGACAAAAGATAAACATACATAAATAGATAAATACATACTTAAATACAAATAACATCCATGACTCAGGTACAAACATTCGTATTCGTCACACAAATATTTGCCCATACCAGGATTACAAACGTTTCACAGACTAATTTTTATATCACAATTTGATATTTTGGCAGAAATTCTAGGCTAAGCAGCAGTGCTTGCGCTGTTGTGTTCCGGCGTGGAGAGCAAGACAGCCGATGCAATTACTGGCACAAGAGATATTCCATCTTAGCCCTCTGGGTTGGCAACGCATGTGCATACTTGGTGCTGCAGGTATTCATGAGTGGCGGTGATCAGGGGACCCATTTGGTCGTTTGCCATTTGTTGTATAAAAAAACGCATTTTGCCAAATCATCAGTTTGCGAAATTTATGAGTTTGTGAAAAGTTTTTTTACGAAATAATGGTTTACTAGATTTACGTATCAGAACTGTTATTGAACTGTCGCGGTTCCTTTGTTCCCGAAATAATTCTACTAGTCCTTACAGAATCGGTGTTATGTGTCAAAGAGAGGCGAAGGGGTGCCTCAGAAATGTTAACAACCAAAGTTTCATCGTTCCAGTTTGGCACTTGAATTACAAACGAACAAAGTGTATAAGTTTGCATGTATATTTTGTTTTGTTATTCCTTTAACTACAAATGTTGTAACTTCAGGGGACACTGTTTTCCACACTTAAATAATCAGGGTTCCGTTCCCAAAAAAAAAATCCTTACAGGCTCACTTCATCGTCTGTCTGTCTTTTATCATTCGTGACCAATCGTTCTACAAACCGATCATTTGGCAGACTGCATTTTTTTCTGCAACTTTTCACGAACTAAACGATTGACTTATTTTTACATTTAATATTAATTTCAATTCATTTCATTTCCAAGGACAGACAATTTCTTCTCGTCTCCCACAAATTAAGCTTTTTTTGCCATAAAAGCTTCAATTTAAAAGCTGTTTGGTGTGTGCCTGCAATCTAAAAGCGAATATAATATTGTGACGAACCAACAAACATAGTTCTAAAGCTCTAAAGCTCCGGCGGGCTCGAAATTTCAATATTAAAAGCTAAGCCAACGGTTTTGTAGAAACTACGTCAAATAACTTACATAATATGTTATAATGAGATGTTTTCGTTTTTTATTATAATATAGCCTTGTACCAATTTTCAGCTATCCCTTCACAAATTATCAAAATTCAAAGTCAAAGTCAAAGTATTTTATTTGTTCCTGTTCATATAGACGTTTTCTCGTAATGAGGCACCAGACAGATATATAGAGACAGAAATACAGACTTATTTACTATACAGGGTGACTGGTAAGTGGTACGACAGTCAATCAATCAATCAATATATTTCATTTGCATAAAGCATACATCAATGAGTGCAAATAGGTACATGTTTGAAGGAAAAAAATATATATAGAAGCCCTTAACCACAATTATAGTCACAATTAAAATAAAGAAAGGTACAAATTTAATATTATAGTCAATTAATCCAGATGAAATGTCCAATGTAATAAATACACAATAGAAAAAATAAAAAAGTCAAAATGTCACAGATAAATTGGGTCACTTCAACACACACAGACAGACAGACACACACCACACTCACGATGCGACAGACTTAAGGGGGAGGCAGGTGGGCAGATGATCTACCAAAAAAAACGGTGACAGTGAAACCGTATCAAAATCCGTTGCGTGGTTTAGAAGGAGACACGGCCGAACATACACTATAAGGATTTAGGTCAGACAGGAACCGATAGCTAACGACTTAACACTATGTCAAAAATGAAGATGAAGATAAAGGGGGTTAAAATAGGGTTGGAAGTAAGTATATATAATCTAGTGGGAAAACTAGTAGATAAATAATTTATTAGCAGAGAGAAGGATTGTCTCACAAAAGCAACAACAGCGAAACGTACATTGTTTGGTTTCCTGAACGCATTCTTATACCGTGACAATATCCCAGTTTCCAGAAACTCGTTGCAAATCGGAAACATGCCGCAATCCACATTCTTAATATAGCACTTTCTAGACCTAACAGCCAGTAAGTAGCAGCTTTCCATACCGATAACTGATTCTGCCTCCTTTATTCTCGTTTATTTCGAGAGGGACAGAAGCCGGTATTCCTCCGGCAAAATTGGTTAGTAACTAGACAGAGAGATCCGTACACCTTTCAGCTTTGAAATTCAGTCGTATCGCGAACGCCGAGCGGGACGCACGTGGCATAGGATTAAAATAAAGCAAACACGTGTTTCGGATTTGAAAATTTCAGTGACGTTCACAAGTTGACTTGGAGTTGCATTTCTGAGTTTAAAAGTCGAATTCTTATGTTCGTTTAGTGTGTGTTTTCAAAGTTAGTGACTTTGTGGTGTTGCCAAGTTTAGGATGAAAATATCCCATGAATGTTTGAGTCAGGGACGTTTCGCACTTGGAGTTTGAGCGGGCATTATCGGCTGCTATTTTCTCAAGGTAATTAATCATTATTATTCACGCCGTCTCTTTTTTTATGATACTAGCTTTACGTGCAATGTTTATGAAACACTTTTGTTAAGTCACTTCAGCTGGGTTGAAGTTTCATTTTGAATGTAAAGAATAAAAATGGTGGTTGAAAAATGAGTGGTTTTTAATTATCGTATAGAAGTTATGTAGCATCGAAGGATCAAGGGATAAAATCACTAAATTGGTCTTTTTAATAAGTTCTCAGTTTTATTTCAATTGAAAGTAAAACTATTCAACTTATGTACAGTAAATAATTTATTACTTACAAGCTTTTTCTGTGGCTTCGTCCGCGTGATAAGTATTTTCTATGCATTTTACGAAATAAAAAGTATATATGTTTTAATCCAAAACATGATCTGTTTGCCAAATTTCATCTAAAACTGTTCAGCCGTTAATACGTGATTGAGGAACAAACATCCAAACTTTAACGACCAGATAGTCTAGTGGTTTGTTACCCTGACTATGAAGGTCGAGGTTTTAGATTCGATTCCCGGGTGGGGCAAATGTTTGTATGATGAATATGAATGTTTGTACCCGAGTATTGGATGTTATATGTATGGATCTATAGTATCTAGTACCACATAGTACAAGCTTTGAAAAAGCTAGGACTAGCTCAATTGGTGTAAATTGTCCCAAGATATTTATTTATTTTAGATATATAATCGCATAGAAAAGATTAAGCCAGGTGAGAGTTGATTTATAGTAGTCCTAAGAAAACAGTTGTAAGGCAGAATCACTTTCTGGATAACGAAAATTCGAGCAAACGTAATTTCTGGCAAAGTTTATTTTGGACTGATGGAAGACCGCCTTAGTAACCTTTTTACTATTCTTGGTCGCGGTTCGATCCCCGTCATAACAAACATGTACCTAATTAACCATGTTTACTCTATGTCTGACTGTCTTATACTCTCCGTGTTTACCATTTTCTAGTAAACATAGCGTCTGGTAAACATATTGGCATATTAACTTGCTAGTCCGTGAAACTTGATAATTTTGATTTATTTAAAAAATTACACCTCGTTGAGTTTCTTGCCGGTATCTTCTCATCAGAGGTTTTTCCGAAGCGGTTGTAAATTTTATGACATTTATAAGTGCTTCCTGTAAGCCTGATCTGAATAAAAATATTTTGACTTTGACTTTGACTAAAGTTTAATTTGAATTGCTAATTTGTTATGTTTTCGCAGATTGTAGACATTGAAATAAATTTTATATCGCGTGTATTGTAACAAATCTAATACCCGACGTTTTGAGCCCTTTCCAGGTCTCATGTTTCAGGTCTCATGTTTGAAAAATAAAACCATAAATAAATAATTGTCCGAATAAAGGTTGCATGAAAAAAAACTTTATAAAACCTAGGTTACTTTCGAATTCTAGAAAAACTGAATGTGCTTTTTCTATGTGATTTTGTATGAGCCCAAGATCATATTCAGGAGGACGCAGTCTTTCGGGTTATCTTCTTATTTATCTTTAAATACTATAGTATAAATCAAAGTTGCTATACGTTTCGGTCTGTCCTGATATCTTCAGCCGCTTACTACATCCAAACCACGCAACGGATTTTGATACAGTTTTAACTGTTTTTTAAGAAAGAAAGAAAGAAAGAAAGAAAAACATTTATTTAAGACTATTCAACACAAAGCTCACACACACACACACATCACACAGAGTACAATTATTACAGAAACGTTTGTGTTGAATAGAAACAAAAAGGGCCCCACTCAGCATACTGCCTCGGTAAAACCGAGACGCTGATTTTCAGTGGGACCCATGAGATTCTTAATACTAAACTAACCTAAATCACTGACAACACGAACGAAAGTGAAATTAATACAAAATAATAATAATAATACAATTACAGCAACTACATACATTACATTACAATAACAAACAAATTTTAAATATTTTTTTACCGAAGGTTTTTTTCTGTATTTACAATACATTCTAATCACGTTTATTGTAAAATGTATCCATGCGAAGCTTGGATGGTTCGCTATTAAATAAATAATCTCCATTCTGTAATAATTAACATAAAAGCCCGTACTTACTAATGCACGTCGTCGTAACAGTTTATTATTCGAACTTACGTGCGAAAGTAAATTAATGATTCACCGCAAGCTTTAGCCAGTGATGGAAACCGGACTTAAAGCTGCGAAATAATTCAAACGTGGTGACGTACCCTGTCCGAACGGGGCCCATATGTGGGCACGGGGTCCAGGTGGCTAAAATAGTAATAATAATAATGTTAGCCCACAATCGTGTCCCACTGCTGAGCAAGGCGTCTTCCTCAGATTTCCAGTTCCCTCTATCTCTAGCAATCTCTGGTTAGTCACTCGAAAATGCTTCCAGATCATCCCGCCATCTCCACCTCAGCCTGCTCCGTCGAAAACTACCAAGTTGTGGCATTATACTAGTAAAAAAAGAATATAGTATAGGCGTGTTATTTACTTTGTCATTTAAAGAGCTTTTGAAAATACAATGTTCTACAGTGGCCTATAAATCAAATGAATGAATGAATGAATGAGTCGTTTATTCACAAGAATATATGGTACATTCCAAGATCATAAGGCCAAGATGGCAAACAGTGCTTCCCACAATATATTCAGCCAAGGTTAGCATGTGAAAATTTTGTCTTAAAAATAAAGCGAGTAAAAGCAATTTCAACTATATGACATTCCATTTCAAAATAATGCATTAGTCAATACATAACATGTCAAAATTTTAAATAACACAATAATCAAAAATAACAAATTGGTCGACTGTACAATTAGGATGTATTGTACAAAAATAACCTGCCGTAAAAAAAATGACAGCGGAAACTGTATGAAAATCCGTTGCGTGGTCTAGGAGTGAGCGTTCAAAGATACAGACAGACAGGAATTAATAGTGGCTTTGTTTTAAACACTGTCAAGAAACATATATGCCTCCCACCTACTATCTCCTTTTATTATTTTTTATATACACTGCATGTTGCATATTGTTTCATTGCCTGGAAGCTAAGGACACTTGATTGTAAACCATGACCAAATGGAGCAGATTACAGCCAGCATGAGCCTGACCATCGCACGTAGTGTAAATGCGGTTGGCGCGAACTGTTGGAGCTTGCAGAATCGGTGCTCACTGAAAAACAGCGCTGGGTGTCGCTCATGTGAGCTGGCACTATCAGCAATTGCTGACGTCAGAAAACTATTTGCCATTGATTTCATAGGTTAATTGTTCATGTCTATTTTGTGTTATATTGGCAATAAATGATTTTTCTTTCTTTCTTTCTTAAACATTGCATGTTATACATGTATTATAAAAAAAATAGTGTGTTGCCTGAATTAAACGAATAAAATAGAAGGCAAACGCATGATTCTCGTTTTCAGCTTCGCCGCAGTCAGGTAAAACGTGGAAGAAGCCAAAGAAAAACGATTATTAAATAAATACCTCCGTAATACCATCTTGTTTTGTTCCTTCTTATTTCCCTTTTCACTGATCCTATTATTTCAAACCCTTGAAGGGATAACCTTTGAATTTCATTTTTCTATTTTTAGTTTGTTTTTGACTGATTCGGTTTAGTATATTACGTAATGTATACTTTAAATGTGCATATCTACACTAATCTACATCTACACTAATAAGTATTTATTTATATCTCAGTAAGTTTATGTATTTTAAGTATTATATTTGTTATTATTATTATTTGGGTATTATATTTATTATTAGTATGTAATGTGTTTATAGGTAAATTGTATGGTAATTCTCCACTGTTTTTGATAAACTCTTGGTCTTTGTCGGTCCCTGCTATGATACTCTTTTCATCCACTCAAAGGTTAACTGGAAGAGATCCCTTAAAGGGATAAGTTCGCCTTTGTACATCACTTTATCTCTTTTTGTCATTTATGTTTTTTTTTGTACAACAAAGAATTTACATACTAATATAATAAAGAGGTAAACTTTGTTTGTTTGTATGTAGGGAGTAATCTCTGGAAGTACTGAACCGATTTAAACAAATCTTGCACAGATAGAAAGCCACACTATCCCTGATGGACATAGGCTATTAATTCCAAGCGAACGAAGTCGCGCGCGTCCGCTAGTCACACTAATATAATACAGAGGTAAACTTTGATTATTTCTTTGTATGTACGAGGTAATCCCTGGAAATACTGAATCTATTTCAAAAAATATACTCATTCCACGTGAACGAAGTTGCGGGCTTCCGCTAGTCTGTTATATTTACAGAATAATCGCTTGACTACACTTAACGATTACACTCTGTATGTGTAACACACACAGCTACAGTACATGGTCACACACAGCTATGCTTTTAGCAGTATCCGCAAACCACACCTCTGATTCAATAAAATTAGGCTTTCAGTGCCCGCCCTGACAAATGAACCGGATTCCGGTTAACACCATGCAATTGCTTTTAATTGAATCACATTTTAAATCCCCCAAGTCTTTGATCCCCTAATGGATTTAAGGCATACACAGATTTAGCTGCGTTTATTTTGAACAACGTCTTTATGCTACAGTAACCTTTTTTGCGGGTGGTAGGACCAGGGGGGTTCCACTCCGCACTGTAGGTGGGCTCGCCGCATGACCTATGGCATAGGTTAATCGCAGTAGGTTGCCGGCTTGCCGCGCGCGCGCCCGTTTGTTCTGTGTCGCGCGTTGATAGTATTAGAGTAAGCAGCCCAACCCTAGCGATGCGCCAGGGCATTGCGGGTGGAAGGCGGGCGCGGGCGGCGCCTTCCTTTTGACGCATGCCACCTGGCGAATGTTTATGAAGTAATACGAACTTTTTGTGCCTGATTATAAAGTTGGAATTCTTTTAATGGTCGAAAAAGAGAAGTTTCTGTAGGTACTATTATTTATTCTGTAGTAGGACCTAGTGCAAGATCTCTCCGGATCGCAACCACCATCTTGCTCGCTAATCCTAAGCAGCAGTGCTCGCACTCTTGTGTTCCGGCGTGGACAGCAAGACAGCCGGTGCAATTACTGGCACAAGATGTATTCCATCTTAGCCCCCTGGGTTGGCAACGCATCTGCAATCTCTTTGGTGTTGCGGGTGTCTAAAGGCGGTGGTGATCACTTACGATCAGGTGACCCACTTGCTTGTTTGCCTTTGCTTATAAAAAAAATACAAAGGCAAACGAGCAACCTAACCTAAATATTGCATGTCTAGTAGAGAATCTTATAACATTAAGGTCTGTATTAATTACTCTGTCCTGGCATTACTTGAATATCTTTGTCTTTAAGCAAGTAGGTCACTTGATGGTAAGTGATCACCACTGCCCATAGACCACCACAACACCAAGGAAGCTGCAGATGCTTGCCAACCAAGAGGGCTAAGATGACCTCTACTCAAGTTTTTTTTATTTTTTTTTGTTTATTACCGTTATGCCGTGTACAATATACTATTTTAGGTAATTTGATGATCGGATAGCCTATTGGTTACCTTCACTTCGAACTTGAAGTTTTCGGGTTCAAATCCCAATATGCGCGAACATTTTAATGATGAATGGTTTGAATTGTACAAACATTCATTGTCATAATGACTTTATTTACTATTTATTAATAAAACGGATCACTCACGAATTTTTACGTCGAGAAATGCCCGACATGTTTCGGACTGGTCCGAAAAATACGTGAGTGATCCGTTTTATTAATATGTCCGAGTCTCACGGCAGTTTAATGTTAAAAATTATTTACTATTCTTTATTTTCATATTGACTAGTTTGCTGTCAAACGCTCATTTTAACATCGCTGGCAAAACTATAACAAAGCGTAATAAATAACGACTTTTGAACCAAAAGAATTAACTTGATTTCAAAATGATATTTTATTATGACCTCCTTTCACAAACGTCTGTCACTTTTGTACCTTAAAGCATTGTAAATAGGGTGCAAAGCGACAAACCTTTACATTTCTGTCCTGTAGAATTCCTCCAATCACAGTTGGTTTAATTTTAACGGTTCGGGAGTCGAACTCGCAATATCCGGCTGTATCTGGGTCACGGCGCTTTCCCGCCTTCTGTACTAACGTCGTCTAGTTAGACGGAGTATGTTTTTAGAAGACGAAAGAAAGAGAAAAGATATTCACTCACATTAGGGATCTTCCATTAATCAGGCGTTTTTTAGGGTTCCGTAGTGAACAAGCAGTATTTAGTTTCGCCATGTCCGTCCGTCCGGGCGTCCATCCGCAGCCTAGCTCATGGACTTTTTCTAGAAAGCTATAATTTGGCATGGACATACATATTAATCACGTCCGACAAACTGAAGCAAAATTTGAAAAAAAAAAATTTTTTTTCAGCTACTCACTTCACGTGTAGGTGAAGTGGGGATGTAATTTTTTTTCTTGTCTACCCCATAGTGTGTGGTGTTATTAGATAACAATTTCAAAAATACTGCAGGCTTGCGAAAACAGTTTTTTGATTGAGACATCCATTTGTGAATTATTAAGCTTTGAAGTGCAAAATTTTGTTAGAGTCAAGTGTAGGTGTGTGTGTGTGTGTGTGTGTCCATCAAGTTTTTACCACCGGTCTACTAGACGCACGGAGTCGTTCCATCCCTATAGGATTGACTACCCTCCTTGTCGTACGAAGCGTTTCGCTTCATCTTTCTGCGTACGCACCTCCAGAGAATGGAACGATCACCCTGTCTGTGTATTTCCGGACAGATACGATCTGGACACTTTCAAAACGAGAGTAAATAGGCTTTGACCGGGTAATCGTGTCTCACCTGCGGCCTCGTCAACGCTTTCCATCAGGTGTGACCGTGGCCAAGCGAAAGCCCATCATCAATTTAAAAAAAAAGTGTCAGCCTCCTGCCAGCCCAATTGTTGTGTTTGGATTCGTGTAGCAAGGTAATTTGTTCCAATTTCTTTAAATAAATGAAACAAAGAATACAAGTGAACCAGTCCACAAGTGAGAAGGGTGGTTGAAGCAATATTTCCAAATCGCAAGGGGTTACAGCTGCCTCACTAATTTCCCAACTTGGCGGCGGTTCGGTGAATTAGAAGGATTACCACTTGGCTGACTCGGCCCTCTTTTGCTGATATTAAGATAACAAAACCCTTGATTTATACGAAAAAGTGAGTCTAAAGCCCTTGATGGTTGCTAAAGACTCTAAAGGGTATTAAAAGTTTTAGATTATCATATTATACAAGCAACCCGCCCGGCTTCGAACGGACGAATAATAGTAATGAACGTAAAAGGATGTTGTGTTGAAGGATGTTGTGTTCCGGCGGTTCCGGGGCACCTTGCCGATGACGAGCGCGACATCAGAAGTGACGACGCTTCGGAGCCACGTCGTTTTGACGCCAAAATAGTTTAAATAGTTTTATTTCAGTTGTTTTATATGTATGTTAGTCTATAAGGTATTTATTGTATGGGTCTTGTTACCTGAAATAAAGATTTAATAATAATAATAATAATACGGTACGGTTTAGGTCCCATCTTTCCACTATAGTTTTTACGCCTGGCGGGGGCTGCCTCTGCTCGTGTCCCTATGATGCGGGCAGGGACAGCATCCGCCCGGTGAACCCATCACATTTCATTAAATTGTCTAAAGGGCCTCTACGTGTTGGCTTCGGCTCCGCGCACGCCTCCCAAAGGTCCGGGGCACTATTGTCCCGTGAATGGTAATAAAAATCTTCCGAAAAAAGTCTCTAAACCGCATCATCCGTTGCGTGGTTTAGAAGGAAGAAACGGTCGAAGAAATGAGGACAAACTGGAACGGATAGCGAATTTGTTGTACTATGTAAACATAAATACAAAGAAGGTAAAGAAAGAAGATAAAATATCTATACTCTTTTAAGATGCTGACTACAGCCAAAACAGCGTAGAAGTTAGATTTTCAAAAACCTGTTAGTTTTATCAGGGGGGTTCCACTCCACTGTAGGTGCGCTCGCCGCATTAACTATGGCATAAGTTAATCGCAGTAGGTTGCCTGCTTGCCGCGCGCGCGCCCGCTTACTCTGTGTTGCGCGTTGTGATAGTATTACAGTAAGCAGCCCAACCCTAGCGGTGCGCCAGGGCATTGCGGGTGGAAGGCGGGCGCGGGCGGCGCCTTCCTTTTGACGCATGCTGCCTGGCGAATGTTAATGAAGTAATACGAACTTTTGTGCCCGATCATAAAGTTTGAATTCGCCTAATGGTGGTCGAAAAAGAGACGTTTCTGTACGTTAGTAAAGTACTATTATTTATTCTGTGGTTTTATTAGTACAATACAAAAATTTTAACTACTAAACTGATAGAAACCGTAATAAAACGTTACGAAACTGATATTACTCGTAATTATTTTAGTAACAGTTTTTTTTACCCATTTACCTTAGAGAACTGTATGTCGGTCGTACAAGAGAGATAAACAGATTTTACTTAGCCTTGAAGCGTTTACCAAGTATCTAGGTCACATCCAGGTAATTTATGTGTTTGTTTGTCACAAACTACCGCTAAATCTATTGAACTTGCATAAACTGTGTTGTAGAATTGCACAGAAAAATGTTTTCATTTGAGCGTGCGCTATATTGCAAAGCTTTTAGTTTAATTTTTAACACGCTTTCATGTTAACGTCACTCGTAATAAATTATGTATTTTATCTACACACATATCATAATTTCTCAATAACGCGTTCAAAAACCATAGAAAATTACCAGCATTATTACAACCCATTTGTTATTTTAAGAATTTTCTTGTCTGTGGTAGTAGGTAAATCTGTTCTTTATTGGGTAGTATCTCTTAGTAGTCTGTGTTTATTGGTGATTACATTACCGATATCTCGTGACGTTATGAATTTAAATTTGGAACAGCTGTCAAAATTCAAGTTGGTCTCTATTTTAGTATCCACAGATATTAAAACAGCTATCGATACGAAACGTCAATTCAGTATGATTTTTTAATTTAAACGCACGACATTTGATCTCGAGTGACATGACAATAGGGACTTCATTCTTTTGTCTATGATTTAAAAAAAACCGTTCGTCTTGACGGATAGATCGAATTGCCGCCATACTTGTTTGTTGGTTTTTTGTTGTTACGGTTTTTTGCAGTTATGATATGTGTGTAGATAAAGTAATGTATGCAACTGTATATAATTAGTATATTATATAGCAGTTGCATAAAATACTATTAGAAATTTTGAAAGTCGAGTATAAATAAATCCCTTTGGTTATAAAAGTTTAATGTTTGTTCTTTTTATTCGGAGGCAAACGTTAACTATAACCGATAAAGACATTGCACGTTTACTAACAAAGGTTTAGTCAGCGTTTATGAATAAAAGGGTTAATTAATAAAAAGACGGGTGGTAGGGCCTTGTGCAAGATCCATCCGGATAGCTACCACCATCTTGCTCGTTAATCCTGCCGGTAAGCAGCATTGCTTGCACTGTTGTGTTCCGGCGTGGAGAGCAAGACAGCCGGTGCAATTACTGGCACAAGAGGTATTCCATCTTAGCCCTCTAGGTTGGCAACGCATTTGATCCCCTTGGAGTTGCGGATGTCTATAGGCGGTGGTGATCACTTGCCATCACGTAACCCACTTGCTTGTTTGCCTTCCTATGTTATATAAAAAAGTCCTTAATAGGGGTAACTATTCTACCTGTAGACAGCTGTATAGTCGACCAAGAAATTGCTTGACCATTTTTCGACCGTATTACGAAGGGATAAGGTTCAAAAGTGGTCAAGCAATTACTTGGTCGACTATACCTGTGCACATTCTCCAAATCTGAAAGCTATACTCTCTCATCGTTGAAGCAATAGATATGATTCTTTGACCTGAAGGCAGGGAATAGAGAAACATGGTGAGTGCTCGGACGATGTGAGAGTGACTTCGGTTCCACGTTAATTCTGGCGTCAGTTCAGTCCATCATTCCGGTAAAAACAAACTGGAACAAATAACCTTGCTACTCCGCGAAACCAGTGCCGGGCTCGTGCAAAATAGCTGCGTCTGTGCGACACATATATGCTCATGCAAAAACCCACCCTCCTCCGCTTCCACACGAAACAACACATATCACACAGACTCAACTACACACCACCACCACTAAACACTAAAACTACACGATCGACGCGCGTTTCGCCTCTATACGAGGCATCATCAAGATCGAACAGTACGACCGTTCGCTACTTGAACGAATGACGTACTGACAAACTAAAACATTTTTCTTTAATCCCGCCTACCGCCAACATTTTTGCACTACTACCCTTATTATTTTTCTCAAAGCCTACCCTCAAAATTTAAAAATAATTCGGTATTGTTTTGCCTGATGCCAGAATGATGACAAATGGACACGGTTACGATCAGTTCAGACTGACACGACACGAGACAGGTTACACGATAATTCTCTCGGCGTTTTTACCAGAATGATGGACTGAACTGACGATAGAATGAGCGTGTAACCGACGTCTAAAGCTTTAAGGTTTAGAGAGTGTAAGGTACAGCTGACCTAGAGTAGAGCCTAGAGTAGACCTAGGTAGAGCGTTTGCCTCTGTAGGTGCAAATATGTATATTTGTTTCTTTTTAGGGTTCCGTACCTCAAAAGGAAAAACGGAACCCTTATAGGATCACTTTTTGTCTGTCTGTCTGTCAAGACCATTTTTCTCAAGAACGCGTGGAGGTATTGAGTTGAAATTAATATCAAATGCTCAAGTCTGCAGTTCCTTAGAGCCGTGAAAAAATCAAACATCTAGGTCAACGGAATCAAAAGATACGGCCGCTTATGCCGCATGTTTCATACATTCGCAAGGCACTCAAAAACCTACGGGGTACTTCCCGTTGACCTAGAACTATGAAATTTGGCAAAAAGCAAGGTCTCACAGCACAAATAAAATAAAAAATACAATAACTGTAAATTTCTAGTTAACACCCACAATTTTTTTTATAGTTCTTACAAAGCAAATACACGATACCAGATATTGTTAATGACGGAACCCTCGGTGCGCGAGTCCGACTAGCACTTGGCTGGTTTTTTTTAACTAAGTAATCGCGTCAACGACGATAATTTTGACCCATTTCGCTCCACAGTCAAAGAATTTCTTGCACTTTTCAATTCCTTCGCCTTAGCGCGTCGTATTTAGGTGACCTGATTCTGGATGCTGAAGTTAATCAAGAATTCCAATCGATTAGGGAGGTAAGCAAGTTATTGGCTAACTTTTTTTATTTACCGCTCTGTGATTGGATAAAAAATGCTTTAGGTGTACACTGATTGGCGCGGAAATGATTTCAAAAGGTACCGCTCTCTGAGCAGTAGATCTACAATGTACAATACAATAACCCCTTATTCATAAATGCTGCGTAAACGTTTGTTAGTTAAAATGTTTTATGTCTTTGTTTGTCATTGTGACGTTTGCCCTCAAATGAAAGGGATAAAACATTTAAAATTGTAATGACAACACAAAGAAAAATTAGGGCAATGGCAGGACTTGAACCTGCAACATCAGCATTCCGTGCCTTTCGTTTGCCAGTTTCGCCACACTGCCTCTGCCATACCCTGCGAATTTTTCAATGTGCTTCGTCTTACGGTCATTACATTATTGATTTTAAGGGTACAATTACCCTCGGTGTCATCTATATGAAACTTTTTAACAAGTTATCATATTCAATTGGGTACCTTTACAGCTACCGACAGCTGACGAGAGATGGCGCCGTTTTTTTTTCTTTGTGTTGTCATTACAATTTTAATTTAATTTAATAATTTGAATGTTAATACATTTAAAAATAAAATCGAAAGAAATTTCGGTTACAAAAATTGGATAAAACATTTGTTAGCTTAAAAAGTTTGTTAAGTTTTTATGAATAAGGGGGTAATTGTTTATTGGTCACAACTACACGAAAATGTATAATTACGATAAAATGCACAAGACGCATAATAAGCGGGTTTAGCAATAGAAGCGATCTCTACCACGGACTGTTCCGAAATGTCGGGCAATTCTTGAGTTTAAAATACGTGAGTGATCCGTTTTTGAAGTCCCTATTCTCATGGCATTCAAGATCAAATGTCGTGCGGTTTATATTAAAAAAATATACTGGATTGACGTTTCATATCAATAACTGTTTTTATATCTATGGATGCTAGAATAAAGTTCAAAATTTTAGCACATAACGTTACAGAAATCGGTACTTTAATGACCACTACAGCCAAGAAAGTTCTCATAATAAAATCGGTTGTAATAATGCTAGTCATTTCCTACGGTTTCTGAACGCATTATAGAGCACTAATGATATGTGTGTAGATAAACAATATTTTGATAGAATAACTAAAATTTTAGGTTAGATGTTGATCACTACTTAAGACTAGTGACGATGAATAGACTTTACACTACAGTTAAAGTGTAGTTTTAGGTTTCTTCACCTAAATTCACTCAACTACCAAGGATCTCTGAATTTAGTTCCGTAATCTTTCGTCTAAAGTTATACACTTGGCTACGCTCCTTTTCGCCAAGTAGAGTATCTTTCAGCACATTGAAAAGTGTTGTCAACAGTTTTAAGAACGTCATCCTCTAAGCATAGCGTCCATTTTCGAATGGACAAGGTTCTTTTGTAATTTGGAATGATATAATAGATGCCAAGATTGTACAATGCAGTTCTTAAGATGTAACAAGTTTGAGAATAGACGCGTAAGCCGCTTGATCATACAAATGTAAATAAAAATGTAATTTATTTGGCGGAACGTGTATGGGGTCAGTAAGTAAGAACATTGGGTTTGAGATAGACATGCGGGTGGGTTTGCGGGTGGTAGGACCTTGTGCAAGGTCCGTACGGGTCGCCACCACCATCTTACTCGCCAATCCTGCCGCTATGCAGCGCGCTTACACTGTTGTGTTCCGGCGTAGAGAGCCAGACAGCCGGTGTAATTACTGGCACACGAAGTATTCCATCTTAGCTCTCTGGGTTGGCAACGCATCTGCAATCTTCTTAGTGTTGCGGGAGTCTATAGGCGGTGGTGATCACTTACCATCAGGTGACCCACTTGCTTGTTTCATTAAAAAAAACATAATCAGCAATGATATAAATATAAATAAATATTCTGTAAGTTTGTTTTCGTAAATGGTGGTGGTCTTTTATGACACTAAATAAAAATATATCCTTTCTTTCTTTCAATGATGCTGCTCGCCTCTAATATAACAGTAACTAGCGACCCAACCCGGCTTTGTACAGGTAAAATTAGAATATAATGTACAGTCAAAGAAATTGAAACACGTACCACCGTAGAACCTAGTCGAAGAGACATACGCATGACATTTGTATGACATAGGCTGGCGTTTAACGCGTCGCGTCATTGCGATAGCGTTCTAAGGTGGTACGTGAATATATTTCCCCTACTGTACATGAAAACTTTCCATAAAAAAAAAATCTAAGTGACAGTAACAATTCTATCAATATCCGTTAAGTGGATTAAAAAGAAGTAAACCGAATATACGAGGACAGACAAGGACGGCTAGCGACTTTATCTTATACTATTTAAAGACAAACAGGAACAAATTGCCTTGCTACTCCGCGAAACCAGTGCCGGGCTCGCCACTCGTGGTACGCCATTCGTTCAAGTAGCGAACGGTCGTACTGTTCGATCTTGATGATGCCTCGTATAGAGGCGAAACGCGCGTCGATCGAGTTTTAGTGTTTAGTGGTGGTGGTGTGTAGTTGAGTCTGTGTGATATATGTTGTTTCGTGTGGAAGCGGAGGAGGGTGGGTTTTTGCATGAACATATATGTGTCGCACAGACGCAGCTATTTTGCACGAGCCCGGCACTGGTTTCGCGGAGTAGCAAGGTAATTGGTTCGAGTTTGTTGAAATGGACCTCCGCAAAGTAACGCCTGAATCTATTAGTTATCTATCATAATATTTGTGTGGCAGTCTGTGTACGTTGCTAAACCAAGCTCGCCAAGGCAAACCGGATGTGAAACGAAGGATACGGACTGACCTGGTTATTTCCGACTCAGGGAAAGGAGGGTAATGTGTTTAGCAGCTAACTGGCGTCTCCAGTGCAGCTTATGTATTGCCGGTTATGTATTTAAAGAGACAAAAATTGTTGGTGGTATAGAATTCTAGCAGCAATCATGATATGCAACAAGAATTTATCTCTCTTTATTTATCTCTCATTTACTCTTTTTTTTTTGTCTGTTCGCATCGTTTATAGATCCAGTGGCCCGTTTCACGAAGCTACAAGTTACAATTTTACAAGTCTAAACCGGCAACATTGGTCATTATGCCCATTGCCATTATTGACCAATGTTGCCGGTTTAGATTTGTAAAATTGTAACTTGTAGCTTAGTGAAACGGGCCACAGGTGTTACATTACGGAAGCCCGAATTGATACTAATGGAATCAATTTCTTTGGTAATCCGCGAACCCAGTGTCAGCAATCGTGAAAAAGACAACGCCTGTGCTGAATACTTTATAAAGGAAATAAAACTAACAACAAAAAACGCGACTACAACCAAACCACCAACACCAAAAATACCACTCGACGCGTGAACCTCTCCACGAGGCATCTTCAGGAGCTATTGACCTCTCGACTGACAGTCCATTAGTGTTCGCATCGTATCTTTGGCCGCTTACTACTTTTAAACCACGCAACGGATTTTGATACGGTTTTGGAGTCATTTTGATATATTGCTCTACAGATTTTTATGTACAATACATCTTAATGATACCCAAGCAAAGCCGCGACGGGTTGCTAGTATCAAATAAGACTGTGACTTGGCTGTTTCGGACGATTGTCCAAACATACCCTTCGCTTTAGCGGAAAAAGCTGGTTGTAAAAACAAGTAGGTATTCAATAAAAAAATAGACAACGACCGCCATTAATCACTTTAAGCTGTCAAACAGTTTAGGCTTAACGAGGGTGGAACCTATGGAACCTACTAACATATATACATACTGCTTCAAGGTGGCCCGCTCCGTATGAGGTGGGAATTTCGAAATTTTCGCACTTTTTAGGGTTAGGGTAAAACGGGACCCTATTACTAAGACTCCGCTGTCCGTTCGTCTGTCACCAGGCTGTATCTCAAGAACCGTGATTTCTACAATGTATGTTAAAGATGTTAACTTAAGCAAAAATTCTTATACGATTTTATAAGATATACCGGTATATACCGGTTAAAACCGGTTTCTCTTAGTGACAATGACCGGGTTTGGTTTAGTTAGGCACTAGGGAATCCTAGTGCCTAACTAAAATCTCTCATCTAGCTGCTAATTCAGGTTAGACTGCCGCTATATGTCACACTGCGAGGGATTGCACTCCCCTGTCAGTGTTGTCTTATTTTAAATTTTTAATGTACATTAAAATTGTAATGACAACACAAAGAAAAATTAGTGCAATGGCAGGACTTGAACCTGCAACATCAGCATACCGTGCCTTGCGTTTTTCCAGTTTCGCCACACTGCCGCTGCCCTACCCTGCGAATTTTTCAATGTGCTTCGTCTTACGGTCATTACATTATTGATAATTTTAATTTAATAATTAGAATGTTAATAGTATTTTATGCAACTGTTGCATAATGAGGGGTCTTAAAATACGAGTGTGGTTTTATGAAACGAGCGTCAGCGAGTTTCATAATAGGATCACACGAGTGTTTTAAGACCTAATTATGTACAGTTGCATACATTACTTTATCTACACACATATCATAAGTACTCTATGATGGGTTCAGAAGCCATAGAGCAATGACCTGCATTGCTACTAGCTACTAGTGCTAGGTACCTATTAAATATCTATAGAGTACACATTAAAATAATGTAATAAAAAATGAATTTGAACAAATATAGAAACAAATTAGAAAAAAATCTCATAATAATATTGGTTGTTATAATGCTGGTCATTGCCTACGGTTTCTGAACGCATTATAGAGCATTTATGATATATGTGTAGATAAAAACATTTAAAATAAAAATCGAAAGAAATTTCGGTTACAAAATTTTAATGTACATTTTTTGCTTCACTGTAGCTACCTAATACTAACTCATTAAACTGTAAGTCCTACTAATAAAATTATGTGTCCATGGTTACATGAAATAAATGAATTGAATTGAATTGAATTAATTCAAAAATAAAGTAGGCAACGCTTGTAAAAGAAATTGTATTTAAAATTGTCATTTTTATCAAAAATCTTATTTTATATTCAGTGACCATTAGAATAGCGTTCTGTAATTTATAAAAGTAGATAGAAATTAAGTATAAAACTAAATTATAAAGAGCATTACTTTTTGAAGAACTGGGAAAAGGAAAATTTTCCGCTATTAAAATCTAAAATCGTTTTATCACTTATGAATAATTATCCAAGTTCCTTTGCTTTAAAATTTGGTCTCAAGCGCAGATAAATTGGCTAAAGAGCTCAAATCTATGAATAAACAACACTTAAATGCTTAAGAATTCACAACAGAAGTAAATTTGTATGAAACGGAAGTATTAATTATTTCTGAGCTAATTTTACATCAGCGTTTAATTTATCGTTATTTCGAGGTATCTTTGGCAATGCATTTTTTAAGGCTATTTTTGGTTTGAGGAGTTTATTTACTCGTTTGTTCGCTGATTTTAATCAGGTTTTACGTCTTTACCTACATGCTTTTATCAATCCACATGTATGTTTAGTATGTAATAATGTGTTTGTTTATCGGTAAATTGTATGGTAATTAAATTTTTTAACCGAAATTTCCTTCGATTTTTATTTTAAATGTTTTTTTAACATTCAAATTATTAAATTAAAATTGTAATGACAACACAAAGAAAAATTAGGGCAATGGCAGGACTTGAACCTGCAACATCAGCATTCCGTGCCTTGCGTGTTCCAGTTTCGCCACACTTTCTTCTTTCGTCTTTTTTTCTTTGTGTTGTCATTACAATTTTAATTTAATAATTTGAATGTTGAAAAAACATTTAAAATAAAAATCGAAAGAAATTTCGGTTAAAAATTCAATAACAAAACGGCGCCATCTCTCGTCAGCTGACGGTAGCTGTAAAGGTACCCAGTTGAATATGATAACTTGTTAAAAAGTTTCATATAGATGACACCGAGGGTAGTTGTACCCTTAAAATCAATAATGTAATGACCGTAAGACGAAGCACATTGAAAAATTCGCAGGGTAGGGCAGCGGCAGTGTGGCGAAACTGGAAAACGCAAGGCACGGAATGCTGATGTTGCAGGTTCAAGTCCTGCCATTGCCCTAATTTTTCTTTGTGTTGTCATTACAATTTTAATTTAATAATTTGTATGGTAATTTTTTACGTAAAAATATATGAGTGATCCGTTTTATTAATATGTCCGAGTCTCACGGTAGTTTTAAGTTAAAATAATTCACAGTTTCTGATAAACTCTTGGTCTTTGTCTGTCCCTGCTATGATACTCCTTTCATCCACTCAAAGGTTAACTGGAAGAGATCCCTTAAAGGGACCAGTTCGCCTTTGTACATCATTGTATCTCTTTTTGTCATTTATGTTTTCTTTTGTACAATAAAGAATTTACTTACATACAAACACATGTTATGTTGTTTATAATGTGAGAACTTAGAATGTAACAATGTGACTCTAATCAAACAAAAGTGAATTCGAACTTACTGCGAGTGGTCAGATTGACTTAAAATTTAGTATGTGTATGAGGTATTTATTTATTTATTATTTATTTTATGAAATAGGAAGGCAAACAAGCAAGGTCTGACGGAAATACAATTATAACATATTTTTTATAATATTTTATTGCTCGTGCAAGTGGGTCACCTGATGGTAAGTGATCACCGCCCAGACACCCGCAACATCAAGAAGTTTGCAGATTCCTTGCCAACCCAGAGGGCTAAGATGGAATACCTCTTGTGCCTGTAATTGCACCGGCTGTCTTGCTCTCCACGCCCGAACACAACAGTGCCAGAACTGCTGCAGGCAACACATAAGTGTATTGCGATCATTAATAAACTATTATTCAAAGTCAAAGTCAAAGTCAAAATATTTTATTCAGATTAGGCTTACAGGTAGCACTTATGAATTTCAAAAAATTTACCACCGGTTCGGAAAAACCTCTGATGAGAAGATACCGGCAAGAAACTCAACGAGTTGTAATCTCACATATTCGAAATAATTAAAAAAAAACCCTTTATAAGCAATTCGCACGATACTTTTGATATTCCAGTTTTTACAGACTGCAATGATTGCTCACCATCAGGGGAGCCAAATGCTAGTTTGCCACTAATTAATGCTGCTGCTGAGTTTCTTCCATTTCCCGAAGCGATGGTAGACTCCGACATGAAAAGGACCCGATATGGTCTACTTGCAAATTACAAAGTGTCCCTAGCTTATGGACAAAAATTAATAGGTACTAGACAGCATACAGATTTGCTAGAAAATTGACTCTTTTGTCATAGAATAGAATAGAATAGAATAAGAATAGAATAATTTTTATTTTGCTTCAAAATATGGTATACAATAAGATGACTTAATAACTAGAGTTCCACATATTCCGCCAGTATCTGGCATGCAAAAAATTATGTTTATGGCTTAAATGGCCTACAAATATACAAGAAAATGTCAATAACTAATTACTTAAAAGTATCTAATATAATGTTGTCATAGGATTCCTGAGAAGGAGCCTTACACGGGTGTTAATTCTTAGTCCATAGGCTAAGGGGCTATTGTATATTTTCATTTTCATTTTGTTCGTTCGTAAGTTAGTTCGTAAAGTATTTTTATTTTTCGAAATTAAAATCGCTATAAGCAGTGGGAAGTCAGCCGAATTATACACCTATTGATGCGATACCAAATAGAGGTAGGAAAAGGCACTGTCTCCTGAAATTCAGTGGATAAAAAAGTATTTGTTTCTATAATAAATGGGATCACGTTTGACCCCGATCACGAGTGACGGGACGTCGATGAGGTGTCCAAGGGTCTCAAGGCTTTTGGCAATATTCTCACGACCACTATCTCAAAGGAGGTCGCTAGTGATCATTGTCTCTCTAGTCACGTCGCGATTCAGTCTGAACATCTAAAAATTTTTTATCTATTTCATCTAACAAATATATATATATAAACTCACCAAACTGGAACTGGAATTACCTTGCTACTCCGCGAAACCAGTGCCAGGCTCGTGCAAAATAGCTGCGTCTGTGCGACATATATGTTCATGCAAAAATCCACCCTCCCACGCTTCCACACGAAACAAAATATATCACACAGACTCAACTACATACCACCACCACTAAACACTAAAACTACACGATCGACGCGCGTTTCGCCTCTATATGAGGCATCATCAAGATCTAACAGTACGACCGTTCGCTACTTGAACGAATGGCGTACGCGTTCGCAATTCGCTTGAGCGAATGGGTGGTGGCGTGGCGTGGTATATAAACTTACGCCTGTTTCCCGGAAGGGTAGGTAGAAACCACGGATTTCCATTGGCTACGATCCAAGATACAACTTTTGCTTCACGTACTCTCATAACATTATTCATTATGTACCGCATGTTTCATACGTTTGCAAGGGAATCAAAAACCTACAGGGTACTTCCCGTTGACCTAGAACCATGAAATTTGGCAAAATGTAAGGTCTTACAACACAAATAAAAAAAAAAACCGAAAACAGTAAATAGTTACATCACAATTACTTTTTTGCGATTGTAAATTTATATTTACACTTAATATTGTATGGGGACAACAGTTATCCAATGGCAAAGTTAAGTTTGTCCCTCTTTTTTCGTTAGAGCAATGTTCGGTGCTTATTAAGTTTGCACGGATCCCCTGTAAGGATATCATTGCCAACTGGCTGCTACTGGTCAGTGAGTCTCCCGTTAGTCTGCTCTTCTTCGTCTGTTCTTGTGGTGAGATTTCCGACTGACCAGCTGTCACCTTCACAAGAGAAGAGTGTTGGCCGAAAGGTGTCGCTTTCCGACGGTTCCGTGGCCGGTTAACTGACACCGCGAAACTGCTCACGTTACAGACTTTACGTGCTAGTAATTATGTTATTAAGCAGTTATTATCTACATCTACACTTCTACACTAATATAAAAAAGAGGAAAATTTTGTTTGTTTGTATGTAGGGGGTAATCTCTGGAACTACTGAACCGATTTCAAAAATTCTTTCACATATAGAAAGCTACACTATCCCCCACGGACATAGGCTACTAATTCTACGCGGACGAAGTCGCGGGCGTCCGCTAGTGTGTAATTAATATTTATGTTTGTATTTAAGGTATTTATCTATGGCAGCCTGAAATCAATTTATTCTTCTTCTTCACAACCAATGAATTCATCACACATGAGTTTCTTAGACAAATTCGAGTCTTCTGAACTATATTATTCATTGCGCGCTGTTCCGGAACATTTGCATGTTTAAACAGGCCCGGGCGCAAGTTTACACTCAACTTTGAACATTTACATTTAAAGTCCTATTTTGAGCAGAGACTTAAGAGGAGTGTGAACCCAGCCCCAAATAGCGCTCCCCATACTAACGGCGATAACGTTTTCCACCCTCTAAACCTTAACCTATGGCAATATTTTTTTGGTATGTTGTCATTATGCCTTAGAACTAGGTTTGTACGTTTTGATTTTTTAAATACTAGCTGACCCGGCGAACTTCGTACCGCCTAATTATTGGAGGCATATTTGCTCACCGTTTAGACCTACCCTGGACTACGACAAACATTTTAAAACCAAAATCAGCTCAATCGGCCCAGCCGTTCTCGAGTTTTAATCAGACTAACGAACAACAATTCATTTTTATTTATATAGATTTTTATTTATATAGATAGATTCTTCATTGCAAATGCAGTTTCGTTGCAAATAGGTTTTTTTACAAAATAATAGAATTGACAGCAACGCTGTCGGTCCGACAGACTGACAGCGCGAGCGATTGTCGATTTAGTGTACTTTTAATCCTACTTTGATAGGCTTTTTTTTTAAACACTGACTAGAAGTCCATTTCTTATAGGTCAGTGGTTTTTAATCAAGATTATTTGTCTTGTCTTGATGTAACCTAGTACATAAGTTGAACTCATTGGTACATGGTGTTCGCCGGGGACCGAACTCAATACCTCACGATCACGAGTACCCCCCCCTCACCACCATTTTGACGTAAGTAAATAGTAACAAAGTAAACTTGGGCCCATTTAAAGCAAACGTTCGGTTCGCCGAAGCGTTGCCGTATGTTTTGATTGTAAAATTATGCACGAACAGACAGAAGTTTGGTTTGCGGTTTGCGATAACATTAGTTAGCGTTAGGAAGTTTAAGTTAAAGTACAGTTATGATTAATAAAGGAAAACGACTAAAAACTGGCCAAGTGCGCACGGCGAGGTCCGTGAGCAAAAAAAGTCAAAAGCTTTAAACATAGAGAAAGGTGTGAAAATTCATCTTATTAAAATATTATTTTCTGGTAAAATATGTATAACATTACTAGCAAACTGCCCCGGCTTTGAACGTGTATAACTACGATGTAATATAAATAAAAGACTTCTTTAAAATAATTTCTAAATGACAGTGAAAGCCGTATCAAAATCCATTGGTTTAGAAGGAGAAGGCGGCCGAACATCATCATCATCATCATCATCTCAGCTACAAGAAGTCCACTGTTGGACATAGGCCTCCTCCATGGATTTCCAAAGTGGCCGATCGGAAGCAGCATGCAACCAGCGCCTTCCTGCCACCTGTATGAGGTCATCGGACCATCTTGTGGCTGGTCGTCCTACGCTGCGCTTGCCAATACGAGGCCGCCATTCGAGAACTTTCCGACCCCATCGGCCATCAGTTCTTCGTGCTATGTGCCCTGCCCACTGCCACTTCAACTTGCTAATCCGCTGGGCTATTTCGGTTACTTTCGTTCGTCTGCGGATCTCCTCATTTCTGGTTCGATCACGCAGAGAGACTCCAAGCATAGCCCTCTCCATAGCTCGTTGCGTGACTTTGAGCTTTCTTATAAGGCCCATACACTATAAGAATTTAGGACAGACAGGAACCGAGAGCGACTTTACTTTATACTTATCATCATCATCATCATTTTAGCCGAAAGACATCCACTGCTGGACATTGACCTCTCCCAAGGGTCGCCAAAACGAACAGAATCCATACCTTAAATCATTTATTTGTCAACACAGGTGGATGATAAGACGTTACACAATTTTAATAGCATCACCATGTTTCGCCATCAGGCATACAAATATTTCGCAAGTCAGCGTACAGCAGAACCAAATTAGAAAAATTCTCATAATAATATTGGTTGATATAATGTTGGTCATTGCGTACGGTTTCTGAACGCATTATAGAGCATTTATGATATATGTGTAGATAAAGTAGTATTTATGTTTATTTTACAGTTCCTAGGTCCAATGGAAGGCTTCTTCTCTAGGCTATTCAATAAAATATCTTTTTTTATAAAGTAGAAAGGAAAACGAGCAAGTGGGTCCCTTAAAGGCAAGTTATCATCACTGGCCATAGACACCCGCAACACCGAAGAGTTTGCAAAAGCGCTGCCTACCCAGAGGCCTATCTACGCGGCTAAACTTGAATGCGCTGTAATAGCTAACTCATTTTTCTTTTAAGTTTTGGTGAAGGAACGAACCCTAAAAAGATAAGTTAAAAAACGTAGCACTCAAGCGATGCTGTGGAAGCAATCTAATGCAAGATAAAAGAGAGGATATGTAACCGTTTTAACCTTTTTTTTTAGCTCTGAATCCAAATCATATTCCAAGTAATTCAGTCTCGTGTTTGATGTGGATGGCAGACATTTATATTTACCTTTAGGCTTTTTCATGTGCTTTCATATTGTTACGGACATCAAATGAAACAAAATTGTACGAATAAATCCGTTTTGTTTTACAACATTTATGAACCGTTATGTATCTACAATGATATTATAATTTATAATGCATATCCATGCACATCCGTACAGTGTCATACTAAATAACAGCAGAAGAACGGCCCGACATGAGAATACAGGTTGACGCCAATGTCACAAATGCAAATTAGTAGTTTACCATTTATAGTCATTGGATTTACACTGCATAAAATAATTATTTATTTAGTTTAGTTGCAAATAGGTTTTTTTACAAAATAGTATTGACAGCAGCGCCGTCGGTCCGACAGACTGATAGCGCGAGCGATTGTCGATTTATCGTACTTTTTGTTCGACTTTTAAGGCCATTTTTGAACGCTGACTAGAAGTCCATTATTTATACGTCAGTGTGTATCTATTATGAATGTCAGCGTTCGGATGTTTGTTTTTCAATTACGTATTTTTGAAATGGTTTTGATAAATTGTTCTCAACATGACATTTCCTTGGGATAAAAAGGACATCGCAACTATATTGTAACTTATTGAATAATATTTTTTTACATTAAAAGGTCCTAAATACATTATAACTAGGGTTGCCACCTTTTTTTAGGGCGAATAAAGTATTTTTTCATTTTGGTGGAACAAAAATAAAGTACACATCATAAAGAAAGTATTTATAAATGTTTTCCATTTTTTGTCCGTAACGAGCAATTAACAATCAGTTTTACGGTACTTAATTGGCGTCGTAGATTATAAAGTACGCCTACATGAAAAAGAGGATAATACTCTATTTTAGAGTACGGGTGGCAACCTTAATTATAACACACACACATTTCACTTTCATGAGAAAACTGTACGTAGGTATTATACGTGACCTTGGCCCTCTGGGTTGGCAACGCATCTGCAGCCTCCTTGATGTTGCCAGTATCTATGGGCGGTGGTGATCACTTACCATCAGGTGACATACCTGCTCGTTTGCCTTTCTATTTTACAAAAAAACATTAACAAGGATACAGTTTTATTCCATTAAGTGACAATACAGCAAGACAGCCGGTGCAATTACTGGCACAAGACGTATTCCATCTTAACCTTCTAGGTTGGCAACGCATCTTCAATCTTCTTGGTGTTGCGCGTGTCTATAGGCGGTCTATCGCTTACCATCAGGTGACCCACTTGCTTGTTTGCTAATTAATAGATTCAGGTGTTACTTTGCGGAGGTCCAAACCAACAAACTGAAACTAATTACCTTGCTACTCCGCGAAACCAGTGCCGGGGTCGTGCAAAATAGCTGTGTCTGTGTGACATATATATTTTGCATAAATAAATATATGTCGCACAGACACAGCTATTTTGCACGAGCCCGGCACTGGTTTCGCGGAGTAGCAAGGTAATTTGTTTCAGTTTGTTTCTTGTTAGCCTTCCTACTTCATAAAAAAAAACATTTTGACTCTTGACATCATCGAGTCATCGTTGCTGACGCTTCGTCATTGATTAATGTTTAATCATCATGATTCAGTAGTAAAGAGACGGTTGAACAACTTTTGGGTACAGTAAGTTTAGTTTAAGCATAAAATTAATTAGTTTTAGTTTAGTTTAGTTCAACTGGTTTCTATGCAACGGTAAAGTTTGCCCATTCGAATCATTTACATATTTATAAACCACGATAGGCAGAAATAATTTCATACGATGATCTGTCCGGTAACTTATTTGCTCGCGTCGCGCGAGAATACCGGCGTGGAGTAGTAGACAACACAAAGAAAAACTAGGGCAGTGGCAGGACTACCCTTCGTGCCTAGCGTTGGCTAATTCTGCCACACCAACTAATTTTAGTGGTTCAAAAGAGGTCAAGCAATAACTTTGTCGACTATTACATACATTTATTTATTTATACAACATAGGAAGGCAGTGAGCAAGTGCGTCACCTACTGGTCTTACCTGGATCACCACCGCCCATAAACACCCGCAACACCAAGGAGATTGCAGATGTGATTGTGACAGTTGCACCGGCGGCTGACTTGCTCTCCACGCCAGAACACAACAGCGCAAGCACTGCTGCTTAGCGTCGATCGGCTGCAGCCAAGTTCGAAGAGGGATAGTCGCCGTTGCGACAAGGATGGCTTCATTAAGGTGGAGAGGGAGAAGAAGCCCAAATGTCGCAATCAGTGCGGCACCGCCCTGACCGGACCGAACCACCTGCTGCGTCCCGCAACACCAACGACGCAGCTGTACGTGTCCCGTCTGCATCACTCCACGAAGGTCGCGGACATCGTGGAATATGTGCGAGTGAAGACAAAGCTCACTCTGAGGGTCGAGCGGTTGGAGTCCCGCCATGATGTGAATTTTAATTCATTTGTGGTGAGAGTTCCGACTGACCAGCTGTCACCTTCACAAAAGAAGAGTTTTGGCCGAAAGGTGTCACATTCCGGCTGTTCCGTGGCCGGTTAACTGACACCGCGAAAGTGCTCACGTTACAGACTTCACGTGCTAGTAATTAAGTTATTAAGTAGATTTGCATAATAAATATTTATGTTAGTCTTTAAGGTATTTATCTCTGGGCCTAGGCAGCCTGAAATTAATGAATTCTTCTTCTTCTTCTTCTTCTTAGCGGCAGGATTAGCGAGAAAGATAGTGGTAGCGATCCCAACGAACTTTGCACAAGGCCTTACCATTCGCAAAACCTAGGGTAATAAATTTTCCTAGACATATTGTTTCAGCGAAATGAATCGAAGTCAGGTGGGGTCCGTGACCCACGAATTCACTCAGCGCGGTGCAATTTATAATGTGGCGTGAGACTGGGCCATCATTTATCTCCCGTCACCTCGCGGGTAACACGGACGCAAAGAATTTTCACTTGAAGACGGGGTTTATTACCCAGAAACTTCTCTTTTACGACCGTGATTAAACGAATGCCAACTTTATTGACACGCTCAAAAAGATCGTATTACTTTATACAGATTCGCCAGACGGCTCGCGTTTCGGAACGCGTCGCCCGCGTCCGCCTCCCCCCCGCCACTTGTAATGATACCCTAATAAATCATCTTTTTAAATATTTTTTATTTATTTTATTTTTGATTTTTGTAATTTTTTATTTGTTTTACTATTGAATTTCTACTACATTAGCGACATTAGCTTCGTAGGCGCCAGCAACTCTGACTCCTAATATGGTCATATTTTCAGGTTTGTTTACCTCCTTTTATGGTCATGCCTACACAGACTTTTCTTCGTACTGAAATAATCGCGTCGGACTAATTGCCTACTGTTTCGTTAGCCAAATAGTGACAAATCGTTATAGTTAAAGATAGCATTTAAGTAGCTAAATATCCTAAGATAGGTGCCCTATAGGTGCTTACTGTGCGAGTAGATCATTTATCTATTAAAGATTTCCCTACAAAGGGGATTCTAAGTAGTATTACTGGTGCATATATTGTGGCGGGCCATATCTCAAGATATAATATAATTGATTTATTAATACTTTAGTATACATATATTTGTGAACGTGACGAGCTGCTGAACCCAAAGCCAGACCGTTACACACTCCCGGCAACACGTTAGGATTGCGGCGCATTCGTTTTCAATTACACTGACATGGCGAGGGCAAAAGGGCGCGCGGCGAGCTGACAACCTACTGCGATTTGCCTACGCTGTAGGCGGCCGAGCGTACCTACAGTGCGGAGTGGAACCCCCTGTGCCCGTGGAAGACTAACTTAAACGCCAAATGTATATAAAACTTCAATGCTTCGTTTTAGGGAAAAAAACCACATTAAAAATTATCATTATTTATTATCAATTGTACCTAATCATAATTAATAATTTGCCATTTTTAATATATTAAGAAATATTGTCATTCTGCTATGCTTATTTATTGTTATTTAATTATTGATTTTGTATTGACTGATTTAATTAATTCGACATAGTGTACATTTGTTGTATGAGTCTGAGAAACTTGAATTAAAAAATTCAAAAAAAATCGATAGAAATTTCGCTTACAAAAACTTTACGCTTTTTTCTAGACAAAAGCACAACGAGAGTGTACCTTACCCTTCGATTGAAGGCTCCATACACAGCCTACACAAATAAATTAGTTTAGGCAAACCAAATAGATTTCTTGTCCGTATGTCCATTGACATAACCCGTTCCGGGTCTCGCACTGGGTTGACCCTTGGGGGAAAAAAGGGGAAAAAGGCAACCCGATTCACTCCAAAAAATATCTGCACCCCTGATTTATTTAGTCGCGGAAGTATTAACTTAGCCCATATTTTATGGCAATGGAAAAGTTAATATGAGGAAATGTATGGTTGTTTTTTGACGGGATTAGTAGAAGGGGTGTTAATAATTATTTGGGAAGGTAACAGTTCCTAGATTAAACATTTTATTTCAGTTGACTAACTAAAATAATAATTTTTAACATAAAACTACAGTGAGATTCGGACATATTAATAAAACGGATCATTCACGTATTTTTTTACGTGACAATCATGCCCCAAACATGCAAAAATTTCGGGCATTTCTCGACATAAAAAAAAATAATTTTGCGGGTTGTGAAACCTTGTGCAAGTCCGCCATCTTGCTCGCTAATTCTGCCGCTAAGCAGCATTGCTTGCTCTGTTGTGATCAGGGGTGGAGAGCAAGACAGCCTGTGCAATCACCGGCACAAATGGTATTAGCGGCAGGATTAGCGAGCAAGATGGTAGCTATCCGGACGGACCTTGCACAAGGTCCTACCACCCGCGAAAAGTTGACAATAACAAACAGTTGACCTTGAGACATCAGTTCAACTTTGTCATGTTGCCTCTGTTACACAAGTCACTTTCGTATCGCTGTAATAAACAACACACAGTACTTACTGTCAAGAGGATTCCCGAGGGAACCCAGGCAGTAAGGTATTAGCATATGAGTACAGACTTGCGAAGCTAATGGAAGGTGTTAACTTTCAGCCCCAGTCTACCCTTCTGCGTGACGTTTATTTGTATAAAATATTCGGATGATAAAGAAGTTCTAGTCTCGGCGATTTAACTTTAAGTAATTGTACTGTAACGTCAATCGAATTATTACGTCACACGCTAGTACGTACCAAATTTATGACAAGCTAGCTACCCGCCCCGGCTTCGTATGGGGCAATTAGAATGTACTAAAACCTTCCGTACGTGAAAATCGTATAAAAATCCGAAGAGGAAACACCAAGGTCTAGAGAATTGAAAAATAGGTATTTGTAAAATCTATTGCTGCATCCATCTATCAAGGCTCCCCCCGCAGAGTGCAATAGAGACAGCCGCAGCTTGGACTGAAAATACCTATTAAAAGTACACAAAATCAACGATTCGTAGACCCCTGATTCCTTCTCCAAAACTTATCCGATTTAACTACTTTTTTCATTAAACATTAAAGAAAGGCTTTGGTAGTGTTCCTATGTTTTTCTTTTTTTATATAATCTAGTAAAATTTGTTTTCTGAATGTATGAACGCAGCCGAAAATCTGTAATAATTAATTTATGAAAAAAAGGAAAACATAGGGACATGCATAATAGTGGCCATCGATTTTTTGGAAAAAAAATATTGCTCTACTGGCATTATCCAGAGAGGAAACAGGGGACGACGTTTGTATGGAAAAACGGCCCTTATGTTTCCTCTCGAAGATATGAGGATAGATAAGAACGGATAGCGACGTTGTTTTGTATACTTACACTAATCTACACTAATCTATCTACACTAATAATATAATAAAAAGGTAAATTTTGTTTGTTCGTTTTTTTTTGTTTGTAAGTAGGGGTTAATCTCTGGAACTCCTAAACCGATTCAAAAAAAATATTTCACTAATAGAGAGCTATACCATCCCTGACGGGCGTCGGCTTACTATGTAAAGTTAAAAATAAAGGTTAAGATCAAAAATGATTGTAATCAAAATTATTTATTTTTAAATTTGTTCGATTTTTCTTTTTGTATTTTTTTTACATTAAAATTTAAATTTAAAATGCTATATAATGAATGACAACACAAAGAAACATTAGGGTAATGGCAGGATTCGAACCTGCAACATCAGCATTCCGTGCCTTGCGTATTCCAGTTTCCTCCACATTACCGCTAAAGCGCATTTTAAATTAAATTTTAAGATCAAAAAGTCAGTTATTTTCCACACGATGACAACAACTTCATCTGCAATCCCACTGTTTTTAGGGTTCCCTACCCAAAAGGTCTGTCACCAGGCTGTATTTTATGAACAGTGATAGTTAAATAGTCCAAATTATCACAGATGATGTATTTCTGTTGCCGTTATAACAACAAATGCTAAAAAACAGAACAAAATAAATATTTAAGCGGGCTCCCATACAACAAGCGAGTTTTCCTCGTTTTTATAGTTAATAGAATAGAGAATAGAATAAGTTTATTGCAGGCTGCATAGGCCCATAGATAAATACCTTAAAGACTAACATATGTACATATTATTTTACATAATAACTTAATTACTAGCATGTGAAGTCTGTAACGTGAGCACTTTCGCGGTGTCAGCTAACCGGCCGCGGAACCGCCGGTATGCGACGCCTTTCGGCCAAAACTCTTCTCTTGTGTGGCCCGTTTCACTAAGCTACAAGTTACAATTTTACAAGTCTAAACTGGCAACATTGGTCAATAATGACCAATGGCAATGGGCGTAATGACCAATGTTGCCGGTTTAGACTTGTAAAATTGTAACTTGTAGCTTCGTGAAACGGGCCACTGGTCAATGGTAATGGTAGTTAATGGTATGGAATCCTTCGTGCGCGAGTCCGACTCGGACATCGCCGGTTTTTATTAAGAACTCAAGTCCAAATACTTACCCCTTTTAAAGCAAAACAAGGGCATTAGCGTTGATATATTATTTTGTTGAATTAAACCGTTCCTCCGAAGCCATTATTCTTGCCTTCCATTATTTACCGTGTTGGAAGCCGGCTGACGCTCCGACTTCTTCGTTGGATTATTTACTCGTTTTTATGACGCCATGTTTACTTATGTAACTTAAGTGTATGTTAATATGTGAGGAGGGACAAGGACATTTTTTCTTGACTCTTAATTTTAAGTGTTAAAATGTTTAGAAAATAATCCCGACTTTTGCGATCCCTTTGGTCCGAATGTGACCGGCCAAGTTTAGTTTAAAAGGTGTATTGCTTTGTGCCGGTAGCGGTGGAGACCTTGGGCGGTTGGGGTGCAGAGGCAAAGAGTTTCGTGGGAGACATTGGACGTAGGCTCAGAGAGGCAACCGGTGACTCCCGCTCCGGTTCGTTCTTGGTGCAAAGGCTGGCCATTGCCATTCAGCGCGGTAATGCTAAGCTGCGAGTGTGATGGGCACCTTTGGATCGGGAACAGTCAGGGCCGGGTTATTTTAGTTTAGTTGACTTTTATTCTTAAAAACAAAATAAAATGTTTTTTTTTTTATGTTAAGTTTAAAAGGTGCCAAAGGTGCAGGAACTACCAGTAAAAACTTATATGTGATTGTTTGTTCGTTTACTTGATCATTGGATTGCTATGAAACTTTGTTAAGTTGTGAGTACCGTAGTAAATAAAAAATAAAATGTCTAATAACTAATTCTACGCGAACGAAGTCGCAGGTAATAGCTAGTACAGTGTATACATATAAAGTTTGTACCTAGTCTAATCTACTTTTTGTTCGTCTGTCCAGCACAAAGCTCTCATTTCTCTTCATTTAGCTTCCAACTATGCCTTTCCTCGTGCTATTTACTCTGAGCGTCTCTTTCTTACCCAGTCTGTTAGAAAAGGTAGCAAATAATGACAAAGTCCAAACCCTCGTCCTAGACTATTTCGTGATTACTTAGAACTAATGAACTTTTTCATTGAAGTACCTTGTCTTAATAATTGTCGGCCTAATGTGGTGCAGTAAATGGATATATGGTTGGCTTGGCCTTTCTTTTAAGTCTTATTAGACTTTCGTATATATTTTTTTAATATCAGATTGGACTAGTGAGCAGACAGGTCACACTAACCAGTTAAAGTTAAATATTTAAGATATAAAAACAAAATTGTGTTAATGATTTATTTAAAAAATTACATCTCGTTGAGTTTCTTTCCGTTATCTTCTCATCAATGGTTTTTTCCGAACCGGTGGTAAATTTTGTAACATTCATAAGTGCTGCCTGTAAGCCTGGTCTGAATGAAAATCTTTACTTTGACTTTGATTTAATCCTTCTAATAATATAAATTCAAAAAGTCGAATAAAAAGTACAATCGCCAATCGCTCGCGCTGTCAGTCTGTCGGACCGAGGGCGCTGCTGTCAATACTATTGTTTTGTAAAAAATCTATTTGCAACGAAACTTAATAATTATATTTTATGCAGTTAGACGTAAAATTGTAAATCCAGTGACTATAAATAGTGAGCTAATCATTCGCATTTGTAACATTGGCGTCAACCTGTAATCTCCTGTCGGGCCGTTTTTCTGCTGTCATTTAGTACGACACTGTACATCCATGCGTTATATGTAATATCATTATACATAACTAATTAAACATTACAAATTGGTCTATAACTAATAAGCCACTAGATATCTCATCATTAACATGAAACAGTTGGATATTTGTTCCTCAATCACGCATTAACGACTGAACGGATTTAGATGAAATTTGGCAGACAGATTGATCATATCCCGGATTAAAATATAGGATAATTTATATTCCATAGAATCCTGTACAGTGCACAAATAGAATCATGCGGGCGAAACCACGGATAAAATAAATAAATAAATAAATAAGTTCTTTATTTCAGAACCATGATCCGTAGTGTTAGTAACAATTGACTTAAATCTAGATTAGTAAGACTTATAATTAAACAAAGGTTTTTATTTAAAAGCTCGTGATAAATAAAACATCCATTTGTACTGACCAAGTTCCGTTTTACTTCTTAAATACTTATGAAAGAAAGTCGTGAAAGTTTCATGAAAGTTCCCGTTTCGAGGCTTAACTTTAAACCAATTACTCAGGTCATTCATAGCACACCGGTTTAAACACGAAGCTTGGATTCCGTCTGTGCTACTAACGCGATAAATTGCTATTTTTAGGGTTCCGTAACTCAAAAAGACAAACGGAACCCTTATAGAATCACTTCGTTGTCCGCCTGTCTGTCTGTCTATCAAGACCCTTTTTCTCAAAGAACGCGTGGAGATATCGAGTTGAAACTAATACCAAATACTCAACTCTGTAGTCTCTTGGAGCCGTGAAAAATCAAACTTCTAAGTCAACGCAATCAAAAGATACGGCCGTTTAAGCCGCATGTCTCATACATTCGCAAGGCACTTAAAAAACTATGGGGTACTTCCCGTTGACCTAAATTATTTAAATGATAGTTAAAACTGTATCAAAATATGTTGGGTCTTAGTAGGAGTAAGAAGCAGACGATATAAGGACATATTTTGACGACCGGATAGCCTAGTGGTTAGGGGCCCTGACTACAAAGCTTGAGGTTCCGGGTTCGATTCCCGGGAGGGGCAAATGTTTGTATGACGAATACGAATGTTTGTTCCCGAGTCGTGGATGTTATATGTATTTAAGTATATATTTATCTATATAAGTATTTATATCCGTTGTCTAGTATCCATAACACAAGCAGCTTTAGTTGCTTACTTTGGGACTAGGTCAATTGGTGTTAACTGTCCCAAGATATTTATTTATTTATTATTTATAGGAATGGATAGCGACTTTGCTCTATATTACGTAGAACTCTTGACTTAATGACTGATAACTCGTCCTTATATGCCCGTCAGGGAAAGTGTAGCCGCAGAATAAATAACGTACAGAAACTTCTCTTTTACGACCGCGATTAAACGAATTCCAACTTTATTCACACATACAAAAAGTTCGTATTACTTCATACACCATGCGCCAGGCGCGAGTCAAAAGGAACGCGCCGCTCGCATTCCCCCCACTACTCCCGGTGACACGCTAGGGTTGCGCAGCATTCGTTTCCAATTACACTGACACGGCGGGGGCGAACGCGGTAAGCTGACAGCCTACTGCGATTTGCCTATGCCATAGGCAAGGCGGTCAAGCGTACCTACAGTGCGCAGTGAGACCCCCCTGGTGTACTCTTAGCTTTCTATCTGAGAAAGAGTTTTTGAAATCGGTTCAGTAGTTCCAGATATTACCCCGACATACAAACAAACAACAAAGTTTACCTCTTTAATATATTAGTCTAAATTAGTCTAGACTAACGTTAGTTTTATATTAAAAATGTGCAGGTTTGTTTGTGCCTTTGAGTATTTAACATTGAGATGCCAAGCCGTATTATCACCTAACAATTTTTTCTGCCAATTTTAGCGGGGGGAGACGGGTCTAGTGTTGCCAGATGGCTGGGACATTCGGGATTGTTCTGGAATTACGTGTCTTGTCCCGTGTCCAGGAATTACACTTTATAGTCCCGGACTTCGAGTGTTACCATATTTTCAGAGTTCCTTACCTCAAAAGGAAAAATCCGAAAATTGTAAACAGTATCGGAAGTCTCCAGATGAGTCATCCGAATAAAATCACAACATGCTGTCGGCAACACTGTCATGCCATGATGTCAAATTTTGAAATGTTTACGTTATTTATGTCTGTCAAAAAGTTTATTCATTTAAAATGTTTTTGGTGTTGTAAATAATAAATTAATTGTGAAGAAAATTATTTACGTGTGATAAAAAAATCCGTCTTTAGTGAAATTTTAAGTTTTTGATAGCCGTTTGAAGGTAAATACAGCACGATTAACCATTTTTGCAAAGATCGCTTTCGTGATACGGACTAAAGCAAAATGACACACGATATCGCGGCGAACTGGTTTTTATAAACCGTTATGATTTAACTCACGGTTTTAGGTCATATGCATTGGCAGAGGGGAATGCGTGCCTTGCGAAGTCCCTTGGCTAAATTGTCTAAGGTTTGTGCACGTTTTACATCGCTTTAATGACTTTTCATAATAAATATCTTAATTAAGACGACATATTACCTCGTCGGACTGCGCAGCATGCTTGGTTGGTGGGGTCGAATCTTCTGTTGCCTTCTTAGTTTTTCATTAGGTTTATTTTTAGGCCGTCAGGTAAATTAATTAATAACGCATACGATCACGTAAAACGGGGAATGTGCTGCTTTGATTGTGCTTTTTCTTTCAGTTTGGTATTCTTTTTGATAATTGTTAATTGTTCGAACGTGTAAGCGTGTAACGTTAGGTTAAGTCACAGATTAGTGACATATGGTTAAGTTGGTGAGACATCAGCCTTTTTAATTATTCTGTCGGAAAGGCGAAGCAATTGAAGACCATACGACCATGGTGAGCGTGGCGTCACCCGTTAGGATTATATTTAGGTTTAAGGTTAATTTTTAGTTTTAGTTTTTAAGTTCAGGGCCCCGCTGAAAATCAGCGCTGCTGCTTGCAGCAGCATATGCTGAGTGGGGTCCTTTTCAGCATCAACCGTGTTATTTTCCATCTGTTTTCTTTGTTTTGTTATTATTTGCTGAAATAAACATTTTCTTTCTTTCTTTCTTTCTATATGCAATAGCGACCTAGTTTTGTTTGGTCGGCGTACATAGACTATAACGTAGCTTTTTAAATTTTATTTTTATTGACGTACGGAACCCATATCGTTTTTTTATTGCATTCCAATTCGATTCCTGTCAACGAATGCACTAGTCCCACCCTGAATGGTGGAGCATTTTTGTCGTAAAGCGGAACGTCAATTTTCAATCTCCTGGGACCATTGTCGGTTTAAAAATCGAATGTATATAAAATACTAGCGAAGCGCCTCGGTTTTGCACGGATTCAATTAGAATTTATATAATCTAAATTTATTTTCGATTTTCTTGTAAACATTCAAATAAAATTTAAATGCTATATTATATAGGGTGATATGCCAGGCAATGGAATTTTTACGACGGTAAAACTCCGCGTTGGTATAATTCTGACTGCGCCAGGGCGGACTTGCTAAAACGTAAGGCATACCAGGCCTGGGCCGACGCCCGATCTCACAAGTCTCTTGATGAACGCAATAAAAAGAAAGCTTTTAACGCTGCTGCTAAATTTTGCAAACGTATACTCAGGAAGGCTCGGTTCAATCATGTAGGTCGGATCGGTACTAGGCTGGCTGGCCAGCAATCAGGAAGCAAAGCATTCTGGTCTCTCGCCGAATCAATTGAGGCAAACTTCTGTCGACCGTCACTGCCTCCGCTCTTTAAGCCAGACGGATCACTCGCTCACTCGGCGAACGAGAAAGCGAATCTATTCGCCGCCCTTTTTGCCGAGAATTCGCGCCTAGAACCCTGCGTTAAACCTTCACTATGTCCTAGCCCCTGCTCGATGCCGGACATCCGCATACGTCAGAAGGAGGTGCTGAAAACGCTTCGTTCTCTGGACCCGAATAAGGCGAGTGGCCCTGGCGGAATCCCAGCTATTGTGTTGCGCAGTTGTGCACCGGAGTTGTCTCCTGTTCTAACACGCTTGTTTCGCGGATACGGCGGATCCAGTGGGAGGGGGGGGGGGGGGGGTCATGATTGTCATGACCCCCCTTTAGCTGGTTCCAGGACTTAGGTGGACCTTTTACTTGTATCTATTGTTATCAAAATCAAAATTAAATTATAAGTTCTTGACTTGACCACAAGTATGTGACCCCCTCCTGTCGCCAAAGCTGGATCCGCCCTTGTTTTAATCCACCAATTGAGTTACACTGAGTTTGAATTTACCAACTACTCGATAGATGGCAGCAGCATATTATGACGCTTTTAGCGCCATCTAATATAATATAAGTGGAACTAGGAGGTACCGGCGATAATAAGTTATTTTGAAAAGTGGTTGGAGTTAGCATTCTGATATATTCCTTATTCTGAGGTAGACGTGCACCTGGGTTCGAATCAAATGAAATTTCTCCTAAACGTAGTTTCTACTTATTCCATGACTTCCATCATTTCCTTGACAAATCACATCAGCGGTAATGCGTCTAGTAAATTGGAAATACAGTATTCTTTTATTCGCTTTTGTAGGGTATTGTGTTTGCAAAAAGCTTCGACAGTGGAGACAGATTTGGGTTCGCAGTTATTTTTCGAAGTAACATTTTTAGTAACATTATTTTTATTTCTGAAGCTCATTGTATTAATAACTACGTATTTCATTGAGAGGTTTCTAAGCATTTAATTTGTGAAACATAGCAAGTCATTATGGTCTCCGAACTTCTAAACTAGGTATGTAGAAGTTTTAGCAGAAAATAAAGTGGGACGAAGAAAATTATCTTTTTCTATACCATATTTTTGTTATTTCCTCGTATAACAGATTCTAAGAAATGAATCATTTCTATTTCTATAACAAATTAGTGTAAGTATTGGAAAGAAACCATAAGACAAAATTTCTATTTCATGTAATTTGAGCGAAATATTTATTCGTTTGTCAGTGTAATTTTGAAAATTTGTATTACTTGTTGAATTTGTGAATTTGTTTTGCGCTCTGTATTCGGTAGGTAAGTGTAGTATCATAATATATTCTATTTTAATAAAAACCCTTTATTTTTCAGGTAATCAACATTACTCATTATAGGGTAAGTAATTTAATGTTCTAGGGTAAGGCTGTCATTTTCCTTCATTCAAAGTTTTGACACAAGCAGGGGGTTCCACTCCGCACTGTAGGTACGCCCGACCGCCTTGCCTATGGCATAGGTAAATCGCAGTAGGCTGTTGGCGTGTCGGCTTGCCGCGCGCCCGCTCGCTTGCTCCAGCCGTGTCAGTGTAATTGAAAACGAATGCCGTGCAACCCTAGCGTGTCGCCGGGAGTAGCGGGGCGAAGGCGGGCGCGGGCGGCGCGTTCCTTTTGACTCGCTTCGCCTGGCGCATTTTATAAAAAGTAATACGAACTTTTAAGCGTGTGAATAAAGTTGGAATTCGTTTAATCGCAGTCGTAAAAGAGAAGTTTCTGTACGTTAGTACTATTATTTATTCTGTGACACAAGTGATGACAACTATGTAATAACTTTCCCCTATTTACCCAGCTATCGCTGAAGGGAGGCTTTGTTTTTCGAGTTATGTACTCACAGCGGATATCTGATCGAGCATTCTCTGAACGGAACCTGGATAGTAGTAGTTTCATTGAAATATTACTGAATTCTAGATCCGGTTCAGATAACTGCAATTGTAATAGACAATCCTATGGAAAATTCAAATCGAAATGTAGTCGATTGGAATTGGTAATATTGTCATTGAATATCGACGTCTGTGGAGCGGGAAACCATTTCTAAGGTTCTGCAGTTGACGGAACCCTTATCCTTAGCTTAGTTTCGCCATGTTCGTTTGTCCGTCCTTCAGTCCGTCTGCAGCTTGGCTCAAAGACTCTTTTTTTAAATCTTTTTATTGATCAAAACTCAGCACAATGGTGCTGATGGTGGTTTCCTAATGAGGAAACAACTTTTTTTTTAATATCCTGTATTTATGTCCCACTGCTAGGCAAAGGCTTCTCCACAAGAAAGAGATGGCGGGATGACTTGGACTGGTATGAATAGGACTGGGCTGACATTGCGTCTGATCGAGAGTTGAGCAAGTCTTGTGGAATATAACAATATATTCAAACAATACATTTTTGCGGGTGGTAGGACCTTGTGCAAGGTCCGTCCGGATTGCTACCGCCACCTTGCTCGCTAATCCTGCCGCGAAGCAGCGTGCTTGAACTGTTGTGTTCTGGCGTGGAGAGCAAGACAGCCGGTGTAATTACTGGCACAAGAGGTATTCCATCTTAGCCCTCTGGCTTGGCAACGCATCTGCAATCCTCTTGGTGTTTTGGGTGTCTATAGGCAGTGGTGATCACTTACCATCGTGACCCACTTGCTCGTTTGGCTTCCTATTTCGTAAAAAAAAATTGTTTGTATATTCTATTAACACCTCAGAGACTCTTAGTACTGGAATATCCTTTGTCCCAGTAATTTCACCGGCTGTCTTGCTCTCCACGCTGCAACACAACAGTGCAAGCGCAGCTGCTTAGCGGAATAGTGAGCTGGATGGCAGCATTCGGGACACAACATGTTGTCTCTCAGGGGCTAAATGCTCCAGCTCATGATGAAGTGCTATCTGCGCCAAAGAGTTTTCGCCTGCGAAGCGCAGTATTGGCGCAGGCCCAATTAGTATAATTCAATTACGGCTTCCCCAGCGCGGAATGATTGAGTTGAGACTTCCCACAACCGACAGAGTTAAAACAGTATGACTGAAAAATTACAATTCAAGATTTTTAATGTCGAAATCAGTAAAATATTTTTGTAGTAATGGGAATTACAATAAGGTCTTCAATAAAATAAATCCGTTCTACACATTCAGCCTCAAACAATTTTGTACAATTAAATTAAAATATTGACAAATTTTTCCGACGTGAAGATTAAGACAGCTGGTGAAATTACTGACACAAGAGGTATACCATCTTAACCGTCAGGGATGGCAACTCATTCGCAAACTCCTTGGTGTTGCAAGTGTTGATAGATGATGGTGATCGCTTACCATCAGGTGACCCACTTGCTCATTTGCCTTCCTTTTTTAAATGAAAAAAATAATCTATACTTTCAGTCACAGCTACAATTATGTAATATTAAATTAAAATATTTACAAACTCACAGTATGTTCTAGGTATACATTTCAAATTAAAAGCTAGTTGCCTAGTACAGTATGAAGATTTTTATTCAGTTTATAGCATTAACTAACCTACAACTTAACAGCATACCCACTTATGCTTAACGCTGCTTAAACGATGATAGTTAACATTTGTGTCATGTCTTTATCTGTCATTGTGACGTTTGCCCTCGAAAGAAAGGAACAAAACGTTTGTCAGTTAAAAATTATTGGTAAACTTTTATGAATGTTCTTCATTCATAATACTATAACCGAATAATCGCACCCTTAGAATTAAAGCGACTTAATTCTGAAAATGATATTTCCCAAAATTAAACCCTATGTCTTTTAATTAAGGTGATATTTTGGGACGTGTATTATTCAGAAATGGGTCACTTTAATACTAAGCGTGCGAAATAGTCAATGATTTTGGGAGCTTGTGAGACTGCATCTCATCTGTGTACTGTCAAAGTGAGTACAAACGTAATTTCTATTCGGAATCACTTCTTATTAGTAGAAGGGTTGATTAAGGCCTCCCTCTAAAAGTAATCTAAGGTAAATTAAAACACCAGTTAGTGGCATTTAAATAAATTTAGATATGTTCGAGTGGGCGTTTTGTTTTACTGCTGTGAGAATTGAAATTATTTTTGAGGATGCAAAAGCGATTTCTGTAAGAATCCTACTTGAATAAATGACATTTTATCTTTATCTTTTTTTGCGGGTGGTAGGTCCTTGTGTAAGGTCCGTCCGGATATTTACCACCATCTTGCTTGTTAATCCTGCCGCTAAGCAGCAGTGCTTGCACTGTTGTGTTCCGGCGTGGAGAGCAAGACAGCGGGTGTAATTACTGGCACAAGAGGTATTCCATCTTAGCCCTCTAAGTTAGCAACGCATCTGTAATCTTTTTGGTGTTGCGGGTGTCTCTAGGTCGTGGCGATCAATTACCATCAGGTGACCCACTTGCTCAAAAAAAAGAAAGGCGATGTTCTTATTGTCAGTGTGACAATAATTAATAGATTCAGGCGTTACTTTGCGGAGGTCCATTTCAACAAACTGGAACAAATTACCTTGCTACTCCGCGAAACAAGTGCCGTGCTCGTGCAAGTTAGCTGCGTCTGTGCGACATATATATATATGTTCATGCAAAAACCCACCCTCCTCCTCCTCCTCCAGTGTGACAATGTTTCTGTTTCGTTCAGCGAGTCTAGTCTAAACAGAATTATTTGGTTAAAGCGCATAAATTCATTCTTCTTTATTGGTAAAAGATTTAAAAAAATACACCTCCTTGACTTTCTTGCCGGTATCCTCTTATCGGAGGTTTTTGGGAACCGGTGGTAAATTTTCTAACATTCATAAGTGCTTCCTGTAAGCCTAGTCTAAATAAACATTATGTCGACTTTGTGTATTTGCTGCCACCACCTCTATTTCCCTCCCCCCTCTCATACCAGTTCATAATTCCACCTCTATTAAGTCCCATATGCATTCAGATTAACTTAACGTCTGCAGAATTATTGCGAGTCAGTTTCCCAGCGTTCCTAGACGACCTAGTTCCCGGGCTACCTACGCTGTCCAGTTAGCTAGTTCTAAACTAGATAACTGGTTATCTAAGCGCTTCTAGCCCTCTACACAAACGTTGTCAAACTCCGTAACCTACTTTATGTAGACTTTATTATGTGTGAAAACGTGAAAGCTGTGGCTCTGACATGATTGCCCCAGTTTAATTTATTCCTATGTGCGTCCAACTAGGTATTTATTATCACACTAAATTGTTTGAACTTTAGGGTTTTTTTACACATATTTATCTGCAACATCTACACTAGTTAACACTAATCTACACTAATATAATAAAGAGGTAAACGAAATTGTTTGTTTGTAGAGGGTAATCTCTGGAACTACTGAACCGAGTCCAAAAATTATTTCACTATTAGAAAACTGCACTATCCCTGACGGACATAGGCCACTAATTCTACACAAACCCTTTTAATTAATAATGGCGATCCAGACTAAAATATTAGATACCTCAACGTTTCGACCGCATTGAAATAATTTTATTGCGTTAAAGTTCTAATTGATGTTATAAAAAAACACGTTTTAGAGAAAAGCGCAGTGTAGGACAAATCCAACTGTTAATGGACAGAATTACAAAAACAAATACTTTACTTTAAAAAATATATAAAATAGGAAGGAAAACGAGCAACACTACTGATGGTAGTGATCACCACTGCCCACAGACATCCGTAACACCAAGTAAGTTGCAGATGGGTTGCCAACCCATAGGATTAAGATAGAATACCTCTTATGCCAGTATTTGCACCGGCTGTCTTGCTCTCCACGCCGGATCGCAACAATGCAAGCAATGCTGCTTAGCGGCACGATTAGAGACGAAACTCGTAAAAATCTGTTCTGTATTTGTAAAAAAGAAGTTTCAAACAACTCGGTTACTTATTTCTTTTTTGTTAGAAGTTAGGTCGAAAATTAGAATGACCCAGTTACGAAAGTTAATAATAGACGAAGTTCGGAACCAATTAGAATTAGAGACGTTTATTGTATAGAAAGAAAATATTTTCGAAATTCCACTGTCAAGAGAGTTAATTTTCAGTTTTTTGTTATGAAATAGAAAGGCACACTGGTTAGTGATCACCACTGCCTATAGACACCCGCAACACCAATAAGATTGTAGATGCGTTGCCAACCCAGAGGGCTAAGATGGAATACCTCTTGTGCCAGTAATTGCACCGACTGTCTTGCTCTCCACACCGGACCACAACAGTGCAAGCACTGCTGCTTAGCGGCAGGATTAGCGAGCAAGACGGTAGTAGCGATCCAGATGGAATTTGCATAAGGTCTTACCATCCGCAAAATGGTTATATTTAATCCAAAATCAACCCAGACGAAGTCACGGGCAAAAGCTATAAATATTAAACGCAAAATCATTAAATCTTGGGTATTGTTTTTGCATCAGACCCTAGAGCCGTTTGGGCGAATACCGAAGCGAAGGGAGACCTAAATTATTAATTTTGATAAAGTGTTATTAGTGACCACGATCGGGATAATTTATCGGGAATTCTGCCGCATTGTCCCATCCCGGGAGTTAGGTGCCCAGTATTCATTAAAATAGGCTTAATTGTTTTACATTTAATTATGTTGCGCTTTGATATAGGAGCGATATTTATCATTAAGGTATTTTAGTTTTAACGGTTTGTATGTAAATTTTATTTATAAAACAATGTGTGTATAAATTGAAATAGATTTCCCGCTTTTTGTTTACTAGGTTGTGTAATTACCCTACAAACTGGAACAAATTACCTTGCTACTCCGCGAAACCAGTGCCGGGCTCGTGCAAAATAGCTGTACATACCCTACCTGTAGAAAAAGGGTAAGTTGCTAAGTGTCTTGCGGGGCTTCTTCTCAACAGAATCTTCCATTTCCGAAGCGCTAGTAGACTCCATTAGCGCATACGATTTTACGATTCGAAATATTTTGTGAATAGGCCTTTTTACAAAATATTTTTTCATTTAGGTCTCATTTTTAGGGTTCCGTACGTCAAAAAGAAAAAAAGAACTCTTATATTGTTGAACTCTTTAACTCTTTATTCTTCTTACTCTCACTTTGTTGTCCATCTGACTGTCTGTCTATTTTTTCAGATTAGAATAACAAAGGTAAAAACTGACTCGTTTTCAAATAAAACGAAGATGACATTGGAAAATGCATCTAATTCTGTTTGAAACGTAGTATAAAAGAGTAAATAACACTGGTTATTGGATAAAATATATTTGTCTGTTTTATCTAAGTTTTACTAAAAAAGGTATGGATATTTGACCGTTACTATTATAATCTGAAAAACGAAGTACTTACAGAGAGAAGGAAATATACTAATTTAGCTTTGTTGTTTTTTTAGTAGTCTTGTTGAGTGTCCCACTGCTGGGCAAAGACCTCTCCCCTTGACTTCCACATCTCCCTGTCCTGGGTTATATCCGGCCAATCCTTCAAATAGGTGTCCAGATCGTCTCGCCATCTCCGCCTGGGCCTACCAACTTACACACTGTATATACACTGCAATTTTTAACATAAAACTACCGTGAGACTCGGACATATTAATAAAACGGATCACTCACGTATTTTTACGTCGAGAAATGCCCACATGTTTCGGACCAGTCCGTGGTCCTTAATCATGAGCCCCCGCGGCGGTGGCGCGACGACGACTGCGTAACGAAGCCCTGACAGCTCGGCTGCTCGGTACAGGCGGCGCACAACTACCCTCGTTTGCTTCATTATTTTGATGTCAAACACTGCAGTTGGTATTATAGAGGTAACAATGTTCTGCTATGTCGTACCCTAAGGACATACCTACGAGTAATTATGACCAAATTACATGTAATTATGCAAATTAGCAGAGAAGTCACCAGTAAAGAGGAAAGTAGAAAAAAAGAGCAAAAACAAATTTAACTCCGTTCATATTTGTTTCTGAAAACCCGTAACGCAATTGTAATAAACAGTAAACTTTGAGCTTGGGAACAGGTTCCAAGCGAACAAAGTTAATCCCGAATTTTCAAGCATTCGCAATACTTTGGAGCGAAATGAATTTTTAATATACAATAGCGTTGAAAAAAGATTTCTGCGAAACGAACTGTTCATTCTAATGATCTGAATTATTGTTGGATTTGTAAATAAGTTTTTACGACAAAAAACAATCAAGCACGAGTTGGATCCGCGCACCGAGGGTTCCGTACAACCTTAATAAGCACTGAACATTGGCCTTGCGAAAACTTAAATTAATTTAAGGTGCAAACTTGAATTTGCCATTGGAAAACTGTTGTCCCCATACATCGACATAGGCCGCAGTCAGTTTACAAAGTGCAAATTAAGTGCAAATTTAAGTTTATTTATAATCGCAAAAAACTATGTTTTTGTGATGAAATTTTACCGTTTCCGGACTTTTCTTTTTACCTGTTTACCTGTTCTTTACTTGTGCTATAAGACATAGCTTCCTGCCAAATTGTATGATTCTAGGGCCACGAGAAGAACCCTATGTGTTTTATCCCCCTGAGAGTGTCTAAAAATGTAGCATAATAATGATTGCGTATTGACTCAGAAGTTTAATATTTTCACAGCTTAAAGGTATTGCACACTAACTTGATTACCTATTTCATGTTAATTTCAAGTTAATACCTTAACACGTTTCTAAAAAAAAGGTCTTGACACCAGACAGACGGACAATAAAGTGATTTTATCAGGGTTCCTTTGTTTCCTTTTGAGGGGTTTTATAAAAATCTTCTTTTTTATTAAATGATCCATCTTGCTCGCTAATCCTGCCGCCAAGCAGCAGTGCTTGCACTATTGTGTTCCGGCGTGGAGAGCAAGACAGCCGGTGTAATTACTGGCACAAGAGGTATTCCATCTTAGCCCTCTGGGTTAGCAACGCATCTGCAATCTCTTCGATGTTGCGGGTGTCTATAGGCGGTGGTATCCACTTACCATCAGGTGACCCACTTGCTTGTTTACCTTCCTATTTCATAAAAAAAATGATATGTCGCATAGACGCAGCTGTTTTACACGTGTACAGCACTGGTTTCGCGGAGTGACTACGCAATTTGTCCCAGTTTAACCAATCAACTCTATCAAACTTGGTAGTGATAGATTTCCTGTTAACTTAGGCCCTTAGAGACTTAAGGCAAATCTCTGAGTCGTTTGGATTAATTATTAAATTCAGGGACTCTTTAAGTCGAAGTGAAGTTTAATATTTATCTGAACTTTGGACCCTCAACGTTTCCTGGTCAACTAAGATGTTCCATTTAATTCGATGATGTTAAAAGTTTGACGTAAGGTCGGGTTTGCATCCGGCACACCCAAAGGACTGACAGAACTTACATTTAAAGTTAAATGTTTACCTATCGACGGTCTTACCACAAAACTATATACTCGTAACCATACCTACAAACTCACTATAGGCAGGGGGGTTCCACTCCGCACTGTAGGTGCGCTCGCCGTATTACCTGTGGCATAGGTTAACCGCATTAGGATGCCGGCTTGCTGCGCGCGCGCCCGCTCACTGTGTCGCGCGTTGTGATAGTATTACAGTAAGCAGCCCAACCCTAGCGGTGCGCCAGGGCATTGCGGGTGGAAGGCGGGCACGGGCGGCGCCGTCCTTTTCACGTATGCCGCCTGGCGAATGTTTATGAAGTAATACGAACTTTTTGTGCCTGATCATAAAGTTGGAATTCGTTTAATGGTGGTCGAAACAGAAAAGTTTCTGTACGTTAGTACTATTATTTATTCTGTCCTATAGGTTAAGATTTAGAGGGTGGATAACGTTATCGCCGTTTGAATGGGAAGCGCGTTCTGCGGTTTGGTCAGATGGGTTCCACTCCGCACTTTAGGTACGCGACCTTGCCAACCGAGTTGGCAAATCGCAGTAGGTTGTCGCTCTCGCTGTGTCAATGTAATTGAAAACGAATGCGCCGCAACCCTAACGTTTCGCCTGGGAGTTGCGGGGGGAAGGCGGACGCGGACGGCACGTTCGCTTTGACGCGAGCCGCCTGACGAATGCGTATGAAGTAATACGAACTTTTTGTATGTCTCAATAAAGTTGGAGTTCGTTTAATTGCGGCTGAATTAACGAAGTTTCTGTACGTTAGTACTATTATTTATTTTGCGAAGTAATCGCGCTGTAGGTACCTACGATTAATTATTAAAACGAATTAATAAACACTGTTCTTTAATCACTCAAATTCCTATTCATATTTTCAAAGTGGAAAGAAGAAAAGAAAATTAGTAGAAATCCCTCGGCGACGTGAAAAATGAAATTCTGTCATCTTTGACGTCCTTTTAATTATTCTTAAAGGTTAGCCAAGTTATTTCAGGTCCTATCTCGCTTCTCCGTTTCTTGAAAGCATAAGAAGCTTAAACGTTTTTTTTGTACAACATAGCGAGGCAAACTAGCAAGTGGGTCACCTGATGGTAAGTGATCACTACCGCCCATTAGACACCCACAACACCAAGGAGATTGCAGATACATTGTCACCCCAGAGGGCTAAGAATATCTCTTGTGTCAGTAATGTCACCTTGTTCTTCTCCATACCGGAACACAATAATGCAAGCTGCTTAGAGGCAGGATTAGCGAGTAAGATGGTGGTAGCGATCCGGACAAAAAAAAATCTTTCACCCGGACAACCTTGCCCTAAGTGTTCTGTGATCATTACTAACGTTACCTACGTACATACATCAGCACAGCAATATCCGTCCGGATATTCGGAATGTCAGCCTAATGAACCGGGTAATGGCGCTCCGGCAGCCGGCACCCGGGTGAAACAACCTTGCAACTCTATCTCCATATACAAAAGGGTTATTTTCCTTTGAAAAACATTTTTATTTACGGGCCGTTCAAATATGGGTTTTATTAGCTCTGTGTAACGTTGATTTTTGAATGAGATTTGTAGACTGCAGTGCATACGGAGAATTATATCGACGGTTGTTTTTTGAACCTAGTATCTACCTGAATTATTTAGTTGCAAAAATCACCTTATGTTAAAGCGCACAGTGTTGGTTCTTGAACAACACAATTCGGTTAAATACGAGGTTTTGGAAGTAGATGGTATTTTGGGTTATATTTTATGTGGTTTCTGATATTATTTTTTAGGGTTCCGTACCCAATGGGTGCCAATAGGGATCCTTTGTTGAGCCTTCGCCATCCGTTCGTGAAATAACAAATAATAAAAACTGGTCAAGCTGGAGCCGGGATCACACTGATAATTCTGAACTGAATGATATCATAAAAATTTAACTTCATTCTGTACCTTCTATCTTCAACCTTTTATAGGAAGGCATATATCCTATACTTTAATTGAAAACTTTTGTTTGCTGAGTATAAATAGCAAAAATCATCCGTTAGACGTCTTAAGTAGTTTGATGTTGGATTACATGGCAGCCGTGACACAGACAGACGAACGGACAGTAGAGGCTTAGTAATAGCACAGAATGAATAATAGTACTAACGTACAGAAACTTCTCTTTATCGACCACCATTAAACGAATTCCAACTTTATGATCACACACAAAAAGTTCGTATTACTTCATAAATATTCGCCAGGCGGCATGCGTCAAAAGGAAGGCGCCGCCCGCGCCCGCCTTCCACCCGCAATGCCCTGGCGCACCGCTAGGGTTGGGCTGCTTACTGTAATACTATCAACGCGCGACACAAAGTGAGCGGGCGCGCGCGCGGCAAGCCGGCAACCTACTGCGATTAACCTATGCCATAGGTAATGCGGCGAGCGCACCTACAGTGCGGAGTGGAACCCCCCTAGTAATAGACACCTTTTTCGTACGGAACCCTGCAAAGGTATATTTGTAACATAAGTCAAAACCTAATCGTTAGTTACAATACCGATAACAACCGCTTTGTAAGGTCTCTCGTCTTTAACAATGTTGTTCTAAGTTTCTTCTTATACCAGCCATTTTAATAGCCATTCATTTAAAATACACCTCTGTAGGCTTTCAATTTGCTTATAACAGTGTGTCTTCGTAAACTGGTTAGTTGTTATTGAACAACCATTTACGTCAGACCCCGCTGGCTTAAAAACCAAAGTGAAACTAGAGGTCATTTTATACTAGCCATTTTGAGTCAAGCTCCATTTGAAGCAGACCTCTCTATGCTTACAATTTGCTTCTAACGGCGTGTCTCAATAAACTGGTTTCTTGTAATTGCGTAACCATTTACGTTGGACCTAGGTAGCTTAGAAACCAATATGAAATTAGAGATCTTCCGTATTGTCCGACCAGTTAGGGAAGACCTAAGAATTGTTGTGAGCTCTTGGAGTTTGAGGTCTTTGTTAAGTGGTAGTTTAATTTAGATTTTACAGCTACTTAATATTCCAAGGGCCTTATCTTTACTTTGTAGTTAAGGTTTGATTTATTAGGTTCAGGGCGGGTTTACAGGGTGTTTGTACTTGCACAAACAAGCGCTTTCAAGGTTGTTGTAGCTAAAGATTTCGAAGCTGTGTTATTAATAGAGATGCTGCTATCTGAGGGAGAGTGATTGATTAACACACACTTATTACGGGTAATACTAGGGGGGTTCCACTCCGCACTGTAGGTGCGCTCGCCGATTACCTATGGCATAGGTTAATTGCAGTAGGTTGCCGGCTTGCCGCGCGCGCGCCCGCTTACCCTGTGTCGCGCGTTGTGATAGTATTACAGTAAGCAGCCCAACCCTAGCGGTGCGCCAGGGCATTGCGGGTGGAGAGCGGGCGCGGGCGGCGTCTTCCTTTTGACACATGTCGCCTGGCGAATGTTTATGAAGTAATACGAACTTTTTGTGCCTGATCATAAAGTTGGAATTCGTTTAATAGTGGTCGAAAAAGAGAAGTTTCTGTACGTTAGTACTACTATTTATTCTGTGGTAATACACTTAACATAAAACTAAATTCCGAAAGTCGGAAACAAGAATTTCAAAATTATATTATAACTAAGAATGTTTTAAAACTCCTAATAGGAAGTTGTCCTTTTTTTATGAAATAGAAAGGCAAACAAGCTAGTGGGTCACCTGATGGAAAGTGATCACCACCGCCTATAGACACCCGCAACACCAAAGAGATTGCAGATGCGTTGCCAACCCAGAGGGCTAAGATGGAATACCTCTTGTGCCAGTAATTGCACCGGCTGTCTAGCTCTCCGCGCCGGAACACAACAGTGCAAGCACTGCTGCTGGACTTTAACGAGATTTACAGTGATTTTAGGTCAGAATCTTGTTTACTGCGTTATACACGTAAAGATAAATGTGGTTTTTAGTATAGTTGACCAAGAAATTGCTTGACCCTATTCGGCCGTATTTTAAAGGTAGGTAGGTCTAAAAGTGGTCAAGCAATTACTTGGTCGACTATTATGAGTTTGTTAAGACAATAAGAGCTTGTATTGATCTATAGACCTCTCCGAGTGGTAACTGCCGCTGCTGACTCTACAAACAAATAGATAACTAGCATAGCAACTGATAAAAGCTTTTAAAAAGATGATGGACCAACAACATCAAATAAACACATCAAATTAATTACCTGACAAGTAGGACTCCAAGATGTCGGCACTTTTAATTAATAAAATCAACGACCTCCGACTGCCTGACGTCGAAAGATTCAAATAACTTGGGTAATCTGATTTGGATAAGAATTAGATAAAAATTGCGCATACAAAACAATTTTCAAATAAGGCTAATGTGAAACTGTATTATAAGTTAGTAACTATATTGGTAGGGAAGTCAATGATATTATAATGCATGGATGTACAGTGTCGTACTAAATGACAGCCGGAAAACGGACCGAAATAAGAATACAGGTTGACGCCAATGTTACAAATGCAAATTATTAGTTTACCATTTATAGTCATTGAATTTACAACTTTACGTCTAACCGCATAAATTAATAATTTAGTAAGTTTCGTTGCAAATAGGGTTTTTTTTACAAAATAATAGTATTGACAGCAGCGCCGTTGGTCCGACAAACTAACAGCGCCAGCGATTGTCGATTTGTGGTACTTTTGTTCGACTTTTGATGCGGCCATATTTTAAACGCTGACTAGAAGTCCATTACTTATAGGTCAATGAGGGAAGTGTAAAAATACGTGGAGGTAGGACCCTGTAGCAAGGTCCATCCGTATCGTATCGCTTGGAAGATTAAACGGTTTTAAGGTGGTATTCATACCATATTCATATATGATAATTTGTGAGAGTTACAAACGTATATATCGCGGGTAAGCAAGCGCAGCGTAGGACGACTAGCCACAAGATGGTCCGATGACCTCATACAGGTGGCAGGAAGGCGCTGGTTGCATGCTGCTTCCAACCGGCCACTTTGGAAATCCATGGAGGAGGCCTATGTCCAACAGTGGACTTCTTGTGGCTGAGATGATGATGATGATGATGATATCGCGGGTGGTTAGACCTTGTGCAAGGTCCGTCCGGAACGCTACCACGACCTTGCTCGCTTATTCTCCCGCCAAGCAGCAGTGCTTGCACTTTTGTGGTTCAGCGTGGAGAGTAAGACAGCCGTTGCAATTACTGGCACAAGAGGTTTTCCATCTTTACCCTCTGGGTTGGTATTGTATCTGTTAGTTACTTGGTGTTGCTGGTGTCTCTGGGCGGTGGTTATTACTTACAATCAGGTGACTCACTTGGTCGTTTGCCTTCCTATGTTGTATAAAAAAATTCGTTATTTTAGTGAAATACGTATGTTTTCAAAATCTCTCAGCCTGGTTTTTTCCGGGTTTCGTCCGTGACGATACTCCAAAATGGTCGTAAACGCCAAAAGCCAAGGACCTTGACCGCAAAACGTTCGCATACATATGTATGCGCCCCTTTTATATGCTTGAGGTATCTGCCGCATTCTCTAAACTGTGGTTTGCTAGATGTAATAATGTTTGGCCCGAGTAATAAGATTTGGAGATTAATATTCCCAACTAGCAACACGCCCCGGAATGCAGGGAATATAAAAACTTTCCGCAAAAAATTCTCTAAATGACAGTGAAAACCGCATCAAAATCAGTCAATCAGTTTAGAAGGAGAAGGCGGCCGAGAATACACTATAAGGATTTAGGACAGACAGGAATGGAAAGCGAATTTACTTTATACTATGTAATAATTGTAAAGAAAGACAAGAACCACGCAAAGGATTTTGATAAGGTTTTTATGTACAGTCAAGGAATTACATTTCCAACCTACCTAAGGTACAATAGCATATAGCAAACTGTCACCATAAGAGCTATAGAGCAAGACGTTAGTTTGACATATCGACCTTAATGCATTGCGAATGTCAGACGACATTTCAACGAAATGGGTAGGGAATTAAGTTCCTTGACTGTACATACATTCTAATTCTACCCATCTGGACCCGAGGCAGGTCACTTGTTTATAATGTTAGTGTGATGTGATAGTGTGATAGACTGATAGCGTGCCCAGTAATGTCAATCAATCAATCAATTCATTTTTTTTCAAGAAAACTAAAGAAGGAAAATGATATTCGTGAGGATATAGGTGACGAGCTATGTTGTCCTGACATTTTGTGTACAGTTCATAAAATGGCATTGTTGAGGTTCTTAATCATTGCCTTTAAAAATGTTAACATTCTCAAATAAATTAATATTTAGCACCTTATAAAAACTAAACAAATCAAACCATCATAACACGCCGTTAACTTCACGTCGTCAAAACAAACAGCGTCATCCGCACCGACATTAGCCGCAATCGGGATTCCAGATTCAAAAAAACAAAATGGCCGCTGTTCATGGCGCGAACGTCACACGCTTATCTCTCCTGCGTTAAATCAGAGGGTCGGACTGTGGCAACATAAAAATGGGGTTTACAGTTTCCGTGGAAAACCGGAAAGCCGGGCCAGTGTTGCCAATAAAACTGATAAAAGCGGAAACGTGAACACTTTGAATTTAGGCTGTCCCTCGGGTTCCGTGGAAATGGGAACTGTGTTGGTGTGTGGATGAATCAGAAGTTGTGGGGTGCGATTTTTGTCGCGTTTTACGGTCAACCAAGTAATTGTTTGCCCACTTTTAAACCTTATTCATTTATAATACGGTCGAAAAGTGGTCAATCACTTTCTTGGTCGAATATACATAGATGAAGTTGTGAATAAAAGCTAGTAGAGCTCTAGAGAGGTGCTACTAGTTGTCGCTATCGTTGTTTAGTGAGAACGGGTCTTTATGGGGCATGCTTTATGTCAGCGATCAGACCTAGCATGCTAAGGTCCCAGGGCCCAATTTCATAAGCGCGACAGGCGACAGGTAACAGTGATAATTTGGTTTACATTGCTTGCCCACTATTATGTCTAAGTCTGTAGCGTTTCTTGTCGACACAGTAATGTACGGCGAGTTGCCACTGTCACCTGCCGTCTGTCGCGTTTATGAAACTGGTCCCAGACCTCTGTGACCACAAAATTTACAAGACCTATAATTTGACAATTGTGAAGTTTTTCATACAAAAATGTAACAAATATGTTAAATTATAGCGCTTGTTAGTTATATGGCACAGGTGCCATATAATAGCACGTTAGCGTTTATCGCGCAAATAAAAGCATCTATCTCTCTTGCACACGCATACTGATTAGAAAGGGATACATTATGCTTTTTATCAAGCAATAAAACCTAGCGTATTAGGGCTTCTGACTACATAGTGGCCTACTTGCAAGATATTTTTAACATTTCCATTTTTTTTATATAAAATAGGAAGGCAAACAAGCAAGTGGGTCACCTGATGGTAAGTTATCATTGCACCACTTGCGTATAAAAACCCGCAACACCAAGAAGATGCGTTGCCAACCCCAAGAGCCAAGATGGAATACCTCTTGTGCCAGTAATTTCACCGGCTGTCATGCTCTCCACGCCGGAACACAACATTCCCATTTCCCTTGTCATTTTTTCATTTTCGTTTGAACGGTCCATGGTAAGAACACCTTGAAATGTAAAGTTCGCAATGACATTTTGAGATTTAGAATCTCATTAAAAAAAATTAGAAATGTTGTTTTCGTGGACCCTTCGTTAATTCTGTGCCAATATGATAGAATTATCGTTAGCATAATAGAACATTCTGTTGAAGTAGGTAACAGTCAGGACGCAAAACTTTAAGGGTACCAATAACACGATAAGCGAACTGGATTGACGGAGCGTGACGCGAATCTAGATCTGGGTCTCGAGCGGATAGCAGAAACATCTAGTAACGATGCTATCGTAATATATTGCGGTAATAAATGTTTTGGAAGTACTAACATCTGATTTCTTGAGACCATCTGGACCATACATACCGATGTACGCAGGTAAAACGGTGCCGCAGTGTTCCCAATCCCATTGGTCCAGATGGTCTCAAGAAATCAGATGTTAGTACTTCCAAAACATTTATTACCGCAATATATTACGATAGCATCGTACTATTGTATTACGGTTAATACAATAGTACTTTATCTACACATATATCATAAATGCTCTATAATGCGTTCAGAAACCGTAGGCAATGACCAGCATTATAACAACCAATATTATTATAAGAATTTTTCTAATTTGTTTCTATATTTGTTCAAATTAATTTTATATTACATTATTTTAATGTGTACAGTCTATAGATAATTAATAGGTACCTAGCACTAGTAGCTAGTAGCAATGCAGGTCATTGCCCTATGGCTTCTGAACCCATCATAGAGTACTTATAATATGTGTGTAGTCTGTGTAGATAAAGTAATGTATGCAACTGTACATAATTAGGTCTTAAAACACTCGTGTGATCCTATTATGAAACTCGCTGACGCTCGTTTCATAAAACCACACTCGTGTTTTAAGACCCCTCATTATGCAACAGTTGCATAAAATACTATTATGCAACTGCTATGTAATGACAGGCCTTAAAACACGAGTGTGGTTTTGATACGAGTGTTTTAAGGCCTAATTATGTACAGTTTTCTACGTTACTTCATCTACACACATAACATTACAGCAAAAAACCGTAACAGAAAAAACCAACAAACGAATGACAACAGCAATGGCGGCAATTCGATCCTCCGTCAAGACCTCAAGTCTCGTCAAGAAGTCCGTATTCTCGTGTCATTCGAGATCAAATGTCATGCGGTTTATATTAAAAAACATACTGGATTGACGTTTCGTATCGATAACTGTTTTAATATCTATGGATACTAGAATAGAGACCTGCTTGAATTTTGACAGCTGTTGGGAGGCGTGCGCGGAGCCGAAGCCAAATATTATTATTTTTATATTATTATAAGCTCACGCCTGTTTCCCTTTGGGGTAGGCAGAGACCCCAGAACGCCATTTGCCCCGGTCCTGGCATACTTCCCTCGCTTCCTCCACACACATTCCTCTCTTAATACATGCTCGGCGGTTCCGGGTACTTCTGATTTGACCTGCTTCAGGACATCACAAATGTTTAAGGTCAAGCAATTAATTAGTCAACTATACCAGAGTCTACTACTGTACCATTACCATGAGTTTCTATCGAAAATTCGTATTACGTTACTACAGTCGATAGCGGTTAAATACGCTCCTATTTGTCAGTGAAAGAGTTAACCATAGTCGATACGGTATTTTTCGATGACATGTGTCAAATTTGTGACTCATGGTACCAATATTCTACGGCAACATCTACAAAACGTTAGACACTGACGTTCAGATTTCGATAGGTAATTTACCGTTGGACTCATACTAGCGATCCTTAGTTATCTAGGTGAGCGCTAGAGGCGCTGTGCAATTTCCCATACGAATCGTTTTACGCTGTCGCTAGCGAGTATGGTTACGGCTATGTGCACTGTACTCATGGTAAGGGTACTGGTGTGAACTCGTGATCATGGCCATTGCAATACAATCGAAACGTCGAAATAAAGCGAAAATTATACCGAAGTCAAAAGTTCCAAGAATATTTTAATTAAATTTCGTAGAGTAGTTTTCACATTAACAGCCAAAGAAACTCTAATTCTTACAATCATAAAATCAGCACGAATTATTAATTCTGCCTGTACTTGAAAAGATTTCCTGTTTACTATAAAGAGCTTTTAATTATACGAAATAAAAGCACACCTCGAGGATCGGCCGTTATACATTTTTTTTAATAAACCTCCGTTCCTCCGTTTAACGTCACGTCATAAAAATCTTTTCCGCACAATTAAAACTGACAGAAATACAGTTCCTGGAGTTATTGTATTTCGCCTCTTTGGGAAAAAGAAAAAAGTTTTATGGAATTACTTCATTTCAAAACAAAATTCATGACTGTAGTAATATCCTACTCAAGCTTTGCCGACTGTGCAGGCAGGTAATTGTTTTTCATACAAGGAATTTTGTTTCATTAAATGTATGAAACACATATTTGATTAGTTGAACAACTGAATGCGAACTCTCTGTTTTTGTGGAGGTAGGTAAGACTTGCGCAAGTTCCGCCCGGATCGCTACCACCATCTTGCTGAGTCCTGCTGTTAAGCAGCGCTGCTTGTGTTAAGGCATGGAGAGGCAGCCAGTGAAATTACTGGCACATAGGTATTCCATCTTAGCCCTCTGGGTTGGCTCGCATCTGCAGTCTCCTGGGGTATACAGGTGTCCATGGGCGTTGGCGATCACTTACCACGAGGTGGACCGCTTGCTAAAAATACGGAAGTAATTAACATTTTTAAGATTTACCCTTCTGTGCCTGTTACTATACGAATATATGTATTACTTAGAAAGATTCAAACCCGACCTCAAGCATTCACTTGATATCGGTATTGTACAGTCAGCGTCAAATATACCAGAGCGGGCAAGGTGGTCAAAGATATCTGAACACGCCCGAGCGTATTTGACAATAGAGTCGAGTTCAGATATTTTTGACACCTTGCCCGCTCTGGTATATTTGACGCTGACTGTACCACTACCATGAGTTAGTATCGAAATCTCATTTTTATACAACATAGGAAGGAAAACTAGCAAGTGAGTCACCTGATGGTAAGTGATCACCACCACCCATAGACATCCGCAAATCAAGAATATTGCGGATGCTTTGCCAACCCGGAGGGCTAAGAAGGAAAACCTCTTGTGCCAGTAATTGCACCGGCTGCCTTGCTCTCCACGCCGGAACAACAACAGTGCCAGGACTGCGTAAGGTATATTACGTTAATACAGTCGATAGCAAGTAAATAAGCTCAAATTTGTCAGTGAAAGACTCAACTAAAGTCGATACAACAACAACACAACAACAGCAACATAGACACAACAACAACAACTCGACTTTAAATACTGTGAGTGCTAAGGTAGGGTAAGTGTACACTGTACTGTACCCTTACGACGAGTACAGTGCATCTAGCACGAATCTTCTCGATATGCGTTACTTGCTACGTAACTCAGTGAGTCTCTCCCATACTGGGCTGGTTAGAAAGTCACAGTCAAAGTCAAAGTCAAAATGTTTTATTCAAATTAGGCTTACAGGTAGCACTTATGAATGTCAAAAAATTTACCACCGGTTCGGAAAAACCTCAAGAAAGAGGTGCGCTGAATTACGTAGCGAGTGAACGAGTATCGAGAAGATTCGTGCTAAGTGCACTGTGCTTGACCGTAACCGTATTCAGTTCGCTAACGACGGCGTAAACGATTTGTATTGGGGATTGTACAGCGCCTCTAGCGCTCACTTAGAGAACTAAAGATCGCTAGTATGAGCAAATTCAAATTCAAATTCAAATTCAAAATCATTTATTTGTCAACACAGGTGGATAATAAGATGTTACACAAACGGTAGCCCAACGGTAAATTATTTATTGAAATCTAAGCGCCAGTGTCTAACGTTTTGTAGCTGTTGCCGTAGAACATCGGTACCATGAGTCTTAAATTTGACACATGTCATCGTACAATACCGTATCGACTGTGGTTAACTCTTTCACTGACAAATGGAAGCGTATGTAACCGCTATTGACTGTACTAACCCCATATGAATTTTCGATGGAAACTCATGGTAAGGGTAGTCAGATCAATCGAGAACTTCGAGATTACTTCCTACACTCGAAAACTTCGGTGTTCTTAATATAAAACCGGTTAAATCCAGTAATCAACGGATTATGGTAATTAATATGAGCTAAAGAGAAATTGGAATTTCAGAAGGTTTTGGTTTAAGTTCGATAGGATGTTTTAAGACGTTTAACAATCCATGATATCCTTGATGGGAGAGTCTGTCTCAGCGTCTGTCTGTCTGTATAACCGTTTGCACGGATAAATTACTAGGCAATCTGTAGATTTTGTTTTTATAATATTCAAATTATTTGTTCCTTGACTTGTGCCGTGAGACCTTGCTTCTTGTCTTCATGAATCGTCAACGGGAACTGTCCTATAGGTTTTGGCTTATTTGCGCTTGACAAACAGACAGACAACCAACGAAGTGATTCTATAAGGATGCCTCTTGAGATACAGAACCCTAAAAACGTTGATTTTATCCTATAAGGGTTCCGTCTTCTTTCTTTTGAGGTATAGAACCCTAAAAACTTCAGTGCTATTCTTCAGGCGTTCCATATTTTCTTGAGGTTGCGAAACTTAGAAAGTAAATTAGGTCAAGTCTTATGGATAACACACTATATAACTTCAATTTAATTGCATTTAGAATAATTTTATCAAAAAACAGAAAGCGTGAACGACAAATTGACATTTGTTCCTGCGGTATCCAAACAATACCCGTCGACATCGTTGAAGGCTTATCAAATAACCCTTCTACAGGAACCCGTTATGACATCACGCACAAACACATGAAAACTAATTAAATGTTATGTCGACGTGAATATGAATATTCCGCCTTTTCAGGGTTCCGTATTTCAAATTTGAAAAACGGAACTTTACAGAACCACTTTTTTGTGCGCCAGTGTAAAAGTGAAACATTGGTACCGTCAGGGGGGTTCCACTTCGCACTGTAGGTGCGCTCGCCGCATGACCTATGGCATAGGTCAATCGCAGTAGGTTGCCGGCTTGCCGCGCGCGCGCCCGCTCACTGTGGCGCGCGTTGATAGTATTACAGTAAGCTGCCCAACCCTAGCGGTGCGCCAGGGCATTGCGGGTGGAAGGCGGGCGCGGACGGCGCGGCGCCTTCGTTTTGACACATGCCGCCTGGCGAATGTTTATGAAGTAATACGAACTTTTTGTGCCTGATCATAAAGTTGGAATTCGTTTAATGGTGGTCTATAAAAGGGAAGTTTCTGTACGTTAGTACTATTATTTATTCCGTCAGCCTCAGAAGCCACACTTAAAAACCTTGTCGGACTCACGTATGAAATGAGAGTTGCACGAATTTGTCACATTACTAACAGCGACAAGGTCCTAAAATGCTAAGCTACTTCTAAGGCAAGACAGCCGGTGCAATTACGGGCACAAGAGGTATTCCATCTTAGCCCTCTGGTTTGGCAACGCATCTGCAATCCCTTTGGTATTGCGGGTGTCTTTGGGCGGTGGTAATCACTTAGCATCAGGTGACTCACTTGCCTTCCTATGTTGTATTAAAAACAAAGGCTGACCGTACCGCTTGTAATTTAATTTTACTATTGAATTTCGTTTTGATTTTATTTTTAGTGTAGTACAGCAATATTATTTATATTTTTTTTGTATAGACGTTACAGCAGGGACGGATTACGTGTTCAGTGTACGCGTAACTGACTACACGTAATCGGAACGCGTAATCCGTACGCGGCTTTCAAATATTAAGTAAAGTGCTTACAGAAATCGAGGCGAAATTATTTATTCAGTATTTGCTGCACGTTATCGTTATCTTCATGACATACATATACATCCTATTTTATTACTTACCATAAACAGGGGGTTTCCACTCCGCACTGTAGGTACCCCCGACCGCCTTGCCAAAAAGGTGTCTATTACTAGGGGGGTTCCACTCCGCACTGAAGGTGCGTTCGCCGCATTACCTATGGCATAGGCAAATCGCAGTAGGCTGTCGGCTTGCCGCGCGCTCGCTTGCTCGAGAAATACCGAAGAAATTACTTGACCTCTTTTCGACCGTATTACAAAGGGATAAGGTGTAAAAGTAGTCAAGCAATTACTTGATCGACTATACAAGTATTTTGTCTCAACGATTTTATTATATGTATGTATAGAAGGTTATATGTTAAGTGAAAAAAAAAGAAGATGCAAAGTTCCATACAAAAATAAGAATGTTTTTAGAAGTTACCGAAAACTTTTCGACGGAAAGTTTCACAATTCGAGATGTTTCCTTTTGGTACAATGCTAATCTAGAGTGACCCATCTCGATATCACCCTGTATACTAAGTTTATGCTGTTTTATGTTTGCTCTTTCTTTATATATTTCCCTCATTTAACTTTACGAACACACAAGGAAAGCTGTTGCAGACTGATACACATAATGCCCTAAAAACCTGTCAAGTGTGAGTTGGACCCGCATAAGCTTAGGGTTCTGTAGAATATAGTTTTTAGCCGTATGGCGTTTGATGGATACATTTAGGAAGCGCCAACAAAAGTTTGTGGGCATGTTTAAATCACAGATATCTTATAATATAAATCAATAATTAATAAAAGTGATAAATAAATATCACGACTAGCCACAAGATGGTCCGATGACCTCATACAGGTGGCAGGAAGGCGCTGGTTGCATGCCGTTCCAACCGGTCACTTTGGAAATCCATGGAGGAGGCCTATGTTCAACAGTGGACTTCTTGTGGCTGAGATGATGATGATGATGATGATGATGATGAATAAATATCTCAGAACAAGGAATAACGATTGTGTGTACACATTCATTTTAAAAACTAAAATTTACAGTGAATAAGTTCTAATAATATATTTTTTACACAATGTAGTTGAAAAGTTACGAGCCGGCAGGCATTTCAAACGATTTTAAACAAGCATATTTAAGCAATTATTGACTATAATAATTACTAAGAAGACATAATTTTTTTAAAATAATAAATAAATAAATTTTTGAAGACCAGTGATAATATTATATTCAAAAAAACACAACTCTAGCACAGACAGATGGACAGACACACGGGCAGACAAGACGAAATTATAAGAGTGCCTTCGTAAGCATGGACTTGTATGTTAGCCTCAGATATGTTATATAGCTAACCGGATGGCGAGTAGTGGTTTTTCGCATTTGACTGCAGAACCCCAAAACCTGGCCAAGTCAGAGTTAGTGTTTTTTTATTTAAAATCGTTAGTGCAGCGAGGCGTGACAGAGATAGCGATGCGGATGTTTTTGCTGTTTCTCATCGCTCGCTTTTTGTCTTTGTCCGCGGAGTGGGGGGAACGGCACGTCACACCAGCCGGGGTCAAGGACCGGAGTCCGAGAAAAAAGTTCTTTATGTGTTTTTTATTCGAAATTTCTATCGATTTTTATTATTTTTTATTTACACATTCAAATTTAATTTCAATGCTTTGTAATGACAACACAAAGAAAAATTATGTTAATGGCAGGTTTCGAACCTTCAACCTCAGTATTCCGTGCCTTGCGTTTTCCAATTCCGCTACATTACCACTGCCACACCTTGCGAATTTTTCTATGTGTTTGTTTATACGGCATTAATAATGTAATGAAAAAAGCACATTTACATAAAAAGTGTCCGTTTTTTATAAAAAAAGAAGGCAAACAAGCAAGTGGGTCACTTGATGGTGCGATCACCACCGCCCATAGACAACCGCTACATCAACAAGAACGCAGACGTTAATTCTTTAGCTGCTGATGCTGCTTCTTTATGATTTTCTCTAATTGAATTTGAACTTAACGCCTAACGGGCAATTATTTGATGATTTGAAATGACAGTTAGTTGTATTGTATAGCAAGCATAACAAATGTTCCGTTACTTTGACTTAAGGCTGCGTAGCACTGCTACGAGTTGTAGCAGCGCTACGACTTGTAGCAATGCTACGGGTCTACCTCATAGACAGTAAGTTTTACCTATTAAATATCGCGACTTTGCTACTAGTAAGTTATACCTTTTAAATCTCGTAACACTTTTACTTTAAATGTTATTTAATAATTTGATGATTTGAAATGACAGTTATTCGTTAAACAACTTGCAAAGCCCTGCTATTGAATAGCAAAGAACATAAACAAAATGCTCTATTACTTTGACTTAAGGCTCCGTAGCACTGCTACAACTCGTAGCAGTGCTACGACTTGTAGCAATGCTACCGCTCTACCTCATAGGTAGTAAGTTTATACGTTTATCGCAATATTGTTACTTTAAATTTTATTTAAGAGGAGTGTGAACCCAGCATCAGAAAGCGCTCCCCATACAAGCGGCGATATCGTTTTCCTCGCTCGAAACCTTAACCTATGGCAATGATTTTTCGGTATGTTGTCGTTTTGCCTTAAAACTAGGCTTTCATGTTTTGATTTCAAATATTCTTCATAGATTTGACAATATTTCGCATGCTTAGAATTAAAGTGACCCATTTCCGAATAATACACGTCCCAAAATATCACCTTGATTAAAAGACATAGGGTTTAATTTTGGGAAATATCATATTCAGAATTGAGTCGCTTTAATACTAAGGGTGCGATTTGTATTTTAGGAGTTTCATACAAAACAATGAAGCGTGAATATTTTTGAAACTATTAAGAATATTTAAAAAATCAAAACATACAAACCTAGTTCTAGCGCATAATATGACAACATACAAAAAAAATCGTGGCTGTAATTTAAGGTTTAGAGGGTGGAACATATTATCGCAGTTAGTATGGAGAGCGCTGGGTTCACACTCCTCTTAATAATATCATAACACTGGCTATTTTGGAGGAAAACCTCCTTTATAAGTCACGAGATAAACATTTCATACAGCTAAATCTTTATTAACTTGAAGCAACACCGTATCGTGCCGTACAAAGTTAAAAATACTTACCTATAAAATGAGCACTACTGGCGAAGTAACTCTTGAATTTACTAAGCAATTACGTAAGGTCCTAAAATCATCCACCAGCAAAATTAAATTTGTACAAGCTTCGTCCTAAGTACACTACCGCCGCGTAGCTTGAGAGCAGGCCCGAAATTACTGTAAGTCGTTTGGGCATACATTAGAGTAGGGTTTCCAGTTTTGTTTTTTTAATTTGAAGTAAGAAGGCGTTTGATAAAGAGTTTTGCTACCTGCTTAAATACTAAAAGCTTTCGTTGACTGCAATTTGCACATAATAAATGAAACTAAAATGTAAGAGGTTGAAATGGATTGGTTGTTTCAATGTCATAGCGGGAAGAGTTCACTGCTAGTGAGAGTGTTTAATATTACAATTTTAATTGAGGTTAGTGTTAAAAGTTAAACTAGTTTACTTTTGAAAAGATTAGTTCTTCACAGAAAATACAGCTGCTGACATTTAACGTTTAAAATCTGAAAAACAATAAACGCATGTATGTCGTGCCTCACAACTAAGTTAGTGGGTTTTGATTTCATAAAAACAGAATAGATTTTTAAAAAATCGAAATGCAAAACATAGACAAATCTAGAAAAAACAATGAAAACCTATAAATGTAGTTCAGAAAATACAACAAAAAAAAAGCCATGGCTATGGGTTAGGTTTAGAACATGGAAATGGGTCAAAGCACTTTTTGGGGCTTTATATACAATCCTCTCATGTAAGTTTTTTACACTAACCGAGCAAATATCCCTAAAAATTAATAAACATTGTATTGCATTGAACTACTGTCGCCACTGCACTTTAACATTCTAATGTCTCAATCAACTGAAAGGAAATAGCTGCTATCTCTCATACTACTCCTCCATTATTTCGCTTTTCCTCTGAACACGATACTGTCGTTTCGCGCGACATTTTAAAAATTAAACTTGACAATCTTGGCATAAGAATTTTAGTTAGAAATGAATTTAAAATTTCAATAGCTAGGGGAATAAGGCGGTCTCAAGGTTTCATTTAAAATTAAATCTCATATACTGAAGATTTGGGCTACTGAGACAGCTTTCAATTAATCTGAGGCTCAATTTTGTACAATTAAAAAAATCCAGGCTTCATCAGTGACTAGGGAATTCGATCCCGGGATTCTTAGTATGGCCCAATCCCGGGATCCCGGGATTGGCCATACTACGAATCCCGGGATCGAATTCCCTGTCAGTGATCCACAACAAGTTTCGTCTAAAATTAACCTAACTTATCCGATTACAAATTTCCTCTGTGTCGTGTCTGGTTCAAAAGTTGCGTTACATTAAGCTATTTTATTGGCAGCATTGCCTCGCTGGAACCATCCAGCCTATCGAGCCTATAGGGTCGTGGCTGATTCAACAAGAGTCTATTACCAAATAGACTCTTGCTGAATCAGCCACGACCCAGAGCGAAGATCGCAGCCCCTAACTTTGAGCCGGCGACCAAGCTCTTAAAAGAGGTCCCGAACCCCTGTACCTAGCTAACATTGAATATATGATAGACTAGCCCGCAAATTCGTTCGCGTGGACCTAATAGCCTATGTCCGTCTGGAATAGTGTAGCTTTCAATCTGTTAAAGAGTTTTTGAAATCGGTTCAGTAGTTCCAGATATTGCCCTCTACATACAAACAAAGAAAAAACAAACAAACAAAGTTTATATCTTTGTTATGTTATTGTAGACTAGTGTTGATGTAGATTAGTGTAGAAGTGTAGATAAGAGTGTATTTTAGAACAATTAATGAACAAAAATATACTAAGCTGCTTGGTAAGACATAAAATTAACCACGTTTAAAATTACGACAAAATTCAAAGTTATAAATCGAGGTTGTAAATAAAAGAGCTGTTTTAGAATTTGTTGCTTCAGAATGTGTTATTTATACAATATTTTGATAACAAATACTGAAAATGTAGAATTTTGTTTACTACTTAAAACAAATAATTCTGAAATGATTTATAGAAATAGAAAAAGAAATATAAATATAAATATTTATTGCATAACTGTGTAGTCCAGAGTTGTCTTAAGTACTAAGTGTCCACATACAATATGTGTCCGTATGTATTTCGTTATCGATTCATTATATTTTTAATGTGATAGGTGTTATCGAGTGGACTGTAAAATGTATGCTTGGTGCTACGCCATGATGGAAACACTAGTTTACACAGTTTTAAGGTTTTTATTCAGCACGTTAACACACTATTACTCCGCCTTGTGCAAACCTAACATTCAACTGCCAGGCGGAGCCGAAAACAAAACTAAATTCAAATGTATTAACATTTTCTTAAGAATATTGATGTAAAGGAGACCGTGTGGCAGTCAGTCGCCAACAATAGGTATGATGTCTCGGTCTGATTATCATTTAAATTGTTTTTTTTTTGCTGCAGGTAACTTCAAAGCTTCAAGCAGGGTCCTTCAAAGAACTGAGAATATAATACCTACAGTCGACGGAGTGTTACGGCTCGTTCAATCTTGCGAACTCGTAGTAGTTTGATGTACCGCTTACGAGCGGCTATCAAGCTACGTAGTGCGCAGGTAATTCAAGCAACAATGTTACTCTGCAACGTTCTAGGCTTTAACGCTGCCTCCTGTACTAGAAAACTTACAAGTACTATAATTTTACATAATTGTAAAGTTGTTCATACAAAAATGTGACTAACATGTTCACTACCACCATCTTGCTCGCTAATCAAGTCGCTAAGCAGCAGTTCTTGCATTGTATTCCGCTACTAAAGACAAGCAAGATTTATTATGGTTTAGGCACAGATTAAATAATAATACTAATGTATAAAAACTTCTCCGAACAAATTCCAATCACTACTAACTAATCTCCTTATTCATAAAAAAATAACAATATTTTTAAGCTAACAAATGTTTGTCCCTTTCATTTGAGGGCAAACATCACAATGACAGATAAAGACACAAAACATGTTAACTAACAAACGTTTACGAAGTGTTTATGAATCAGGAGGTAAGCCACTGAGGCCTTAGTGTAAGTTTTCTGTCTTAAAAAAAGGTCTCAAACGCGTTAGAGTTAACTTCTAAATTGTATGGAAACATTTTGTTGCAAATACGCGCCGCTAGAGGCGCTGTCTTTGCTTCCATAGTAATTGAGAAGTTAACTCTAACGCGTTCGTTGCGTTATGAGCTTAGCTTAGCTGTGGACAGAACGACGGACAGACGGAACATGGCAAAGCTGTGAGGGCTCGTTGACTACGGACCCATAAAAACGGGGTATGTTTTTTTTTATGAAAGAGGAAGGCAAACTAGCAAGTGGGTCACCTGATGGTAAGTGTACACCACCGCCTATAGACACCCGCAACATCGAAGAGATTGCAGATGCGTTGCCAACCCTGAGGGCTAAGATGGAATCCCCCTCGTGCCAGTCATTACACCGGCTGTCTTGCTCTCCACGCCGGATCACAACAGTGCAAGCACTGCTGCTTACGGCAGGATTAGCGAGCAAAATGGTGGTAGCGATCCGGACGGACTTTGCACAAGGTTCTACCCGCAAACTGATACTGATACTGTATAGTGATTTAAATAAATAAAATAATTTATTGTTTTAAATCTACGCCAAGGATAGCGAACCCATGTCAAGCTGTTCTGGACATGACAAGAAGTCAAGGAATGGCTGGGCTTGGCCAAAGGGGACACATTATCCCTGCGCCTGATATGATTTAGGTACTTTTTATTTTTTTAAATTTCGAAACAACACAAAGAGTAACGAAGCCTAAAGCCATTTGGCTGTTTGTCCATCTGTCTGACATAGCCTCTGGAAGCGTAGGTCCATTTTCAATTAACTAATTTTAACGAATTTTTTTTAGTAGCCAAATTAAAATTATGTTTCAACAAACTGGAACAAATTACCTTGCTGTGCCAGGCTCGTGAAAAATAGCTGCGTCTGTGCGACACATATATGTTCATGCAAAAACCCACCCTCCTCTGCTTCCATACGAAACAACATATATCACACAGACTCAACTACACACCACCACCACTAAACACTAAAACTACACGATCGACGCGCGTTTCGCCTCTATACGAGGCATCGTCAAGATCGAACAGTACGAACGTCCGCTACTTGAACGAATGGCGTACTAATGGCGTATTGTGTTTCAAGCCTTAAAAAGCGCTCTCCGTATAAAGGGCGGTAACGTTTTCCACCTTCTAAACCTTAATCACTATCCATGATTTTTAAGTATGCTGTTATTCGACGGCCGGATAGCATAGTGGTTAGTGACCCTGACTATGAAGCTTCAGGTACCGGGTTCGATTCCCGGGAGGGGCAAATGTTTGTATGATGAATACGAATGTTTGTGCCCGAGTCGTGGATGTTACATGTATTTAAGTATAAATTTATCTAAATAAGTATGTATATCCGTTGTCTAGTACCCATAACACAAGCAGCTTTAGTTGCTTACTTTGGGACTAAGTCAAGTGGTGTTAACTGTCGCGAGATATTTATTTATTTATGCCTTAGAACTAGGTTTGTATGATTTGATTTTTTGATATATTTCACAGTTTTGACGGTGGTAGGGCTCTCTCTACTAGAATTTATCACATCCTTATGGGACGACAAACGAGCAAGTGGGTCATCTGATGGTAAGTAATCACCATCGCCCATTGACACCCGTAACACCAAGGAGATTGCAGATACGTTACCGGCTGTCTTGCTCTCCACGCCGGAACACAACAGTGCAAGCATTGCTGCTTAGCGGCAGAATTAGCGAGCAAGATGGTATTAGCGATCCGGACGGACCTTGCACAAGGTCCTACCGGCCGCAAAAATGTATGCTTAAACGACGTTTAGGTAGCAAAAAGTGAAATTCTAGGTTAGAATTTTTTTTCCATGAAAAAACAAGATATTTGAACAAAGTTCAGTTGTATAACGAGAGTAGAACAAGCACCAAAATTAAATAACCTCACCATGCGTCCAGTGTACCTTTCTTTAATAAATTATTCAAACTACCCGCACGGCCAAATGCTTCATATCCTAAACAGCTCGCGTACCGCAAGTGCCCACGCCCAGCGCTGGGACGCGGCGACGATAAGCTCTCGAGAGTAATGACAATGATGTTACATGCGCTTTGAGGGATAGGAGGAAGCGGGAAAGAATATAGCTGTTAATTCTATACGATGACTGCAAGAAGTGACTTCGGCCTGGGGGGTTCCACTCTGCACTGTAGGTACGCTCGACCGGCTTGCCTATGGCATAGGTAAATCGCAGTAGGCTGTCGGCTTGCCGCGTGCTCGCTCGCGCGCCCCCGCCGTGTCAGTGTAATTGAAAACGAATGCCGCGCAACCCTAGCGTGTCGCCGGGAGTAGTAGGGGGGAGGCGGGTGCGGGCGGCGCGTTCCTTCTGACTCGCACCGCCTGGCGCATGATGTATGAAGTAAAACGAAGTTTTTGAGCGTGTGAATAAAGTTGGAATTCGTTTAATCGCGGTCGTAAAGAGAAGTTTCTGTACTTTATTTATTCTGTTCTTCGGCGAACATTGGAAATGCCATTCATACTAATATTAAAGTCGTCTTCTCATCAGTGGTTTTTTCTGAACCGGTTGTAAATTTTATGTCATTCTTAAATGCCAAAGAAAAAGGCCAGGTCAAGGATACCCTAAACTGACGAGCATGCATAAATAATGCTATGAGAGTACGTGAAGCAAAGGTTGTATGTCAGGTTCGTAGCAAATAGAAATCCGTGGTCAGATTCATTTGACGATGTGAGTTGAAACAACCTCCTCGTAGTAACGTATGAAATGAGAGTTGCACGAATTTGTCACATTACTGACAGCGACGAGGCACTAAAATGTTCAGCTACTTCTAAAGCGGATCGTACAGATTTTGTCAGCATTTACGGCTGAGAGACCCAAGGCCCTCTAAAGGCTGGTACCTTTTCGCTTTCGCCCGTGTCTTGAGCCACCTCCCAACGGCAGCCATAACGTAAATAGCCAGCCGTTAGCGACTCGCGCTTTGCATAAGCGGTGTGAGTTGTTTACGTCACCAGTTAAAACTGGGTATCGCCCTTCTTTTCATTCCCGAGGAGTTAGAGATAGACCGAGTTATTAGAAGTTATGGTAACCTTTTTGCGGGTGCTAGGACCTTCGGTGGTAGAATCGCTACCACCATCTTGCTCGCTAATCCTGCCGCTAAGCAGCAGTGCTTGCACTGTTGTGTTCCGGCGTGGAGAGCAAGGTAGCCGGTGCAATTACTGGCACAAGAGGTATTCCATCTTAGCCCAAGTGTCGCACCTTAGAGTATTTCGGAGGTTATGTTCTAATTTTGATTTAAAAAATTGACTTATTTCCTTAGGTGTTTGAGGTGCACGAAAGTAGGGTTTCTGTATATGCTACCAATAAGGAAATAAGAAGTTGAGTATGTAATGATGATGTTGTGTATGGTTAGACGACCTGTATGGCGCAGTGGCACATGTGTCTGCTTACTGTGCAAGAGGTCCTGGGTTCAAATCCTGGTATGGGCAAATATTTGTGTGACGAATACGAATGTTTGTACCTGAGTCATGGATGTTATTTGTATTTAAGTATGTATTTATCTATATAAGTATGTATATCCGTTGTCTAGTAACCATAGTACAAGCTTTGCTTAGTTTGAGACTAGGTCAATTGGTGTAAATTGTCCCAAGATATTTTTTTTTTAATCTCACGCGAATGAAATCGCGGAAAAATATGGTTGTACTCGTAAATAAAAGTATTGTATTATACTTAAACAGTCTTGGAAGACTAGGTTTTCATAATTTCTCTTAGCACTGGACGTAATAGACTATTGCTTAAGATAATAAAGGCTCTCTTAGTTCAGGAAATTGCTCCTCCGTTCAACGTTTATTATTTTTTACTTTCGTCGATTTTTGCCTTTTCACATGGACTAAAAAAGGATTATAATTCAAAAGCGAAGCCAAATGGTGTTTTTAATTATGAGTTGCTCTTTAAGGACACCAAAGGTGAACGAAACGGTAGATAATATAACATCATCGATTTTAAGAGAAACTTATTTTTTTATAGAAGGAAAACTAGCATACGGCTAACCTGATGGAAAGTGATTAGCGCTGCCTATAGGAACCAGCGAGCCCAAGAGTATCACTAGACTGTTGCCGACTTTTAAGTCCCCACGCAAGTGGCTTACCAAATCTCTTACTTACAGATACTCTTAATTCTCTCTCTCACACTCCCATATTTTATTGTTATCTTTTTTTTTATGTAACCTGTGTATTATTGTGAAAATTATGTATATTGCACTGTAATCTGTTTTGAAAAGAGAAGAAGAAAAAATTAACTGCTGAGTTTCTTCTCAGTAGTATCTTCCATTTTCCGAAGCGCTAGTAGATTCAGACATGTAAAAGAGCCTATATGGCCTTCTCGCAAAAATAAATTTTTCATTTTCATTTTCAATATAGATTAAAAAGCGAAGTTTTGCAATGTTTTCTACCCACAACTGCCGTTTAGCTGGATTGGCTGTTACCTTTTAACATAACATTTTTTTATTGCTAATCGTGTTAATTCTATTTGATTATATTCACTTTGGTTATCTTATGAGAATAACTATCGTATTACGATCTACTATTGTAGTAGTTAACGTTGAGACTGGGTTTTCTAAAGGCCTGTTAGATCATGTGTCGGTTAGTTATATCAAAAATCGTACTAAAGAACTGAAATTTGGTGGAAGATTTAATATTTCGGACTTTTATAAAACCGGGCCTAATTATGTCTGAATCACAACTCGAAATACAGGCAAATTAAGCAGTAAACATAAATAATTCTACTTGATAAAACCATCATCGCTCGTCAGTACAAATTGCCGCCATTAGCGTCCGCCATGTTAGCCGCCATCTTGCGCCGCCATTTTGGAAACTTATTTATGGCAGCCATTTTGCTGCGGCGTTGAATTACTTTTAATAAGTCAGGCGTCCTATTTGAAATGTAGGTGATGTGGAAAACGATGCCTGCTTTAAAGATGATGAATGATATGTTTAGATGTGTGTTTGCGTTTTGCTTTATTACTTTGAAGTTGAGAAATTGGACAACTACTTACTTTGGTAGATTGGTTTGTGCTATAGGCAATTATGACTGTAAATAGTTTTAAGGTTAATTTAACATTCCATTCGCCTTGTTTATAACGCTTAATAAACCTACATTAGTTATACATGCTTATTCGTTATCATCGAAAATATATTCCTTCGTTATGTCGTTCAGTCAACACACGAGTAGTGTTTGTTTAGGTCCAGTCAAATATACGCTACTTAATTAACTTACCCTATGTCACTGTAAACTAATATATATTTTTTTATACAAACACATTTAATTAGACAGGCAATTATGAAAGTAAATGTTATTAAGAAGAGGTTTACAGAATACATAATGTAGTACATTTTATGTTTGTTACATTAAAAAAATTAAGCATTATACACAAATATATTTAGAAAACCGTAGGCTTAGAGGGCTAAAGTCTAGGAACGGATCAGGGATTTTCTAAGAGTGGCTGGATCCCATGGGGTACTCTAAATTGTCGCTGTCACCGGACTAAGTACATTATAGTTTATTCCTTTAGTAGTAGTTGTTGTTTAGTTTTGGGTCTGTGGTGACCCAAAAGATTGATTTGATTGGTTGATTTGCCGAGTCACGTGACTATTTTGTTTACCTTGTTTAAAGTATCTAAAGAAATAAACTATAGCAATTGTCGATCAAGTATTTGCTTGACCGCTTTTGAACTTTATCTTTTTTCATACGGTCGAAAAGTGGTCAAGCAATTTCTTAGTCGACTATACAGACATATAAGCTATTTAACCCCGGCAATAGAGAACTCTTCAAGTTAGCCATGTTGGTAGGACCTTCTGGATCGCTACCACCATCTTGCTCGCTAATCCCGCCGCTAAGCAGCAGTGCTTTTACTGTTGTGTTCCGGCGTGGAGAGCAAAACAGCCGGTGATATTACTGGCACAAGAGGTATTCCATCTTAGCCCTCTGGGTTGGCAACGCATCCTGCTTAGCGGCAGGATTAGCGAGCAAGATGGTGGTAGCGATCCGGACGGACCTTGCACAAGGTCCTACCACCCGCAAATTCCCATTCCGCATTCCCTTACCTCTCTTGCCTTCTTTCTCTCTCACCTTCTATATTTTTCCTAAGAAAGAGGTCGAAACAGTCTGAATTATATTCATCTTTGCTTGTCTTAAGAAGTAAAAACATCCTAACCTAAAATTTCAGTTTTTGCTGTCAAAATATTGTTTATTGTTCAAAAAACACTCTTAAAGCAACAAATTATAAATCACGTCTTCTGTCAACAGCCTCTATTTGTTTTATTTAGGCAAAAATCGATGTCTAAGTGACAGGAAGTTAAATTTTAGGTTATAATTGTGTTTACATGTTAAACAATTATGTATGAATGGAGTTTAGCAACGATGCAAAATTAAAATTGACAATGGAAAATGGAAATGTCAAAATCAATCAACCGAAAAATATACCAGCATTTGTATTTCTTTCCTTCACAGAAATAGGATTAATTTAAAAATGTTATTTTCCTCATGCTCGTATTTTCATTTAATTATATTCGAAAATAGGAACGAAGCGTTCTACAGAATCTCAGATGTCATACGTCTTGATTCCCTGATATTGGAGGAACTCGCGGAAACTCTATTAGACAGGTGGGTGTTTGCGAGAAATATAGCCTTTCGTTTTTAATTCGATTTGGAAGACAAATAAATAAGCAAAGTAAATGTAACAATATTTGATTCTCTAAGATTAATATACAGTGTTATTGGCAATTCGACCTTTTCAAGGGGTTATGGGAAACTTATTTGCAGCAAAAAAGGTCATGTGATTCCATTATTTTCCAAGATATTGATCACTTTAGTTTTTGACATTAGTCTGGAAAATTCTTATTTCATGACTTTCTTCAAGTATTTTCCGTGAATTTTCAGACAGAGTATCACATGACCTTTTCTGCTGCAAATAACCTCCCCCATAACCCCTTGACAGGAATAGGACAGGAAGAGGAACAGGAATAGGTTGACTTACCAATAATCAAATCAAATCAAATCAAAATCATTTATTGCAGGATTTGATCCCATAATGTGTTAGTAACAATAATTACTTACAAAACTATGTTAGTGCGCACTATAAATTAAAAGTTTAAAATTAAAATGTTGATTATCTTTACTTTGGATGTCAAATAGAAAAATAATAAAAAGAAATGGAAAAGTCAAATACATAATCATAATTTGAAAATTAAATTAAATTGTATGTCATTAACAAATAAATAATTAAAATTTCAAAACAATAATCATTGAATCGAATAAATAAATTTAGAATTTTAATAAGATAATCCAATAAAATAAAATGTCACAATTAAAAATTTAAAATACCTACATTATTTTACATTAAAAATGGCACGCCTATTTCCCCTATGAACATAATTCCAGTGTCTAACCACTGGACACTCAACCCTGTCTAGTATGCTGCTCAGGAGGCTGTTAGCGCTCCCCCCCACCCGGCGCATTAGAGACGCAATGCGTTTGCGAAGTATCGCCCAAAACCCATCCGTGCTCGCCTGGGCGAACATGCCCGAAGCGCTACAGTGTCGAGGCAGCCCCAACAGCATCCTGAACCCATTATTATATTGGACGCGAAGAGCGCTCAGCGATCTCTGAGAGTATTTGGCCCATAGGCTACAGGTATAAAAAGTTTGACAGTATGCTTTGAACAAAGTTATCTTAACTTCCCGTGAGCACCGTGCAAACCTACGCGCCAACATGTTAGACCTCACCGCCAACGCCCTTCGCTCCCGCTCGATATCTCGATCATCAGAGAGATCGTCAACGACCCAGTGGCCAAGGTACTTGAACTCCTCGACCCTTCTCAACGGAACCCCGTTCAGAGTGATCGGAGGTACAGTCTTGGGTTTTTTGTTTCCTGCCTTGAAAACAAGTAACTCACTCTTTTTGGTATTGTACCTTAGACCATGGGCTATAGCATACCTTTCACAAATTCCTATAAGGATCTCAAGGGCTCTGACTGATGGACCCAGCAGAACCATGTCGTCAGCGTAACTAATATTATTAACAAATTGACCATCAATGGAGCAGCCGACGCCAGCTCCGCTGAGCTCATCTAGTAGCCCATTAATATATAGGTTAAACAGTCGTGGTGAGCTCAAGCCCCCCTGCCTAACCCCGCATGCCAATCCAAACTCCGCAGAACAAGAGCCAGCCCATCTAACACTATTTAACTGGTTATAGTACCAAAATTTCAGCAAGTTTACAATTTCTGCAGGTGTACTGGTATCGTTCCGCATTTTACCCCAGAGGACTTCGTATGATACCAAGTCAAATGCCTTCGACAGGTCCAAAAAACAGGCATATACCGGCGTTTTCCTTGTAACGTAATACTGAACGGTATGCTTGAGACGCAGTATTGCTGTTTCCGTCGATAGACCTGGCCTAAAACCAAACTGTGCCTCATTAAGATTAATATGTTTAGTCATCATGCGATCAAGCAAACCGTCCAGCACTTTTGCCACAACTGTCGCCAAGGATATTGGCCTGTAGTTGTTCCTGTCGGAGGCATCACCTGTTTTATCTTTTATGATGGGTACAACAATAGTCCTTAAGAGGGCAGGAGGTAGATATGCATGTCCTATGCACAAATTAAACAGCATAGTCAATAACCTGAGCAAATGAACACCCGCATGCTGCAAGTGTTCGATGCTGAGATCGTCGTGGCCTGGTGACTTTCCACGAGTCATGCTACTTATTATATCTGTCACCTCTTTCGTGGTAAATCGAGTCAACTCGTTCTCCGATTTATTCTCAACATCCAGCACTTGCCGCTGTTCTCCCAGTGGCGACTCTACAGCAAAATGATGCCTAAACAACTCGGCAATCTGATCCGGCCCGCACACCCCATCAACATCAGCGGGCAAACCAGATTTATTCTCGAGTTTCTTGGTGTGCTTCCAGAAGCCCCTAAAGTCCTTCGCTTTATGGTGAGTTGCCAATATGTCCATTTTTATCTGATTTTCGTTGTTCTGACACCATTTAAGCTTAGACTTGAAGCGCCTCCTGGAATCACTCATCCTGTCATACACATCTCCAAAAGTAGGTCTGCCATGGTCAAGCCACATCTGAAAACAAAACCTTGCTTCTTGATGTAACCCCCGAACATGTTTGTTCCAGCCGACTACATGCTTTCTTCTGTTAGGTTTTCGAGACTCAAAACTATCTTTTGCAGATTCTCTTAAACTGTTTACAATATTTAGGTATAAGTTGTCTATTATTGTTCGATGTCCTAAGTTACAACATAAATTGTCAGCACAATACTTTAATTCCACCGGAAAGTCGATATTTTTTAACTTACGCCAACATAATTCATTGTATTTGTTAATTTGTTCACTATCTCTTTCGCCCCACTTAATCATATTACAAACATTATCAAAAACTAGTAATTTTCCCGGTAAATTTCCTAACCTATATTGTATTTCTAAGGGGAAATGGTCGGACCAATATACATCATAATACACATTAACATCGGACACGCACTTCCATGCAGCCTCTGTGACTAGACAGTGATCGAGCCATCGTTGGCAGTTATTGTGAATTTCACTTATATACGTATGTGTATCTGACGTTACACCCAGCCTCGCCACATCGGCGCAACGCCAACCATGTTCATCACAAAAATACACCAATTCTCTATAAAATAATTCAGTCGGATGTGCATTAAAGTCACCAAGCATTATAGCAGCCTCAGTGTGGCAGTTCTCAATTACCGCATGCATCTCACTTAACACTTCTGTGAACTCCGTTAAGTTCTCTGTCAGGTCCGTAGGCATGTAGACAGAAAATATGAGAGAACTCTTATCACCCACACGCACTATAACCGCCGCCAACCTATTACTACGACAGGGCACTACCGTAACTGAAGAGAAAACACCTTTTCTCCACATAATCGCAACTCCTCCGAAAGGTCTTCCTCGTAGAATGCCAACCGACGTATCCACGGCTGATTTACTTGTGTATTCAAATTTTTCATCAATAGTTCCGATAAATGATGTATCATATGGCAGGAGCCATGTTTCTTGTAAACAAATAACATGCGCCGACTTACATAACTCTCTTATTCCTTGCACCGACCTGGTTGCGGACTTACAGTTGAAACTAACTAGTTTAACGTGTTCAAGGTTGTTCTCCATTATTATTGTTTAATTAAGCTTGCCTCACTTAAATCTCGACTAGGAGATCTTCTTTCATTGAAATGAATGAAACGTCGAAAATTTATCCCCTCAGGCCAAATATTTTCATCTAAAAACATCTGAATTTTGTGCTTCGGGACAAACACTTTATATGCAGCGTAGGGCTTTGGACGCTTCATTTTTATTTCTACTAAGCTTACTAACACGTTCGTTTTCTTCATAATATAATCCGTTATATCCGTGGCCGACGACTCTTTATCTACGTTGTTTATAAACAATGGAACTTTAATGTCCGCAGCCTTAAAATTACCAGTTGAGTCCTTAGACTGACCCTGTGTACCAATAAATCTATTTTTGTGCCGTTTTCTTTGTACCGTGATCCAGCGTTCATCCGTTTTGTTATTAAATTCGCTACCATCGCGAGCGACCTGTGAGTACGACTGACTTAAGCTGTTATGAGTCATCCTCGCTGCACTATTCGGTGCACGCGCATCGGGCACCGTCGGAGATGGCGACGACGCGCTGTTTTCAACTTCGGGCACGATCGGTTCTACGCGAGGGATTGCTTCGGACCGGCGTGCTGCGCGAGATAAGGATGGCGATATCTCTTTCTGGTATGACGGTTGGAGATGGGTCGTTGAACTATTATATTCATCAGCTGTTTTCTCGCCTACCCCCTTTGTAGGTGAATTGTTTATTTCTTGGGATATATTCAAAATGCCAAACGGCCCACTATTGTTTTCACAGTTTTCATACTGTCTTAAATTACGTGATCCTCTCTTCATATTTATATAATTATTTTGCTGAAATCCGTCTACTAGAGATGCTTGTTTTAAATTATACAATTCCATCTTAATGCTGTTCAATTGTTCAATTGTTGCGTACTGCTCCCTTGTATCTTGAACCTGATGTTTCAACATATTTATATCTTTAAGCAGTCTGGTGCAGTCAATATGGTCATATGTTACCGGTGGAAGTTTTCTCAAATCTCGCGCCACAAATATTGGAATGAGTTCCGTCGATGTACATTTTATAATAGATATAATATCCTCTAAGTCGCGCTGTATTTTTCCTTCAATCTTGCCTTTCCTCTTCACATTTTTCTCTGACGTTTGCACTGAAAGAAACAGCAAATTCTTTGCGGTTTCGATTTCCTCCACCGAAAACGCAGTCGCGCACAATCGAATGATACTCTCTTCGTTCATGACATCTGCCTGGTTCTGGATAAACGCCAGCACTTCGCTGATCACTATATTACAAGTGTTACATTTTACTACACTCGCCGACATAATTAGGAATATCGACGCGCGCACAATTTCGCAACCGTGAACCCGTACGTCACACACGGATGCGCGCACGAATCCTGTAGATATATGTATGTATATCCGTTGCCTAATAGACACACTACAAGCTTTGCTTATAGTTAATTTCTTTAACAAAATAGTCACGTGACGCGGCAAATCAACCAATCAAGTCAATCTTTTGGATCTGTGGAGACCCAAAAGTTTGATTTGATTGGTGGATTTGCCGAGTCACGTGACTTATTTTGCTTACCTTATTATAAGTGTAAAGAAAGAAACTATAGTTTGGGTACTTTGGGTAGGTCAATTGGTGTGAATTGTCCCAAGATATTTATTTATTATGGTGGCCGGTAGCGGCTGGATGCGGAAAGCGGAGGATCGTGTTTGGTGGCGCTCTCTTGGAAAGGCCTATGTTCAGCAGTGGACGTGTGCAGGCTGAAAATGATGATGATGATTTATTTATTTAAAATTTTGCACTAACACGGTAAATAAAGTTTAAATACCTATTTATTATATTAAAATATATGAAACTATAACTGTTGTCCGTGACTTTGTCTGCATGAGCACAGCGTAATATCTCGGCTGAAAGTATTGATGGACTCGTATCTCAGAGTGCCTCACCTTCAGCTCGGGCTTCTAATTCACTCGTCCATCGACTGCTACTTTTTCGCCTCTACTAAAGATAGGGTTGCCATCTCTATAATTTGACAACCAGGACAAGACGCGTAAAACCCCCGGATTTTAGAACCCAGAGTCCGGTTATCTGTGCGGGCACAGTGTGTGTCGCAGGTGGCCCAAGACTTAAAATTTTTAAACCCGGACTACAAATGAAGCCCCGCCCGAGCGCTCCCCGGATCCCCCTAAACTAGAACAAATCCGGGGAAACCCGGCCGGATGACAACCCTAATTAAAGATAACATTGTAACATTGCTTTTTAAGTGACACCACGGTGAGTTTCTTGCCAGTATCTTCTCATCACAGTTCTTCCTAGACCGGTGGTAAAATTACTTTATCTACACATATATCATAAATGCTAGAATGCGTTCAGAAACCGTAGGCAATGACCAGCATTATAACAACCAATATTATTATGAGACTTTTTCTAATTTGTTGCTATATTTGTTCAAATTTATTTTTTATTACACTATTTTAATCCGTACAGTCTATAGATATTTAATAGGTACCTAGCACTAGTAGCTAGTAGCAATGCAGGTCACTGCCCTATGTCTTCTGAACCCATCATAGAGTACTTATGATATGTGTGTAGATAAAGTAATGTATGCAACTGTACATAATTAGGTCTTAAAACACTCGTGTGATCCTATTATGAAACTCGCTGACGCTCGTTTCATAAAACCACACTCGTGTTTTAAGACCCCTCATTATGCAACAGTTGCATAAAATACTATTATTTATATCGTCAATTTAAATAGCTAATAAAAGACTTACCAAAGAATTGAAATGGCAATTACGATGTACTTTTAGAGTAAGTACCCTACAGGGCCTTTGTCATACACCGACTGCTGAAGCATAAAAGCACGTCAAGCATAAGGAGTATTGAATGAGACGACTCACTCCCTCGTTCAAAAGGATTTGCCATTCTTTTTTTATTGCTAAGTACTCTTGACAATATGCGGAACCCCTGTATTTACATTTATATGTTATCTATACACATATAATAAAACATTTGACTGTTCGTGTCTGTACATAAAAAAATGCAAAAATATAATTGGAAGTCGCGAGAAATGACTAATAGAGCGTAAACATTTTTTTTTGTAGATTTGTTTGTTTGTTTGTATGCGCATCGTGTCATTGATGATACACGACACAATTGTCGCAACCACACACAATTGTCGGTTGTATGGAAGAGATTGCTCTCAAGCGATAAGACCGCCGTTTGGATACCTATACTTAGTATTTATCTGTAATCGTGTTAATGTGGTATTTAATAAAGCATTGTATTGTATTTTGGGTACACCAGCGATCAAAATGGCTAGCGTTTTACTTCAAAATAACTGAAATATTTATTATTGTACATTGGAAAATGTATTTTTTGGTAGTTATTTTTTTTAATAAAGACTTTTGAGTTAAAAGTATTTATTATCATTACTTTTCTAATAATAACTAAGTCAAAATTATTTGACAACAAGTTTTTGGCCTCACTAAAAATTTCTTTAAAAAACTGGCACTTTAACACATAAAAGTTCGCCACCCCTGACCTACAGCCTTGGCCAAAAGTATTGAGCACTCCCGTATTTTTCATCATTATCATCATCTCAGCCACAAGAAGTCCACAGTTGAACATAAGCCTCCTCCATGGATTTCCAAAGTGACCGGTTGGAAGCGGCATGCAACCAGCGCCTTTCTGCCACCTGTGTGAGGTCATCGGACAACTATCGAATTTTGAATTGAATAAATGGCCTATCTTTGTAACAAAAGCTTTGAATTGGCTTTCGTTTCGCTTACATAAAATATTACTTTGAATACTAATTAAATTCTAGTTTTCTACAGGAGAATGGGCAAATTGTCCCAAGTGCTGTATACAGTTGTGCTATATCTTATTTGAAAGCTCTCTATAAGAGTTTAATTTTTTTATATGACAGCAAAACCGAGATGTTTGCAGGGAAAAAGCTACAGCCCATTTTACACCTCACTTTGTACTAGCAGTTGTATGAAAAGTATTTGTAAAATCATGTTCGAGATATGGCCGAAAGATTCTAACCACGCATTCCTGAGGCCACTAGAAGTAAAAAACGTAATGTGAGCATAGGTCTAATTAGCTGTTTTATTTTTCTCTTTTTTCATACAAAACCATTATTAATTACAATTCTTAAGGTAAACCACAGTCGAACAGTGCTTTAGGACGAGCTGGCAACGTACTTCTTTAACTGTTGACACGTGAGGTCATAATGGTTATTTATTTTCGATCACGTTGATGACTTAAATGACAAAGGCTTATTTCAGTTTGACGTGACACATTTCGTTATGACTTTTTAGTCAACAGAATGGCATTGTCGCATACATTAGGGGGTGGTACACTTAAGTTTTATTGAATTTTTTTTTTTTGCGTCCCACGTCACCGCTGCAGCCACCTGGTCTACGAAACATGGCCTATGATGATCCTTACACCGAGTACTACACGTCCATACTACTCACTATTGTATACAAGGGTTGGGACAGCGCCCATACAAAAATGCCCATTCTCCTTTATTAATACTTACTATATTCTACGTCTTCAGATATGTATGTATGTATGTACGTATGTAAATTCTTTATTGTACAAAAAATATAAATTAAAAAAAAGAGATACAGTGATGTACAAAGGCGAACTTATCCCTTTAAGGGATCTCTTCCAGTTAATCTTTGAGTGTGTGAAATAACTTGACTGGTACTTTGAGTGTGTGTGTGTCAGATATTTTTGTAATTCGGAAATAAGATTTTATTTAGAAGTTATATAAAAATGATGTCGTGCTCAATACTTTTGGCCAAGGCTGTAGATTATTAATGTTTTTTTATCGTTATGTAGTAATCTGTAAGCATGATGGCGGCAGCCGACGCCCTATTAAAATACTATTCGATTAAGGACAGAGAAAACTTAATGGAAGGGACAGTAAGTACTGCTAAATCTCACAATTGGACTAGCTCAGGTAAATAAGTGATACGTCATCACTAGCGCGTCTTTTGAGAGGCAGTTAAGGGTTGACGATCATGGCAAAATATTTAATTTTATTTTATTTATTTACTACCTTTTTCCCGCGACTTCTTTCGCGTAGACTTGTTTAATTGAATCAAGCAAACGTGCACCCAACATGCAATCTGTAATATTTCCTGGACAAATTAATGAGAATTAGTTGCTTTGCTGCTCATGACGTCACGGCGGCGTATAACTCACTTATCGCTATCTCGTAGGAACTATGCATTTTACGGGATAAAAAGTATTCTATATGTTAATCCAGGTTATAAATTATGTGAGTGCTAAATTTCATCTAAATCCATTCAGTAGTTTTTACGTGAAAGAGTAACAAACATCCATCCATACTTTCAAACTTTCGCGTTTATAATATTAAGTAGGATTAACCAACTTACAATTACTGACAAACCAATAATAATATTCTAAGCTGATACAATGACATTAATTTGGATAAAATGAAGATGATGAATAGAATAATTTATTTAATAAAAACATCTTTACAAACATTCCTTTTCGCTAGAAATCTACTCCCTAAAGTAACAACCTGTGCCTTAAGATAAGCAGTGTGTGTGTGTGTGTGTGTGTGTGTGTGTGTATGTGTGTGTGTGTGTGTGCGCGCGTGTGTGTGTGTGTGTGTGTGAGTCGGGTGCGCGTATTTATCTTGGATTAACTATGTGTACGTTGTATTTCATGTTTTATGCCTTCGGTTTACTAATATACTAAGGTCAATGTTGCTAATCCAATATGGATCTTCATAGACATGTGCGTAATACTTAATAATAGTTTGTAATTAAGCATTCACGCATATTAAATATTTAGTATTTGGTGTAATTTTTGCATGTCAATAATAGTTTTATATTTGCGCCTCTAATATACACAAAATGCGCCAAGAAAAATATAATAAATAAACTAGAGATGGGCCGACTATGACTTTGGCCGACTAGCCGACTAGCCGACTAATCGGCTGGGAAAAAGCCGACTAGTCGGCCAAGCCGATCATTGCTTTCGCTAATGTTCGAGCGGAATATGTAACGTTCGACGCGCCTCATACGTTCACGCGCCGCATAGGCGGATAGGAAGGACCAGTTTTTTTTTTCATTTTGCCTTTTCTTATGATATTGTCTACGTACGACTCGGCATTACAGAGTTTTTTAATTAAACAAAGGACAGTGAACTACTTAGCTGACAAGTTTGTATTGTAGTAAAATTACCATTCCGACTGATTCGCCGGGGCACTGCGGTATCTTAGACGAGAAGATGTTATGTAGCTTCCCGAACGCTACCTAACCGAGTCAGATTTGATGATTGACCTCTTTGTTGAAGTTGGATCTACCATCTACGTAATAGACAGTCTATCCCAGGTATACATACCTAATTCCTTAACAACCTCGAGTGTAGACTCTCCAATCTTTAAGGGAGTTGGCAGGATGAGAGCGTTTGACATGATTTTTATCTTGTCTACGTTCATCTTAAGACCAACTTGCTTGTAGGCTCTACTAAGGTCATTGAGCAGTATACTAAGGTCCTCCATGTTCTCAGCCATGACTACTATGTCATGGGCAAAACGAAGGTGAGCGATATATTCGCCGTTACGAGTTCATTGATGCCAAGTCCTACCCAGAGATAAAATCTTCCTGTTTAACTTCTCGCTGTAGCAAGATAGGCTTCGAGGTTTGGTCTTACAATTGGACGGACGTATTGGCATGTTCATACAAACTCTTCAGCACTTCTATGTCGGTACATCGCTGGAGAGACTGCAGTACAGTCCAGGTCACGATGAATCGAAGGCTTTCTCGTAATCCACAAATGCTAAACAAAGGAGGAGGTTATAGTCTTTGGTCTTTTATGTAACCTGCCGCAGCGCTTGTAAGTGGTCCACGGTGCTGAATCCTTTTCGGAAATCGACTTGTTCGGGCGGCTGGATGTCGTCGAGCTTGCGCATGAGACGGTTCGCAATGACTCTCGAAAGTAAAATAATATTTAAACATGGCTTGAAGTGAGACAGGCTTATAATTTTTCAGCAGAGTATTATTGCCGTTTTTGGATACGAGCAAGACCATACTTCTGTTCCATGCATGCGGCGTTTTCTCTTCGTGATTGACAGAGTTGAACAAAGTCTCAACGGCACTTAGAACCGGTTTACTCTCAGGATGCCACTGCCTTTAGGAGTTTGGCTGTAATTTGACGTCGTCTAGAATTTGTCATTTTTAAGTTGTTTGAGAGCCATACTAATCTCGTACATGCTAACGTCCGGAATGTTTTTGGCATGTCTTCGAATTCAACTTGGTTAAGCAGCGTTCGGGAAGCTATGCAATGCAACATCTTCTCGTCTGAGATACTGCAGTGATTGAAAGTACTATTTAATTGAAATTGATTCATGTTCATGATTTCAATTCAATCACCCTGTTTTAAAATTAGTAATATGAGCACTAGGTCACCCACTGGCTCGTTTGAGTTCCTATGTCGTATTTAAATTAAAAAATAAAATAAAAAGAATGGCCGATTAGTCGGTGCTTTTTGCCGACTAGTCGCCGACTAGAAATATGGCCGAATAGTCGGCTTTACCGACTAGTCGGCCACTAGTCGGTACATCTCTAAAATAAACCTAAAATAACAAACTAAATTAAAATGCTATGCAATGACAACACAAAGAAAAATTTGCTCAATTAGGACTCAAACTTGCAACATTAGCATTCGAATTTCGATAACAAAAATTTAATTAAAAACTAAATTCTCAGCGTGCCAACCCTAACGTCCTTCAAAGCGACCGCCAGAACCAATGGATCGGTTCTACCAAGTTAAGAGCTCTTTACTTTAAGACCCGCTCACTTATTCATAGGGTAGCAAGGGATCCAATTTAAAATGGCCCCCTTGTCCCTTTGGAGGGGGCCACTTACTTTCCGTAACTTGTTCGGGGTTAGTTACCGAAAAAGAACCTAATTTAAAAACATTTAAAAAGTTTTTCTATTCGTGGTACAGTCGCATGTATTATCTTCTTTTCTTCAGTTTAAAAAAAAAGTCGCTTTCCGTTCCTAATTGTTCTCATATCTCCGGCCGCTAAACGCCTAAACAATGCAACAGATTTTTAAATTTTTGTAACCGAAATTTCTTTCGATTTTATTTTTAAATGTTTTAACATTCAAATTATTAAATTAAAATTGTAATGACAACACAAAGAAAAAAAAATTAGGGCAATGGCAGGACTTGAACCTGCAACATCAGCATTCCGTGCCTTGCGTTTACCAGTTTCGCCACGCTAGAGGCAGTGTGGCGAAACTGGCAAACGCAAGGCACGGAATGCTGATGTTGCAGGTTCAAGTCCTGCCATTGCCCTAATTTTTCTTTGTGTTGTCATTACAATTTTAACTGATTTTTAATTAAAATACGGTTTTAACTGTAATTTTGTGTTTTTTTTACTGACGGTTTTTAAGTACATTGCATTCTTATTGTATAGTTCACCAAAGAATTTTTTGTTCGCCTTTCGATTACAAGGGGTAAGTTTCAAAAGTGGCTAAGAAATTACTTGGTCGACTATACCTGATTATAATAGATATAGCCTGTGCGGGTCGCTAATATTTTAAAAATGCAAAAGTCTGTCTGTCTGTCCGGCATTCACGCTTAAACAGCCGAAGCGTTTTTTGGTAAAATTTGATACTGCATAGTTTAACAACCTGAGACGTAAATAGGCAACTTTTTTTTTAAATCTACCCCTAAGGGGTTGAAAATAAAACTTTGTATGGGAAATGCTAAACTGCTGAGTTTAGGGACGGAAGAAGTTGCAGTAACAGGGAATCTTGATGAGGCAGGGAGATATTTATAACATTATCGGGACTTTAGCGCGATAAAAATAAATTTTTAATGTTGTATGTGTGAAAGTCGCGAAAGTTTAAAACAATTTGAGGCAGGGAGATGTTTGTATACAAAGAATAGCAATAGGCTACATTTTATCCCGGAAAAAAACAAAATTCTCGCGGGATAGCAAAAAACTAACTCTACGTGGACGAAGTCGCGGGCATCAGCTAGTGAAACTATATCCACGAATATGTCTTTATTTTCTCGTCACAGAACTTTCCAGAAACTTGTTGCCGCAGTCATTCCTCTCAATAGGCGAATCTGACAGATCCGGTTAGGTATTCATTCATCGACCAATATCAGACTAACCTTCAAGTTACTTCGCTCTCGATTCCGGGAATCCGTGCACCCGTGACGGTACACGTGGCCAGATTAAATAGCAAACTTTGATTAAAGCCGAAAACTCCGTTTATGGCCGGCCGGCTACAACGCCGCGGCGGCTACAACGCTGTGAGATTGAACATGGCGGCAATATTGGAAGGTAATTTTGGATGAGAATGAGAATGAGAATGAGAATATTTTTATTGCATAACTGTGTTAACAAGGATGGAAAAAATCAATTTATAATGATTCAACAGCTACCCATGCCAGGCGTACAATAAGCGATTAAAACTATACAAGAAAATTATTTATTTTTACAATGATGAAACGAACAGGAAAAAAGATGAGTCCGCAAATATTTGTGATTCTGTATATGGAACATTATTTGACTATGAAATAAAACAATTTAAACGGTTTATATCGCGTGTATTGTAACGAATCTAATTCCCGACGTTTCGAGCCCTTTACAGGTCTCATGTTCACGGGCAGACTGACAAAAAAATTTAGAATTCAAACTACCCAATTTTGAAAAAATATTGACAAAATTAAAAACCTAAATATGAAATCGTTCCAATTAACGCAATAAGACTACAGACTCTACCAGCGCTTCGGAAGTGGCATCTGCTGAGAAGAATGCGCCGCAAGAAACTCAGCATTAAGTATTTTTTCACCTAAATAATGTTTGCTGTATATTTCTGTTTTTTAGTATTTGTTATTATAGCGGCAACAGAAATACATCATCTGTGAAAATTTCAACTATCTAACTATCACGGTTCAAGAGATACAGCCTGGTGAAGTCGGACGGACAGACAGCGGAGTCTTAGTAATAGGGTCCCGTTTAACCCTTCCGGTACGGAACCCTAAAAATGGCCGAATGTAAGTTAGATTGTGTAAACCCGGTGTTCTGTAGAATATCGGTTTCAACGCTATTCATATTTATATGATATGATACAAGCTTATACCTGCGGCTTCACTTGCGTGGTTTTCTTTAATGAATTTTCCACAATAAAAAGTATTCCGTTTTAATCCAGGATCGTACCAATTCTATTTTTTTTTTATGGAATAGGAAGGCAAACAAGCAAGTGGGTCACCTGATGGTAAGTAATCACCACCGCCTATAGACACCCGCAACACCAAAGAGATTGCAGATGCGTTGCTAACCTAGAGGGCTACGATAGAATACCTCTTGTGCCAGTAATTAAACCGGCTGTCTTGCTCTCCATATCTTAATTCTCGTTAAATTTGTAAATAAAATATTAGTTCTTTAGGTATTAGGCAAATGTATGTAAGAGCGCTGTATGAGAATAAAATATATTTTTTTAAATAGCCTACAATTTTTACTTGTATAGTAAACACACGGATATGAAGTTAATACATGACGACCAAAATGGTTGCATGGGAAAGTAAAGTTCACAAGACTTTTGTGATTAAGTAGGGGTTTCATTGTGGTGCTCAGATTAACCGAACAAATTGTACCAACTAATGACAATCTAATAAAAAGGCTTCGGAGCTAACCGGAGGTTAATCCAGCGGCCATTTTGTGGTTTAAGACGGCTATTTGGAGCCGCTTTGATATCCCTTGGATGTCGACTGAAATAAAAATGGTTTATAGCCTCGCATTGTGCTTTTATTTCGAGGAAATCTCCTATTTATACTTTGGTTGCAATGTGATGAGTAATTTAGAGCTTTAGGCCGGTCAAAGAGAAATGTCAAAGTACGGTTTCGTTTAAAAAATATTTCATTGTATTCTTATTATTCTTCAATCCTTATCTACCCACTGCTAGGGGGTTCCACTCCGCACTGTAGGTACGCTCGGCTGTCTTGCCTACAGCATAGGCAAATCGCAGTAGGTTGTCGGCCTCGCTGCGTCAATGTAATTAAAATGGAATGCGCCACAATCCCAACGTGTCGCAGGAGTTGCGGGGGGAAGGCGGACGAGGGCCGCGCGTTCCTTTCGACGCGAGCCACCTGGCGAATGTGTATGAACTAATACGACCTTTTGTGCGTGTTAATAAAGTTAAAATTCGTTTAATCGCGGTCAAAAAAGAGAAGTTTCTGTACGTTAGCAGGTCTGTTCGAACTTCCATCGTGTTCGGCGGTCGTGTGTTTTTCGCACTCAGTCTGTCCCTGCCACTCGTGACAAATCGTCAGTCCATCTCACAAGCTGAAAACCTCTGATGTGAAGATACCGGCAAGAAACTCAAAGATATGTAATATTTCCAAATATATAATGTTGTTTTTGTGCTATGTGACTTGCATAAATATTGTGACACAAGTCGATGCCCTGCACAGTTTGTTTGTTTTGGCAATCGACCATACTATAGGGAAATAATAAATATAAGGAAGTCGGTGTCGGAAATAATTGAGAGAATGAAACAGAGCTGTCACCATCCATCTTACACCGCGCTCCGGTGACGTATCTTCTTTTTTTTTACAACAACAAAGAAAAAAACAGTAGGTGTTTTTTTTAATTTATTCATTCAGGCCTTATTATCAAACTGCGATTCAATAGGATTGGAGAGTAACGGTCAGCACACTGTCATTTTATAGACTTTTTTATAGGCATCGCCTGTGTCTTAAATATACCGTTCGCTACACAAACGAATGGCATTTAGGCATCAGCGAACCAAATACGCGTGCACTGCACTGGTTTCGCGGAGTACGAAGGTCATAATTTGTTCCAATTGATTTAGATGTTTTTGTGCTTTTCATAAAACATCCAACTATGTGTTTAAATAGGGACCGTGAGCAGATATATGTCTATACAATTGAAGATAGAGGGAGCTAGTGTAGATATGATTGTCCTCTTCGAGTGTACAGATGCTTTTGCTGTTGATTGTACATTCCTACTTAAATTGCATGAATATAAATACAGATAGGTGCATAACTCGAAACTTCAAAAATTAAAAAGTTTCAAATAGCATTTGTAAGTGTTATAAGAACCTACTGTGCTTAATCCCATATATCAGGTCCTACGAAAGCTAAAATAAGAGCGCTTTCACACGAGGCGGTGTACCCGCGCGGCAGTGACGCTCGACTGCACCAGCAGGCGCCTGTAAATGACTGCGGCTGTAGCATCGCTCGCTAATCCTGCCGCTAAGCAGCAGAGCTTGCACTTTTGTGTTCAGGCGTGGAGAGCAAGACAGCCAGTGCAATAACTGGCACAAGAGGTATTCCATCAGAGCCCTCTGGGTTAGCAACGCATCTGCAATCTCTTTGGTATTGCGAGTGTCTATAGGCGGTGGTGATCACTTACCACCAGGTGACCTACTTGCTTGTTTGCCTTTCATTATTATAAAAAAAACGGGGCTGTTTAAACGCCCGTTTAAACTGCCCACTGTGCAAGCGCCATTAGTAACCGTCGCCCGAGGCGATCCGTCAAACTTTGCAAACACCGACTCGCTCCTATCAATTACTTCGGAGGCAATTTGCTCTTTTGGAGACTTTAACAACTCCGGAGTTGTTCAGAATACGCATATGACTGTCGCTTGGTTACGATGATATTTAATCTCACTGATAAACTTTGATAGCGCAACCTTATCTATTGACAAATCTACTAACCATGTATAGCATATTCATCTCCACTTGTCTTAAGAATAAAATTTCAGTTTTTACATATTACGTTCTAACATTCGTTAGGATGATCATTTGAAGAGAAAACTAGAATCTATCAGCACCCTAACGTTGTGTAAAATTTGGTTTGAGTATAGCATTTTTCTGCTGTTTCGATTGGATTTATTAATTTATCGATTAACGTCAATATCGCTCGATTGGTTTAATAGAATTGGTACATCACTACAATGCCTAATTGTACGGATTCATGGTCTGTTTATTACCGACAACTACCGAGAAATACCTTGTAAAAAGTCAGAAAGATAATGAATTGGAAATAATTGTAAATTATGCCTTAATTTTCATATGATCTTTGCTCGCTAAAAGACTTTGTACATCACTTCATCCCTTTTTGTCATTTGTTTTTCGTACAATAAAGAATTTATTTTTATTTATTTAGGCGGCCTCGGCGTACGTTCGTTGATAAAATTTGCAACGTCCTATAGACGGGCATAATTAGAAATGCTCGTAACCGCCGAGCATGTACGAAGAGAGGAATGTGTGTGGAGGAAGCGAGGGAAGTATGCCAGGACCGGAGCAAATGGCGATCTGTGGTCTCTGCCTACCCCAAAGGGAAACAGGCGTGAGCTTATAATAATAAAGAATTTACATACATTCATACAAAAGCTCTTCATCGAAGCTGCGTGAAACTAAATCTGAACTCATAACGGTATATAAATCGCGCCGGCATGAGTCAGCTGTCATTCGCGCCTTGACCTGCGCGCGCGCTGCCAAATAGGCGAGGCCGGCGTCGGTCCACGCGCAGCGGGAATGTTGGCAATTACGGACGGCATTTAACGGTAACTGTGTGGGATATTTGTAAAGTAATTGTATGGTATTTGTATATTGTTTTCCTTGGTAAACGTAGAGTGTGAACTAGAGGCATTCTTGAGTAACTCAAATTACTTCTCACTTATCGAGTTCCGATGTAAAGCGATATATTTAACTTCTAAATAGATAGTTTATTTATTTTTTATATAACTAAGTAATATTATGTCACTTCTTCGTAAAATTACCGCAACATTTTTTTTTACAAAAATCTAAACAAACACTTGTATTAGCACGAATACTTTCTAGCTTTACAAAGGTTATCTGTGTGAGATTGCTCTTTAGCGATAAGAGCGCGCAATGCTTATCTCTATTTGTATCTTCTTTTGATTGTTGTGTTTTGTATTGTGTCGATATTTGTATATCGGAAGTCGGTTAAAGAGAAGTATTTAACTATGGTTATTCAGAACCAGAAGTACTACCAAAATTCCAATCCCTGATGATAACCGCATTTTTTATGCGTTTGGCTGAAATTAACAGATTTATGTGTTTGGCTGTAATCACTAGATTTATGTATATGTCTGATATAGATAGACAGAATTATGCGTTCGGCTGTATTAGCTATATTTATTTTATTAAATTGTGCGTTTGGCTGAAATGGGCAAATTTATATGTTTGGCTGAAATAGGCAGATTTAAGCGTTTGGCTGAAATAGGCAGAATTATGCGCTTGGCTGAAATAGGCAGATTTATGTATAGCTGACTGTCATCGCGCAATAATAGAGTGGAACTGGAAGAATCTAATTAACTAAGAAACACTTTCCAATCCACCTTTCAGGCTTTCAGTAAACATTGTCACATAAATTTTCTCGCAGGTAACTCACAATACGGATTCCATGTTCTAATAGAATTCCAACGAAATCAATCACTTGGAGTTGGGTAGGTTTCAGTACCCTTTACGTCATTTTAGGGCATTATTTTAGACAGTACCTGCCAAACTGAGGACAATTTTATTGTAACATTCGTCAATGAGACACTGTCACGTAGCCTCTTCATAAACGCTCAGTAAATCTACATTAGTTAACACAGTTTACGTGACACTGCGTCGTTTGTCTTCGAAAGAAAGGAACGAAACATAGACTACATACCTAGACATTTTCTCTAAGTTGCTAAGATAAAATATTTTATTATGGATTCAGAAACCATAATACTTTGTCTTTGATTTTAAGATCCTGTAGTTATCTTTCTGTCTGTCTTAATTTAAGTATAATGCCTAAGAAAAAAGTATTAAACAAATGACAAGAAAACGAAAGATTATAAAATTATAATATTGTATTTATTAATGTGCAGTCAACCAATTTCGTTCATAGGCCATTTTAGAACGTTGTCGCAATGTTTTCACCACTGAGATATTATGGCATTTATTTTGAAAAGATTCCACAGTGGCCTATTAATCAAATGGTTGAGTACATATTCGTTGTCTCAAAGTTTCGGTTTTTTAGTCTTTATCATGAAAAAAAAAATATCTCGATGATTTTGTCTTATTTTTACGGCCGAAACGGTTTATTCATTACCACGGCCGCAATACGACTGAAACGTAAAGGTGAACTAAATGGTTTCACGCGATTAGCCCAGTGTTAGAAAGTACAAAGATTTTGTATATTCTGAAATGTAAATCTAAGATAAGTTTACACGAGATGATCGACGGATGCAATAAGCTATTAAATATTTACGAGCCATAAACCGCGGACGGCCATTTTGAAAATGGCCGGGTCGTTAAATCTGATGTTTGATGCAACTTTGATGCAGTTACTGAAGTTTTTAACCACAAACCGTTTACAAAGTATTATTCTTGATTGATATTTGCACTAAACATACCTGTGTACTTAGCATGAGCCTTCTCGAAACGTATTAAAACTTATAACATTATCGGGACTTTAGCACGATAAAAATATATTGTTAATTTACCTTGACGTTTCGGCCATTGAAACATGGCCGAAACGTGCCGTTTTACGGAACCCTTCGTGCGCGAGTCCAATTCGCACTTGGCCGTTTTTTGTAAATTTTATTTAGTTGTCATTATTTTATAGAACCACGGGGTTTCGCTTCGCACTTAAGGTACGCTCAGCCGCCTTGCCAACCGGGTTGGCAAATCGCAGTAGGTTGTCGGCTTGCCTAGCCCTCTCGCTCGCTCTCACTCTGTTGTCGTAATTGAAACCGAATTCACCAACTCTATTCGCCAGGGAATTGAGGGGTGAAGGTGGATGCGGGGAGCGCGGACCCTTTGCAGCGAGCTGCCTGGCAAATGTGTATGAAATAATATGAACTTTTTGCTTTTTTTAATCGCGAAGGAAAAGATGAAGTGAACTAGGTTTGTAAAGTTTTTGTGGAACTACGCAAAATAATGCCTGAATCTATTAAAAAGTTGAGCTTTACTTGTATATCGAATAAATGTATTATTAAACGTTATTTCTTTCCATCTCTCTATTTTATAAAACTGATAAAACAAAAATTCAGAAAGCAGAAAGCGCAGAAGGATTATACCTGCAGACGCAGCCCTATCGTTTGAGAAAAGCTTAGCACAAAGATGTGCTGTGCTAGACGTGCTTTTGTCCTCTTTTGGTCTAATTGGTTGAATCGACAAGAACGACAGACAGACTTTAGAGATATTTATAGAGATTCTACTAGACTAAACTTTAGCGTTGCTGAACTATCGATATTTTAACTATCGATAGGTGACCACGAAAAATAAACACAATATCGTTAGGCCTATCGATAATCATTAAAATCCAATATTCAATCCTTCTATATGTATGTATCTCTTAATGAAATGTATACTGTAACTGCTAGTGACCCAATTATTGACGAGAGACAATGATGTCAACTACTGGTACAAACACTGGGAATGGGACGGTTATGTTATGTCATCAAAACTGTTTGGTTTACATTCGGAGCATAGCTTAAAAGAAAAGGCAGCTTAGCTAAGTTTATCTCCATGTTCATACTTCTCTTATAACACTATAGTTTGACAGAGACGCAGAAAGGCATAAATTAAAGCAAGGTTTGGGTCGCTTGAGCTTCTGAAATGCTCATTTCACGATTTTTCGCTTATAAAATATCAGTCAGGTCGAGGGCGGCCTCGGCGTACTTTGTCGACCAAATTTGTTATGTCCTGAAGACAGGTCAAATCAGAAGTACCCGGAACCGCCGAACATGTATGAAGAGAGGAATGTGTGTGGAGGAAGCAAGGGAAGTATATCAGGATCGGACCAAATGGCGTTCTGTGGTCTCTGCCTACCTCAAAGGGAAACAGGCGTGAGCTTATAATAATAATAAAAAATATCAGTATCCTATGTCCGTCAGCGATAGTATAGCTGTCTATCTGTGAAATATTTTTTGAAATCGGTTCACTTGCTCCGAACACCATTGTGTTATTGAAATCCGTATTCACTAAAGTAATACTTCAACACCACTGCAATGAACGGTAATTACTGTTAACATGAAAATATCCGAATCGAATATTAATGAGAATTTACAATTCGAAAAAAATGAATTCCGCACCCAATGAACATCGTAAATTTTTCACGGTCCCAGTTCGTGGGTTGAATATTTTTCTACTATTATGGCCGAGTGGTTCGGTTCAGTATTCGTCTCAAGATCGCGGCTTAATTTAGTATTCAGTAAGACCAACACACACAATTTGCCGGGAATTTTCTAAATTACTCCCACTGTAAGGCACTCTCTCACTTATTCGGGGAGATTATCTGTATCATGGTATTGAGTTGTCATTTTATGTCTGATAGTATATTCGAATCTGTTATTATTTCTGATGACAGTTTTTTTTAAGCCTAACTGAGTGTCCCACTGCTGGGCCTTTTGCTCTGTCTTGACTTTCACATTTCCCTGCTAGGCTATATCTGGCCTCAATTCGGCGTCCAGGTCGTCTCATCATCTCCATCTGGGCCTGCCTCGCCGCCGGGTGTATGTGCCTATCTTTGTGGGTGCATCCTGCAGACATGCCCGGCCCAGTCCCATTTTTTCTACAATACATAACCCCGTTACAGGGAAAGCAGACCGATAGGATCATGGTAACACATTAATTGAAAATTCATTCAAGGCACATTATGAATCCCAGAGCATTTACCACCGGTTCCATCTAGAAGACACAGGAACTTAAGCTAATAACGTCAGTTATTACCAACCCAAGTAACCTAAGTTTGGAGTGCTTTCAACCCAAACTTCTCCCATCATTTTAAAGTTACCAATATTCTCTAAGTATTCAGTTTTGATGTAGCCCAGTATCCAATGACAGAGCTTTGCATATTCCAATGAAAGAGCCGTAATGTATGCTAGCTGTACGCACGAATGCATGCCATACATAGATAAATATTAAATTCAGGAAATGCATGCTAATATTGGCTCTAAACGTGTAGTTTGAACATTGCTGAATACAGGCTTGCTAGGTCATTAAAGCTTTATGACTATACATCGTCTAGTGGTTCAAACAGCCCGAATTTAATTTTGTGAGGCAATTTCTGACATGCGTTATAGAATCAAATCGTACAGTCAAGGAAATTGAAACACGTACCACCGTAGAACCTAGTCGAAGAGACATTCGCATGACATTTCTATGACATAGCCTGTCGTTTAACGCGTCGTGTCATTGCGATAGGGTTCTACGGTGGTACGTGAATATATTTCCCCTACTGTACCTACATCATTGTTTTTAGGGTTCCGTACCTCAAACGGAAAAAACCCTTATAAATTCCCTTGGCTGTCCGTCTATCTGTCTGTCAATTTTGCTCAAGGATGCCTGGAGGTATCGAGTTGAAATTAATATCAAATACTAAGGTCTGCGGTCCCTTAGAGCTGTGAAAAAATTAACCTTCTAAGTCAACGCAATCAAAAGATAAGGCCGGTTATGCTGCATATTTCATACATTTGCGAAGGGTCTGAAAACCTATAGGGTACTTCCCGTTGACCTAGAGCCATGAAATTTGGCAAGAAGCAAGGTCTTACGGCACAAATAAAGGAAAAAATACCTAAATCCAAAAATCTGTAGTTACATCTAAAAAAATGTATTGGTTTTGTTCGGTAGTCCTAGCATCATCTAGTTGAGAACAAAAAAAAACAATTAGACTGGTAGTTCCATATCAACAAACTAGATCAAATTACATTGCAAGCAAGTAATTGCTTGCACTCGTAAGCAGCAAGTCAAAGTCAAAGTCAAAATATTTTATTCAGATTAGGCTTACAGGTAGCACTTATGAATGTCAAAAAATGTACCACCAAAAAATTTACCAAGGTATTTTGTACCAGTTTGTTTTTATATTCTGTTAAAATTTCAAGTGTCTACCTACCTGTTACTGTTTAAAAGCTGCCCTCTGATGTTCAGAAGGACATACATACAGACGGACAAATGAGCGAAATCAAAAGAGCTTCATTTGGACCCTTTGGGTATGGATAGAAAGCAAGAAGAAAAAACATCACGTCAAAAACACAAAGTGACGAAAGCAAACTTGAAACAATTTGCAAAGTACTTTTGAAACCATGTCTCATTCACACTTCGCTTTGGCTACCCTTTGGCTCGTATTTACATATAAAATGTACATCGGTGTGTCTGTGCAGCTGCCAAGTGGGCGAGGTCATTGCCCGGCCAAATGTCATTGACTAGCTGATGTAGAAGCTTGTTGCTTTCAGGGCATTACCCTAAAAAACAGACTAAACTTGAACGTCCAAAACCTTAAAATCTACCCCTTTACTTCTTTATGCATAAACGCTCCGTAAACCTATGTTAGTTAACTATGTTAAGTGCTGTCTTTATCTGTCACTGTGACGATTGTCCTCAAAAGAAAGAAACAAAACATCTTCGACGGCCAGATAGCCTAGTGGTTAGTGATCCTGAGTATAAAGCTTGAGGTTCCGGGTTCAATTCCCGGGAGGAGCAAATGTTTGTATGATGAATACGAATGTTTGTACCTAACTCGTGGATGTTATATGTATTTAAGTATATAATATAATTATCTATATAAGTATGTATATCCATTGTCTAGTACCCATAACACAAGCAGTTTTAGTTGCTTACTTTGGGACCAGGTAAATTGGTGTTAACTGTCACAAGATATTTATTTATTTATCTGTAATTTTGTTTAAAAACTGGTAAAAAAGGTGAACTTCTGAAGATCACGCGGCGCTTCTTCTCAGTAGTATATTCCATTTTATGAACTATAACTAGATATATCCAATCTAAAAAATGTAGTTATTTTGGTTTGAGCTATATCTGCATTTAGGTCGCTACGTCTCCAAGTGTCACACGAATAACTCACCAACCAACGTCCTTTAATAACGGAGACCGAAGGGACGGAGTTATATTTAACACACTTTTTGACCCACTTACGACATTCATAGATCTGACAATTAATTAAAAATGTAAAGTAGAAACCATGTGTCACAATAATGGGTCTTATGTGGGTCATAAAGTTGGATAGAAAATTATTTTTCTCGCTTTTATCACTCGGTAAAACATAGAGGTGTCAGTGCTTTTTAGGTCGTCTTACATAACACTCGAATACGTTAATTAACATAAAATTTAGTTATTTGAAAATTTTGAAATACTTATCCAAAGAGTATATCACTTACAAAACTACCGCGACTTTGAAGCGATTAATGTTATTAACAATCGCGACATCCATGCAAGCCCGCCCGATACAACGCGAGCTCGACCGATACCACGCGAGCCCGACCGACGCAACGCAGACCCTCGCGACACAACGCGAACCCGGCCGATGCAACGCAGGCTCGCGCGGCACAACGCGAGGCCGCTCGATGTAACGCAGGCCCGCGCGATACAACGCGAGTCCACACGATCCCACGCAAACACGCACAATACCACGCGACCCCACCGAATATAACCACAAAAAATGAATCACTGAATGTCACAAACAAACAAATAAGGACTTTTATAATCTCTTTGGTAAAATACATTGAATATTTTTGGTTTAGTTAATTTGTAAACTGTTAAAATTACTATAATAATAAGTCTCTTGCGGTGCACACTGAATGCTCCATTATTCTAGACGATAGATTTTTCCAAAAAGATCTAGCGTAATTCAATTGATTTAAGGGTATCTTATATTTAACATTGATTTAAAACAAACTAACTTTCCATCGAAACATAAATTAAATTTAAAATTCCAAGTGTTCGACCTCACCCGTTTCAATAAGAGAAGACAACATTCTGACAGATTAGTTAAAACTTTTAATTTCTGAATGTTAAGGGCAAAGCTGACATCCCTCGACTAATTTTAACACAATGTTTACATTTTGTTTACATTAACTTGTCTAAAAGTACACCTTTTTGTTCTCGATTTGTATTGATAATCACTTAAGTCGAGACGAATTTGAGTTGATGATCAACTCGAAAGTTTGTGCTACCAATGATTTTAATTGTTGCCGCCGTTCGCTGAATTTCGTCTCGAAACTTTATTTATAACGATTAAATACATTTTTGAGACTTATTGTAAAGTTAAAGTCTGAAATCCTTTCGCCCTTTGGGAAATCAATACTTTATAATAAGTTAAGAATTATGAGCATATCAGCCTGGATATACCAGTTCGCTAACTAATACGAGTACAAGAGATTAAGGAACAAAAGAGATTCAATTTATTTTATTTGAAAATGTTAATAAAATAAATATAATAAGTCAAAGTTAAAGTCAAAATATTTTATTCAGATTAGGCTTACAGGTAGCATTGAAAAGCTAACGATAGCGCGTTCGAGACCTTTGTGTCAAAAATTTACACTAAAGGTGCTTTGTAACCAACTTCACTCACTCGAGTGTTCTGCCAGAACCAATAAGTGACACAGAAAAAAAACTTTTGAGTAAAATTCTCGAATATTTATATTATCAAACCGTGATAAGAATACAATTAGAGGGTAACGTCAGCACATTGTCATTTCATAGACTTGCGTCAAACTTCATTCCTATATCTATGAAATGACAGTGCGCTGACGTTACACTCCAATTGTATTAGAATCACGGTTTGATAATATTAAAATGTATACGTTATAAAACCTAAGGTTGACTGGCAGAAAATGCCTTAAGGCATTAAGTCCGCCTTTTGTACATTTTGTATTTTTTGTGCAATAAAGTTTAAATAAATAAATAAATAAAAATAAAACCTATTTCTAACGGTAAATATATTTTCTTGTTTACAGGTACGTTCTTCACTGGGCTTGCTCAAATATCTCTCAACGCTCGTAAATTAAGGTATTTCATGATTAAAACCCGCTTTAGAAAATTTTTTTTGGTGTTTTTTTTTTGTTAGTGGCGTTGACAACGAAAGTAGAGGTTTCGGGTTCGAGTCCCGTTAGTGTTAACTTTCGTATTCATTTGTATGCTTTATTTTATACTAGCGGACGCACACGACTTCGTTCACGTGAAATTAGTAGCCTATGTCCGTCAGGGATAGTGTAGCTTCCTATTAGTGCAAGAATTTTCGGAATCGGTTCAGTAGTTCCAGAGATTACCCCCTACATACGAAGACACAAAAAAAAAGTTCATTTCTTTATTATATTAGTGTAGAGGAAGCTTTAGATAAGCAATACTTATAATGTTTATTTAATATTTTATAATACGACCTTATAACTGCTTTATTCCACCAAATAAAGATATTTAATTTGATTTAATGTAGCTTATTAGTGTAATTTTATTTTACAAAATATATATTTTTTTTACTTTCGACAAAGTCCTTTCGCCATCGTCATAAGGTCAAGTTTTGCCCAATTACTTGTTTTCAGCTACACAAATAGTGATTTCATTCCTGAAAATGGACGTCGGGGAAAAGCGTATAACGGTTCGATTTTCTTTACAATTTTCCATTTTCTCTTGGTCACGGGAGGTTTCCATTGAAAGTTCTTATTCCAATCTGTTTCCATGATTGTGTTTGGAATTGAAGAAAGTTTGGGTCTCAGGTCAATGAACCGGAGCGTTTAATAAGAGGTTTTTTACAAAACACATTTTTAAAGTTACAATTTTTTGCGAGCTTTTTATACTTGCGACGTTTGTGTGTTTAAAGATCAAATTCAGAATCAGAAATGGAGAGGAGTGTGAACCCAGCGCTCCCCATACAAACGGCAATAACGTTTTCCACCCTCTAAACCTTAACCTATGGCAATGACTTTTTTGTATGTTGTCATTATACTCTAGAACTAGGTTTGTATGTTTCGATTTTTCAATATTCTTAATAGTTTCAAAAATATTGACGCTTTTGTGTTTTGTATTAAACTCCTTAAATGCAAATATTGTCAAAATATGAAGAATATTAAAAAACTCAAAACATACAAACCTAGTTCTAAGACATAATGACATTATACTAAAAAGTCATTGCCATAGGTTAAGGTTTAGAGGGTGGAAAACGTTATTGCCGTTTCTATGAGGAGCGCTTTTTGGGGCTGGGTACACGCTCCTCTTAATTGCATAAAACATATTATTTGCAAAATAAAATGGTGTCACAGTTCCAATGACTGACACATATTTTGTCACGGAGAGCAAATACAAATTAGATTTTCAGAAAATTATAATAATAATTAGTAATTTAGAATGTTACATAAAGTTTAAAATTTCTAAAGGACTTAATACATGTAGGTATACATAATACATACTCAACATTTTAAATTTTGAAAGCAAGTTAATATTGACTCATTTCCAGTGGTCGGATTACTTCCAAATTTGGTATGCGTACGTAGGTTCGATGGCCATGCAAGACTAAAGTACAGTTAACAGACAAGCTTGTACTAAAAACTTTTTTTTAACAACAAAACTTACTTTGTTAAGGTTCTAAACGAGCTGTTGGCAATCGACAACCGACTTAATTAGACATCAAACGAAGAATAAAAAAGATCTTCCATTGCATTATTACGCAAATCAAAACTTTTATATTTGTACCCCAAAAATCAATTCAATAAAAAAAATACAGATTTATAATCATTTAGCAGTGATAGAGCCACACCCCTGGGCAGTTAATGGTTGCAGTACAAATGGTCAGGCTTGACCAGGATAAGAAATACTCATACAATTAGAATCAGACTTGTTAAATTGAAATAATACATCATTCATTTCATATTAATAAAACGGAGCACTCACGTATTTTTAAGTCGAGAAATGCCCGACATGTTTCGGACCAGTCCGTGGTCCTTAATCATGAGCCCCCGTGGCGGTGGCGCGACGACGGAACATGAAGCATGTCGGGCATTTCTCGACTTAAAAATACGTGAGTGATCCGTCTTATTCATAATATGTCCGAGTCTCACGGTAGTTTTATGTTAAAAATTATTCATTTCATTCATTTTAACTTTCTTACATGCTTGCACGCTTGCGAGCGTGAGTTATCCATGCAACAATTGAGTCTTTTAAATAACTTGAGTCTTCGAACAAACTGAAGTCTTAAGGGGGAATAAGAGTAGCCTTTAGTAAAAATTATAGAAAAAGTAGCTGAGAACCTCTTTAATTTAATTTTGTTTTATATTTATTTAATTTTAATTCCAATTTTAATTTATTTATTTCTTTAATTTTATTCAGTTTTGTTTTTTGCTCTGTAATATTTTGTATCCTTTTGTCATTTTTGCTATTGATACTATTTTTTTATAAGCCCTAGTTATAAGATACATTGTATGTCGTAATGGCATGTTACAGAGACACGTAGATATGAATTATAACATCTTTATTATTTACCTGTGACACACAATAAAGTGATTGATTGATTGATATGATTTCGCAAGTTCTTGCATACAAGTTGCATTAGATTGTGTGGCTCGATCGATTAATCGATCATATCATCATCGGTAGCTCGCAATGTAATGCAATATGCAAGTAAACCGCGCTTTACACTACTGATCTTAGGTTTCAAAATTAAACTCACAGGTAGTTTTGCATAAAGAAACTCAAGGATGCAGAAATGCATAAGATTATTTTTATTGACTTAAATTAGTAGTCGTAACTAAGATTTGCTTATATCCACCATACTATGCATATTACGTTTGCTGCAAACGCAACAATGTTAATTTATTCATCACGGGGAGAAAGATACGCATTGCTTAACAAGCTCGCGTTTGGGCCCCAGTTGTAGGAGATAATAACAATGATCGATGTATTTTGTCATTGTGTTTCTATTACTCGTTCTCTATCCGCACCGCCCACAACCTTTCTGTTTATGCCCAAAGGTTGACTGGCAGAGAATGCCTTAAAGTTTAAATAAATATTATCAAACTGCGATTAGAATAGAATTGGAGAGTGGTTTAGTAACATCGGCACACTGTCATTTCATAGACTTGCGTTAACCTTCATTTATATATTTATGAAATGACAATGTGGTAACGTTACTCTTCGTGTGTGTTTATAAAATGTTAAGCAATTTTGAACCGTTTTGTAGTTAATAAAATAACAAAGATGGACTGGCTTTCAGTCATTGACGTTTGCAATGATAATATTCCAGCTATTAAGCATTTTCATTGGCTCACTGTAGTGCAAGTTTCATCATTGTAATGCTGGGCTTACAAAATAAAACTGCTCCAGTACACGCTGCTGTGCACTTTCCACCAAAAGGACTCGAGCGCATAAAAGACCCAGAGTCCTAATGCCACGTTGGCTTTATTCGTCAGACAATTTGAAGTTTTGCAGCAAATGTAGTCCTGACTTTTCGAATCGAGTCACATAATTAGTGTCCCGAGTCGCAATAAAAAGGACTCCAGGACTCGAGTCTTTTGCAACACTAACCCTAAGTTAACGGGGTGGTCAATCACAAACTACGTCGCTGAGAATTATTAGTACCTATTTATTTTAAACGTGTACCTCCAAAGATGCAAACCACAAAGCGACAGACCGTGAAGGATCGCAGTCGTTTGTCAACAGCGAGTGCTCTTGACACTTCCGTCTCACCAAATTAATAGATGAGTCTTCGATTTTATAATAGAGATTTATTATACTTGGTTTGGTTTTAAATAACTACACAAGAGTTATACATAATAATTAGGTGCACACATATACATATAAGTTAACGACTGACTCAAACTCAAACTCAAAATATTTATTGGCTTTTGTAAAGACGACCAGATAGCCTAGTGGTTAGTGACCCTGACTACGAAGCTTGAGGTTCCGGATACGATTCCCGGGAGAGGCAAGTGTTTGTATGATGAATACGAATGTTTGTACCTGAGTCTTGGATGTTATATGTATTTAAATATCTATTTCTCTATGTAAAATGTACGTATATCCGTTGTCTAGTACCCATAACACAAGCAGCTTTAGTTGCTTATTTTGCGACTAGGTCAATTGGTGTGAATTGTCCCAAATTATTTATTTATTTATTATTTATTATAAAGAAACATATCATGTAACCCTGCAAGGGCACCGCAAAATATACATTATAAACTAAAGTAGAAATTAACTTAAAAAACTTAAAAGAAACATGCATTGGGGAGAAGCAAAAAAGTATTGAGATAGAGTAACCTTGTTAACTGGTATGATTACAACTTTTTTTGGCTAATATGATGGTGTCTACTAGGTGTTTAGTGCATATTAAAAAAAATGTGATTTGCTAAGAAAATACTCACACAGAACTAGAGTCAATAATAATTATTTTTTGAAAAATAGCTATTGTAAAAATAGCTAAAAAGGACGTCAAACTTTTATCCAAATTATATTTTATCTTTAATATCCTATCAACCAATTATTATAGGGACGTTAGTTCATCTGAAAGAGCCTGCTCTAATATGATTGGGTCCTCAGAATGGACCCTTGTTATTTTTCGGGGTCCGTCAAAGAACAAATCCGCCATTATAACTGACTTTCCTCTTCAAGGATAACGAGAAAGCGTAAGGGGACATGGTAAATTGGGTTCCATAGATATTTGGTCTAAAAAACGCAGAAGTATTAATAATAAAGAATAAAAAATAAATTTATTTAAACAAAAAAGGTCCATACAATAATGTTATCAACTAAAAATTACAAATAAAATAATAATAATATTTGTACATAATATATATAATTAAGTTTTTGTATTTATTATTAGGTTAAGTTGTTTATTTATTTGTAACTAATATCATTTTATCACAGATTTCAATAAAATTGAATGTTAGACATTTAAAAATAAAGATCGAAAGAAATTGCGGTTACGAAAATTGAATAACAGAACGGCGCCATCTCTCGTCAGCTGACGGTAAACGGAAAGTTAGGTATGTTAGTTTCTTATGTAGACACGAGACAGACATACTTTTATTTGACATGAAAATATGTATGTACGTATGTAAATTCTTTATTGTACAAAAGAACATAAATTACAAGAAGAAATACAGTGATGTACAAATTCGAACTTATCCCTTTAAGGGATCTCTTCCAGTTAACCTTTGAGTGGGTGAAAGGAGTATCACATTAAGGACAGACAAAGAGCAAGATAGCAACAATAATGAAAAATTGCCATACAACATGCTAATAAATACAATACATAAACTAGACAATACATAATACAGAGACGAAAAATTAGTAAAACAAAAAAAGACATTTAATTAACATAGTGGTGATGTCAAAAAGGGGCTTGACTCAGTATTATGCTGCAGTGGGTTAATGCTCTTCAGCGATGATTTTCAGTCAGACCCCTCGTATTTTTGGACTAAACGTGCCATGTATTTAAATTATAAGACGCTCTCTAAAACGGTCGCATTTCGTTTCAGAAGACGTGACGCCAGCAAAAACAAAAAAACTTTAATAACGATAAATAAAAACCCTAGACCGAAACTGTCAGAAATCGTAATAAATTACATGGGGCCATAAAATAACGTTATTCGGATCATATCGAGAGTCCATTAATATTTAGGGAAACCCTTCGTCCCACTTCAAAACATCTAATACATAATAAATAGATACGGGTCAACGTCTCAGGGAAATAAAAAACGAAGGGGAAATAATCACGGTGGCATGACGAATGGCCGACGATGTTTGTCTCTTGTCAATTTGCAGGATAATGATGAAGAATGCGTTACCTTCCCGTAACGAACTTGACTACTGGGTATAGGCCTTCCCCAAGGATCTCCACGACGGTCGGTCTTGTGCTGCTCGCATCCACCGGTTTCCAGCGATCCTCACCAGATCGTCGGTCCACCTTGTGGGAGGTCTACCAACACTTTGTCCTGGTTTTTTACAATGATATGAAATGAAAATGGGAAATGAAATCTGTAATCTGAAAATAGCTCTTTTAAATGCCTGGGTTACCGGCGCCTCGGAAAATGGAATATTCTACTTAGAAGAAGCGCTGCTGGAAATTCAGTAGCTTATCCTTTTTTTCTTTTCTTTTTAAAGCTATATTACAAAATCATATAAGATTGTGTCTATAGTAAGCCAAAAAGAGATGCAGTGATGTAAAAATTAACTTGTCTTTTAAAGAGATGTCTTCCATTTAACCCTTGAGTGGATGAAAGGTGTACCATATTAAGGACAGACAAAGAGCAAGAGTATAGCAAAAAAAAAATGGAGAATTATCACAATACAGGTACTAATAAATACAATAAATAATACATTAATACAAGTATCATAGTAGAATCATCATCAGCCTATGTTCGTCCACTGCTGGACATAGGCCTCTCCCTTGGCACGCCACTGAGCACGATCCTCGGCCACTCTCATCCAGCTCTGCCAGCCGCCTTGCGAAGATCATCGCTCCACCGAGTCTGAGGATGCTACGTTTGCCGATCCGTGGTCTCCACTCAAGAACTCGTCTACCCCAACGGTTATCGAATATAGTATAATAGTAGAATAAGATTTAATAAATCATATCGCTAGACAAATTGCATTGTTAGTGCTTGGTTGGTGTTTGTTGTTAACAGATGTAATTAATTTAATAGATGCAACAAAGTTTTGAAAGAGAATCACTCATCCCATCTGTTACGTTGAAATTGCGGAAATTTGTATAACAGCCCTATAGATGTTATGTTATGATTATACTAAAATATCTAAGTACATTCTTCGATCAAAACCAAGTAAATATTATCTAATGAATTTAGATGAGCGTGGAAGTTGTATTATGTTCTATTGTTTGAGGAATACTTACTACTTTTCTTACTTTTATATGCATACTAGCTTTAACCCATGGCTTCGCCTGCGTGACTTTTTTTAATAAATGGGAAACTATGTGGTTAGTCGGGATATAACGTAACTCTACTTCAAAATTATTCTAAATTCATCCAGTCGTTAATGCGTGATTGAACTTTTACACGCACAGCCTGTGGGGTGAAGTACACAAAAGACCCTTAATAACTTAAGAGTGCTGTATAATAACTGTTTTATGATGCTGTTGAAGCTGCTGCGATGTTGTAGCGCATCAGGCATGTTCGCCGAGACTCTTACTGATGGCTTTCATGAAGTCAAAAATCATGTGAAACAGAGGGGTACGTATCTGAATATCGAAGATCAATATTTCGAAAGTTAAAATAGCGAAGTCCAAAATACCGAAAATTAAAACAGCGAACGGCTATAAGGCCGAAGTTCAAAATGTCGAATGGATTTGCTGTCAAAGTATTTGAATATCGAAGTTCAATACATCAATATTTTAAATAGCGAAGTCCAAAATACCGAAAATTGAAACAGCGAACGGCTATAAGGCCGAAGTTCAAAATGTCGAATGGATTTGTTGCCAAAGTATTTAAATATCGAAGATCAATACATCGATATTTTAAATAGCGAAGTCCAAAATATCGAAAATTAAAATAGCGATCGGTTAAAAGGTCGAACATTGAAATGTCGAAAGTACTTGTTGGTAACGTATCTAAATATCGAAATTCTATATAAAGTTAAAATAGCGAACAAAGTTAGTTATTTTGTTACAAGTCTACGTAAATGTCCTACAGGAAATATAGATTTTTTTTTAAGGAAAATAAAAGAATTTCTAGCAATCACATTGTTTAAATGTTATTTTCAACAATAGGGTACTAGAAATAAAAAATATAAATGTCAAAAATATAAATAAAAAATATGGATGTAAACAGTAGCTTCTATTCCATGATTAAAGCATTGAGGCAATCCCCCTTAACAATTTCACCAAAAGTGTACTTACTCAGCAATTTTAAATAATTTCTGACCATCAAAAAATTATATTTACTTAAAACAATAAAAACAAATGTGAACAAGTGCTTCTTCATGTTTAAAGATTTTAGAAGCTATATAAAAATAAAAATGCATAAAATCAAAAAGTTCTGGCACTCACCGGCTACGTTCGCTACGTTCGCTTGGCTCGTGCGTGTTTTGGTCACAGTTTTAACTTACAAGCTTCTCCTCGCTACCCTCGTCGTCGCACCTAAGTTTAAGGTTCAGATTACTCAGACTACAGACTATTCAAAATCTTGAATATTTTAAAATGTAGTCTGAGTAATCTGAACCTTAAACTTAGGTGCGACGACGAGCGTAGCGAGGAGAAGCGTGTTAGTTTTGACTGTGACCAAAACACGCATGAGCCGAGCGAGCGAAGCGAGCGTGCCGCGGCAGCGGCCGGCGAGTGCCAGAACTGGTTTCTATTTTAATAAAAGAAAAAGTACGTAGGTAAGTAACAAGTAAATGACAATCACTGTTATTGTTCGAATGCGAGTTAACAAATAATTACCTATTTCGATATACTTAATAATTAATTCAATTTTGATAACAGACAAATTTTAGTCATCATCCCTATTGCCATGTGTATTAGCAGTAATGATTTTGTGGGAACATAAAAAAACCTAACATCGAAGTCTAAGGTGGGAGCTTCGCTACGCTACGCTCCCACCTTTGCCTTCTGAACCTAACCTAATAGATTCTGATTTCAATGGACAGACTTTTTCGCTCGCTACGCTCGCTCATTTTAATGTGACAGGCTTTGTCCACATAAATTATATTACACATATAGGTATTATACTTATTCGCTAAATGATAATATTTTTTTGCTTAAAAACACAAGATAAAATTATACACAAAATGGGATGTATGGCGGACCCCAGCGGATTGGATCGGTTGTCATTTAGATTTTCAATATTTTGAAAGTCGCTATTTAAACTGTCGATATTATATTTGACGACGTTTTAATACATATACCAATCGACATTTTGAACATTCGATTTTTTAATCGTGTGGTATTTTACTCGTAGGCATTTCAGACTTCGTTATAATGATTTTGGATATTTTAACCGTTCGCTATTTTAACTTTCGATATTTTGAACTTCGCTATTTAAACTGTCGATATTTTATTTGACGACATTTTAATACATATACCAAATAACTTTCGACATTTTGAACATTCGATTTTTCAATCGTGTGGTATTTTACTCATAGGCATTTCAGACTTCGATATAATGATTTTCGATATTTTGACCGTTCGCTGTTTTAACTTTCGATATTTTGAACTTCGTTATTCAAACTTTCGATGTATTGATTTTCGGTATTCAGATACGTACCCGAAACAGAGTTGCCTCCCTGACGCGACACGAGCGCGACTGCTCCGACGGCGTCCTATGGCGTCGTATCCGACCGGCTGGACTGCCCGATACAGCAGCATTTGATGCTGCTCCGGCAGTCCGGTAGAGACCGTTGGTGTGGTATATATTACTATTTTTTTAATTTATATGTTATTATTATTATTTAGGTTTATTGTGATTTACTAATCATAGTCTATAAGCTTAAAATTGTTACGACTACGGTCTGAAATAAATATTTCAATTGCAATTTTCAATTTCTACTAGCGTTGACGCTAACAGGGTTTCACTTTGGCTAGAGAACCAGTTCGTTTTGCATTTCTCTATCTTTCTACGATTAGGCAATCGTCTCAACACCTACCTAAAAGTAACAACCTCCCACATATCTCGTCCCTTAGCACTTAATATTTCCAAGTGCTCCCCGGAGCCAGTGTCAAATAAGACAAAAAACCCGGTCCAATATGCCGAAATCATAACCCTCTTTATGGGCTGGAGTCGGTGTAACGAGCCCTCGGGGGGCAATTTCGAGATCAGGATTAGATGCAGGACGAGGACGTTATTTTTCAAGATTATCCTTGATAATACCCGCTGTCTCGTGGATTAACAGGATCATGTAGCGGCCGTGGGGTAGACCGTTTGGATGGCGTAAAAACGCGCTTTTATTGGAGACTCAAGATGGTCGCTTGCACAAACACACTATTTCTATACTTATTACGTTTCTCGGGACTTAAACGCTATAATAAACTGTTTATTTATTTACCTCGACCACGGAGTCTGCTAATGACCACGGCCGCTGCAATGCGGCCGAATCGTCGAGGTAAATAAATAAACAATTTATTATCGCGTTAAGTCCCGATAAACGTCAATAGTAAGTGTAAAAATCGCGAGAGTTTAAAACAAACTTTTTCTAAGTACAATTAGCATCACAAATATTTGAACTCAACTCTATTGTGAAATACTTTTGGGATGTGAGTTCAGATGGTTTTAACCATCGTGATCGCTCCGATATATTTGATGCTGACTAGCCTATGGTTTTTGGTGATCGTAGTCCCTGCAAAGGCTATGATCGCTTAGCGAATAAAAAATCAAGCACTAAAATAAGCGATTGAACGATAATCGAAAAGCAAACATACCATCGATAAACACCACCAGAAAGAATCTCTTCGAATAAAAACGACGTTTAAGTATAAGCCCCACCCCTCAATATGCGTTTTCAGTAATATAACTTTATGCTTCTGTCATAATTTTGCAGTAATTTTTACGTGTTAGCAAAAGTTTAAAAACTCAACGAACTTTGATTTATGATATACATTCCTAACTTTTAAAGAGAGTTCACTTCGTTATAATTTATATCAAGTAACTGCTGCGTTTTTAAACTAAGTGAGTAGTCTCTTACTCGCCGAGCGGACTGTGTGATATTTATTTTACATTACTTAGATTGAATGGGAAAAAAACGGAAGCAGACATTTTGAAAAGCGTTTTTGTTGCGGGCTCGTTATTTAAATTGTTACATTGTGCCTCCGTGACGTCGTCAACATATACTCATTCTGCGGAGATTTGGATGGAAAAATGGTATTTAAGTTAAGTGGAAAGTAATTTCTTGTGCAATGAGGTTTGCACATTAATGTTTCTTGTCGTAACTGTGTAGTTACTAATACAATAGCGATACGTCAGTTACTGTATTATAGCTGGAAGTGGGACGATAGTAAATTAAGGGAAATTTTGGATATAACAATGGTATTAACGTTAGTTGGAAATTAATTCTGAACATTCTGATTATTAAATTTAAATGATATGTAGTGACATCACAAAGAAAAATCATGGGCATAACATGACTTGGCCCCCATTCTGGCGCTCATCGAGATTTATCTGACGTTCGAGATGTGTCAAAATATGACAAAAAGAGCTGTCAAATCTCTTTAAAATCTTTTGAAGAGATTTAACAGCTCTTTTTGGCTTGTCTCGAGTGTGACTTCATCTCTACTGACGCGAGAATTGCCTCCTTGAACCAGGAGCCGCAGCAAATAATTTCTGCCAATGCCTAAGATTTTTCTTTGTGATGTCATTGCATATCATATATTTATGTTAGTCTTTAAGGCAATCTAAGGGACTATGCAGCGTCAAATAAATTTATTCTATTATATTATAAATTATCTGTTAGAATTAGCTCATCACGTTTCACCATAATCTGATAACAGTGGGACTTCACGAGGCATTAATGTTGATGAATACAATTTCAAGTTGTCTCAGTCATTAGTTTACGATTAGGAAGTTAGTAAACTTTGGTAGACATAGAATTCAATTAAAACCATTCAACTAGCTTTTACCTGTTACTATGCTCGCGTGTAAAGTTACATAAAGTATTACACAAACCCCTAGTATACCCTATTCTATCTAGGGGCAAGGGGGTTCCACTTCGCACTGTAGGTACGCTCGACCGCGTTGCCTATGGCATAGGCAAATTGCAGTAGGCTGTCGCGCTTGCTCGCTCACCCCCGCCGTATCAGTGTAATTGAAAACGAATGCTGCGCAACCCTAGCGTGTCGCCGGGAGTAGCGGAGAAAGGGGGGCGCGGGCGGCGCGTTGCTTTTGACTGGCGCATGGTGTATGAAGTAATATGAACTTTTTAAGCGTGTGAATAAAGTTAGAATTCGTTTAATCGCGGTCGTAAAAGAGAAGTTTCTGTACGTTAGTACTATTATTTATTCTGTGCTGGGGGCAGCTGTACCTGTGGAAACTCTAAATCTTAGAGCTCTACTCTCTCATCGTCCGAGCAATCCCCACGTTTTTCTATTCCCTGCCTTCAGGTCGAAGAGAAGGCAGGGAATAGAGAAGCATGATGAATTCTCCAGCGTTTTCATCGTTGTTCATTACCGATCCTTAATGTATTAACGATACACCTAAATTTTAGCACCAATTTCTGTTAAAACTAGTATCAACTTTGAGTATAGCTTCTGTTCTTGCCTGAAGTACTTATTTGTAGACCTGTATTTCAACAATTAACGAAGGAACGGTAATTAGCAACGGTGGAAACGCTGGAGAATTATATAGCTTTAAGATTTATAGAGTGTCCACTATCATACCTGCCCTATTGTTGTCTGTCTGTCTGTCAGTCTGTGTGTATTTCAAGGGTAATTTGTAGGTACTCGAAATAAATCACAGGTATAGAATATTTGAGATTTTATATACATAGAATGGTTTTTTATTCTAGTTTCATTGGAATCATTTGATTCTTGTTTTTATTTTATCTTGCTGACAAACTCGTAATTGTTAAAATTGAAGGTATTAAAACGGGTTGTCAAGGGATCGGCGATTCTCTTGGGGTAGCTGGTTCCCTTGGGCGGCGGGAACCTCTTCGCATCAAGTAGCTTGTTAAAAAAAAAACTTTTGTTATGTTTAACAAAATTAAGCAATTCTGTATGTACCAGCGACCGTAAGATTCGAACTGTAGGTATAAATTGGATGACAAATTGCCCTCAAAACTTTATTGTTCCCAACTACAATTTGTATTCCGCCATTTTGGCGGATGAATGTGTTTTTAAGGACACTTAAGGGAATTTATTCCCGTTTTCAATATTTTGTTTTAGGCCCCACATTTCGGTTGTTGCCGAGCGAAATTATAACGATCGAGATTTTGTAACGCCTCGTTATTAGCATCATAAAACATCTACTTTATTTGAATGTATAGTAACTTGGATTAAAATGTATCCTTATAAACTGGAACAAATTACCTTGCTACTCCGCGAAACCAGTGCCGTGCTAGTGCAAGATAGTTGCGTCTGTGCGACATATATATTTTCATGCAAAGCCCACCCTCCTCCGCTTTCACAGGAAACAACATATATCACACAGATTCAACTATATACGCTACCCCTCCTTTCCTGCCCACGTTTATTTGTTGCGTTAACAAGCGTTAAATGAAGTTCTCGCAACTTACAATTTATATTTACTGAACAAACTGCAACAAATTACCTTGCTACTCCTCGAAACCAGAGCTATGCATATGCGAAACAGCTGCGTCTGTGCTAAATATATAATTTTCATGCAAAAATCCATCGTCCTCCGCTCCCGCATAAAACAACATACATCACAAAGACTCAACTATTAACCACCACCTACACAACACTAACTACACGACCTACTCGCGTTTCGCCCCTATGCGAGGCATCATACGGATCTGAAATAGCTACGTCCGTTCGCTACTAGTGTAAAATAAAGAGTCGCCCACAAAGTAAGTTTTTCTGAGCAGTTCTTTGCGCTTCGGAGTTTAAACAACCAACTTTAAAGAGTTTCCTCTCCGCTGCCAATATACGAAGTGTCGATAGTTGGGAAGTTTATTCATAAATTCGAAGAACACTTCATACTCAAAGTAAAAGCTAAATCTGTGGTTTTTCCAACGAGTTACAGCTTAAAGCTTTTTAAATACATTGTTTTTTTTATAAAAGAGGAAGGCTAACGAGAAGGTGGGTCACCTGATGTTAAGTGATGATCACCGCCTATAGCTCTTAATTTAGGACACACAGGAAGAACTAGTGACTTTACTTTATACTATGTAGAGATAAGGATAAAGACGATTAGTTAAAATCTGATTTATCGCTTCCTTTCGAGTATGTCTTAGGTATTTGTCATCCAAATGATTAAAAAAGTTAGGTACTTAAAAGTTTAGGGAATAATGGTTATATAGGCATTCAAAATTGTCTCCATTTCAAAGCAAACCAACTCAGTTTACTTCAATCGAAACGAATAACCGCGATGGCTCAGATTTTTCCGTCAAACCCAACTTTTCCCAACTAACAAGCAGTAAATAATCTCCTGGAAACTTTGCCTCTCGCTCATCCACTCTTATCATTTACTTGGCAGATTCAATCTCTTACAAGCCACACTTAAGGCGTCTACACACGGCCCTAAATCACAATTGGCGTTGTAAATCCCGCGCCGCAGATAAAGCAAGAACGTGTGTCGCACCCTAATATCTTACTATCTAGTTTATGGAGCAGTTTGGTTTTTTACACGCGTCATTGGGGATCAGGTGAACGTGGAATGTAGTTTTTGCTACCAAGGGGGCTTGCCAGTGTCAATGACCTTTTAACCGCCATTTTGTGACTATAATCCTATAGACTTGAGGGTGCAGGTGTCAGCAGACTGTTTCTTTATGAAATAGGAACGCAAAGAAGCAAGTGGGTCACCCGATGGTAAGTGATCACCACCGTCCATATAGACATCTGTAACAAAGGGATTGCAGATGTGTTGTCAACCTAGAGGGCTAAGAATACCTCTTGTGCCAGTAATTGCACTGGCTGTCTTGCTCTCCTCGCCGGAACACAACAGTGCAAGCACTGCTGCTTACCGGCAGGATTAGCGAGCAAGATGGTGGTAGCGATCCGGACGGGCCTTGCACAAGGTCCTACCACCCGCAAAACTTGCCAGTATCAATGACCTTTTAACCGCCATTTTGTGACTATAACCCCATAGAGTTGATGATGCAGTACCTTTACCATGGGTACAGTGCACCTAGCCGTAACCGTACTCGCTAGCAACGGCGTAAACGATTTGTATGGGGAATTGTACAGCGCCTCTAACGCTCACTTAGAGAACTAAAAATCGCTAGTATGAGTCCAATGGTAAATTACCTATTGTAATCAAAGCGCTAGTGACTAAAGTTTTGTAGCTGTTGCCGTAGAACATCTGTACCATGAGTCACGAATTTGACACGTCATCGAAAAATACCGTATCGACTATGGTTAACTCTTTCACTGACAAATAGGAGCATATTTAACCGCTATCGACTGTAGTAACGTAATATGAATTTTCAATAGAAACTCATGGTAAGTAATAGTACAACAGCTGTCAGCAGATTAAAATACTCAAGCAATAACGAGATTTCTTCCAGTTGATTAGTGTTCAACAATTCTGTTAGCAATACCTAATACAGTATGATAATAATACTAAAAACGGTCTCCGCCGTGAACATTAAAGTCTCAAACAAGGCTTAAAGGAAGCACTTGTGATGTGAATGTCTTATATCTAATTTATTTCACTAAAAAGTGTAATATGTTAAATAGCTAAGTTAGTTTTTAAATAGTTTTAAGCCGGGCAATACAAAAACTCTTCAAGTTAGCCATGCATACCGAATTGTCATTGTCACAAGTCAGGTAAGGTTGTTGATAATAGGGGCCTAAAGCCATCAAGTTTCAAACCAAAAGAACCATTAAATTCCAACACATTCATACGTGCCCCATTATCATCCATTCCTACGTTCACACGATGCGTAAAAACCTTTCGAGTAGGAATTGGTATATTTCATACGTATGAAATATACCCATCAATAAATATATTTCAGCCGAAGACACGTTTACGATCCCTGAAATATTCAATTTATTGCACGAACATTAACATTATAATGGGAGACGCGAGCTGAATATATTAATTAAAATTGTATTTTTAAACGAAATTGGCCATAATTCTGATGTGATTTTAATGGCTTCGACGTTCTCCACCACAGGCTCTAAGTGACTATTGCCAATTTAGCCACTTTTTCGCTAGATCTGGCGATTTTTGCGACTACATTAGCGACTTATTTTGCTAGTGTTTCATATATTTTAGCGACTTCTTATGTCCAATGCTCATTTAGTGACATATTTTAAGCTCCATTTTAAAAGCGTAGGGTTTTTAAACATGAATGAAAGAAACGATTTCTGGGTCCGCCTGGCTGCGAGCCAATAGCGAACATTCCGCGGCGTCTAGACGTCTTTCGTACGGCTTTAATAATAAACTATTATTTCTATGAAAGCATCAGATGACGGAGTAACCCAAGGTTTCACAATTTAAAGTAGACTCATAGGTTTTTACCCGACTGCCGCCAGAAGGGAGGGTTATGCATATTATTTATAACGTTATCGGGATTTTAACGCGATTAAAGTATATTATTATTGTTAATTTACCCCGACGTTTCGGCCATGTTACAACGGCCGTGGTCACGAGCAGACTTTAATCGCGTTAAATTCCCGATAACGTTATAAATATGTGTGAAAATCGCGAAAGTTTAAAACAATTTGGGTGGGTTATGTTTTTTGGCAGTGGATGTCAACTACTGCACTGAAAAAACAGTTTTGTTACACGTAACCAAAGTGACGTAAAAAATCAAGTAAAAATTACACCTCGTTGAGTTTCTTGCCGGTATCTTCTCATCAGAGGTTTTTCCGAACCGGTGGTAAATTTTTTGACATTCATAAGTGCTACCTGTAAGCCTAATCTGAATAAAAAAAATTGACTTTGACTTTGACTTTGACTACTGTACCATTACCATGAGTTTCTATCGAAAATTCATATTACGTTACTACAGTCGATAGCGTTTAAATACGCTCCTATTTGTCAGTGAAAGACTTAACCATAGTCGATACGGTATTTTTCGATGACATATGTCAAACTTGTGACTCATGGTACCAATGTTCTACGGCAACAGCTATAAAACGTTAGACACTGACGTTTAGATTTCGATAGGTAATTTACCGTTGGACTCATACTAGCGATCTTTAGTTGTCTAAGTGAGCGCTAGAGGCGGTGTACAATTGCCCATACAAATCGTTTACGCCGTCGCTAGCGAGTACAGTTACGGCTAGATGCACTGTACTTATGGTAAGGGTACTGAACTATTTGTTACACTTTACCTTACTCTTTTTTGTAAATAACTCATCAAATGTTTATCAGTAGCAAATAGTTTTGCTAATTTAAACGAACTTTGATTACCAGTAAACCAAAATCACGACTAACCAAACTAGTTTGGTTGTCCCTTTTTTTAGTATGGTAAAAACCATTTTGCGGGTGGTAGGGCCTTGTGCAAATTCCGTCAAAGTCAAAGTCAAAGTCAAAATATTTTATTCAGATTAGGCTTACAGGTAGCACTTATGAATGTCAAAAAATTTACCACCGGTTCGGAAAAACCTCTGATGAGAAGATACCGGCAAGAAACTCAACGAGGTGTAATTTTTTTAAATAAATCAAAATTACAATGTTATTTTACATCTCAAATATTCAAAATTTTTACAATTTAACAATTTAACACAGCAGGTGTACAATCTTTGGGGCCAGGGATCGCCAATACAGATCGGGATCATTTCCAAACATCCTTGTCCAAGATATAGTCATTGATTTTATAATACGCCCGAGAAATTAATGTCTTCTTGACAATAGATTTAAATTTTGTATCATTTAGTTCAGTTATGTTTTTTGGAATTTTGTTGTAAAATCTTACACAATTTCCCATGAACGACTTATTGGTTTTAGCCAGTCTGTAAGTTGGAACTTTAAGCTTTCCTGTGTTTCTAGTAGCCTTTGGCTTATCGACGTTGGTAGGGAAATTGCATATATTTTTCCTAACGTACATGATTATTTCAAAAATATATAGCGACGGTAGGGTTAAGATGTCTATTTCCTTGAAAAATTCCCTTAATGACTCACGAGTATCCATATTATAAATTGCTCTAACTGCCCTTTTTTGCAAAATGAAAACTGACTCAATATCTGCAGCAGATCCCCATAAAATAAGGCCGTACGAAATAATGCTATTAAAATAGGCAAAATAGACCAACCGTGCCGTCGCTACATTGGTTAGCTGCCGAATTTTTCTTACTGCAAAAGCAGCTGAACTCAACCTACTTGCTATCGCTGTGACGTGGGAACCCCACTGCAGTTTAGAATCGAGTGTTATTCCTAAAAACACAGTTGATTTTATGAATTCAATCGTTTGACCATCTAATTTGATATTTGAGACTGAAACTATATTAGTTGAATTTAACAATGAAAATTTAATACATTTAGTTTTATTAGGATTTAATACCAAGTTGTTGGCAGCAAACCATTCAGATACCTTGGACAGGGTGTCGTTGGGTTCAATGAATTCAGTATCTTTCCTATTAACCTTGAAGAGTAAAGAAGTGTCGTCAGCAAACATGACGATGCCTGATCTTCGGCTCACCATATATGTAAGGTCATTTACATAAACAAGGTACAGGAATGGAGCAAGAATTGATCCTTGAGGCACTCCCATCTCGACCACAGATCCCGATGATATTGCTCCATTTATCGCTACCTTCTGATTTCTCTGCACTAGGTAAGACTTGAGTAGATCTAAAGAGATGCCACGAATGCCATAGAAATTTAATTTACAAATTAAGGTGTCATGGTCTACACAATCAAATGCTTTGGAAAGGTCGCAAAAGACACCTATGGCGTCATGCGACTCTTCCCAAGCTTGCAAAATAAATTTAATCAAACTGTGACCTGCATCTGTAGTAGATCTACCCTTAGTGAATCCAAATTGCTGCGAATGTAAGATTTTATTTGTATTGAAATGAGAAATCATTTGCGTTAGCATTATTTTTTCGAATATTTTGCTAAACGCTGGTAGAATGGACACTGGGCGATAATCAGAAGGATTATCCTTATTACCTGATTTAAAGATAGGAACTACTTTACTACATTTCATTAGATTGGGGAATACGCCTACGTCTATACAGTTATTAAAAATGGTAGCCAGAGTTGGCGCAATGACGTCCAAGATGGCATGTAAAACCTTGACTGATACGCCCCACAAGTCTTCCGTCTTTTTTATTTTTAATGATTTAAAGGATTTAAGAATATCGAAAGGAGAGACTTTTGTAAATTTGAATTGACTAATGTTTTGGATACTAACATTTTGTTCTAATAGGGCTTCAGCGAATTTTGAAGAGGACGCGAGACACTTTGTCGTTTTGGCGGGAATTTCTGAGAAGTGTGTATTAAATTCGTCAGCTACTTTAACGGCGTCCGTTATTATAGTATTATTTATTTTTAGTGAAATAGATGAGTCTGTGTTTTTTCGTCGGCCTGTTTCGGTATTTATTATTTTCCAAACTGTTTTAACTTTATCATTTGATAATTTTATTTTATTATTTACGTGTGCTGCTTTTGCTTTATTACATACGATTTTAAATAATTTTGAATAATCCCTAACGTATTGGTGGAAGCGTTCGTCAGTAGTACAGGATTTTCTATCATACAGCTCATATAAGACGTTCCTACTCTTTCTTATTCCAGTTGTAGCCCATTCATTAAATGTTAATTTACTTCCTACTTTAATACGTTTTTTAGCACAGGTTTTATCGAATTCTTTACACACGGTATTTAGGAGTATTTTGAAATGTTTATTGGGATCGTTTGAGATTACTTCTAGATTGGTAATTTTTTGCGCGATGTTGGTTTTGAGACGATCAAGTCTATGTTTATCTAACGGCCTAACTTCTATGATTCGATCTGTACTGCCCTTGGCCCGAGGCAGCTTCACTAATTGCGCTTTATGGTCCGAGCGAACTCCGCTTATAATAGCTTTCTCTAAATATCTACAATTTAAACAAATGTTATCTATGCATGTGGCCGAAGTGGGTGTGACTCTGGTTGGTTCGTTAAAAGAGCAATCTAAATTAAATGACTTTAAAAGAGACACAAACTGATCTCTTTCAACTGATTGTGACAAAATATCTATATTAAAGTCTCCGCAGACTACCACTTTTTTATTACCATTTACAGATTTCCTTAGAACATCTTCCATAGCATTAACAAATATGGGAAGATTTGAAGTTGGTGGTCTATAGATGCACAACGTCCTGATAGCTACCACCATCTTGCTCGTTAATTCTGACGCTAAGCAGCAGTGCTTGCACTGTTGTGTTCCGGCGTGGAGAGCAAGACAGCCAGTGCAATTACTGGGACAAGAGGTATTCCATCTTAGCCCTCTAGGTTGGCAACCCATCTACAATCTCCTTGGAGTTGCGGGTGTCTATAGGCGGTGGTGATCACTTACCATCTTGTGACCCACTTGCTTGTTTTCCTTCCTATTTTATAAAAAAATTGTCCTGGCGTGTCAAACACTGGACCTTTTAACCTTACTCTATTATTTGACTCTATCTTAGAGTTAAGAATGCTAAACTTTATTTCAGGGTAAACATCCAAAAAGATCCATTAAAATTCGTCAGCAAAAAAACCATAGCGTCAAGGAAAGCTCTTAACAGACTTCGTCTCACGGACGTGTATAAATATTTACGTTGTTAGATGGAATTTCATCACTTAAGAGTATTTTTTTGCTAACCTTTCCATGCAGGAAAACGGAAGTCATAACTCAGGGATTTCCCAGTTTCAACCCCCTGGGAAAAAAGGGGTTGTTTTGAAGCCTCTGTGTTTGTTTCTCAATTGCTCTAAATCTGGTAAACATAGAACGGTTTTTTGGCAGTAATTAAGCGCCGTGATAGTTATGTTTGATGGCAAACGATAGAGTTGTTTATAAAATGAATCCTTTTTTAATTAATACCGATGGTAAGTGATTACCACTGCCCATAGGCACCCGCGACACCAAGGAGACTGCAAATGCGTTGCCAAACCAGAGGGCTAAGTTGGAATACCTCTTGTCGCCGGAACACAACAGTGCAAGCACTGCTGCTTAGCGGCAGGATTAGCGAGCAAGATGGTGGTAGGGGTCCATACGGACCTTGCACAAGGTCCTACCACCTGCATAACTATTTATAGGTAGTTACCGGTGTTGGTCACACAAAATTGAATGTTTGAGACTTGTTTTAAGTTATAAATCTGCTTGTTGTGATCGTTTGTTAACCCAAATAAATAAAATAAAATAACTAGCGACCCGCTTCGGCTTTGTACGGGTGCAATTTACTAACATAAACTAAATTAGACCGTATTGTACATAAAAACCTCCGAAAAAATATCTAAATTTTAGTGAAAACCGTATGAAAATCCGTTGGGCGGCTTAGGAGTAAGCGACCGAAGATATCGCACCTTTAGAATTAAAACGACCCATTTCTGAATAATACACGTCCCAAAATTTCACCTTAATTAAAAGACATAGGGTTTAATTTTGGGAAATGTCATATTCAGAATTGAGTCGCTTTAATTCTAAAGGTGCGATATTATGAACAGTCAAGAACTTTTTTACTACTACTTTTAAACTATGTAAAAATTGTCTAAGTTGAATTTGTTGTAGTAATGTGCCGATAGATGGCGCTGTAACATTCAGTCGGATTCCTAGATGGCGCTATCGAGATTTTTCTTATTTTCATTTGACGGCGTCACTGCGGTGATAAAGTTGTGGGTCCTCTTGCTGAGCGCCCTTCTGGTTGCTCGCCCTCTCTCTGGTTAGCTGACAAAGCCGTATGAGGTTACCAGCGCACATCTTTCCAAAAAAAAAGATAAAGCTGTGGCCCTAACATGACTGGCCAAGTTTAGTTTATCTCTATCTGCGTCCCTTTCTTATTACACTAGTTAGACAGAGACACAGGGAGGGGTTAAATAAACCTGGGCTGTCATGTTAGGGCCGCTGAGTTTCATTCAACTTCAAGACCCTGGTGCGCTATCGCACAAAGATGAAGATACTCGTATAATAATAAATAGCGTCAAAAAAAAATTTTAACATAAAATTTATTTTGTATTGGTGAGGTTTTTTTTAATAAAAAAAAATTCACAATAAATAGATTCCTAATTGTCGGTGCAGTTAGTTGCTAAAAATGGTGTTTGGCATGTTAATAAAAATGGAAAAATATTCAGCTTCCAATAACTAACGACCAATCAGAATACTAACAATAAATTTATTGCCACAATGTTTTTATTGGTATTGGCTTAAATTGTATGTAGCAAAAATGAACACCGAAAAATATTTGAATATTTATTGAATATTATTTCAATTTTTGTAAACAAAGAAGTTGATTAGTTTCATTTTTTTATTAGTAATTACAAAACAGAAACCATTCATTCATTCATTGTTGTGTTCCGGCGTGGAGAGCAAGACAGCCGGTGCAATTACTGGCACAAGAGGTATTCCATCTTAGCCCTCTGGGTTGGCTACACATCTGCAATCTCTTTGGTGTTGCGGATGTCTATAGGCGGTGGTGATCACTTACCATCAGGTGACCCATTTGCCTTCCAATTTTCATAAAAAACAAAATTCTTCCGTCCATTTTTTTGAACCAGTGTAATGTACAGTCAAGGAATTTAATTTCCAACCCACCTAAGGTTCAATAGCATATAGCAAACTATCACCATAAGAGCTATAGAGCAGGACGTTAGTTTGGCATATCGACCTTAATGCATTGCGAATGTCAGACGACATTTCAACGAAATGGGTAGGGAATTAAATTCCTTGACTGTACAAGTGTTCGTTTTTTTTCATTTTACGCCCACTTCCATTTAAATAATTCACTATTATGCTACAAACAAAATAGTGTTTTTCGCATGTTTAAAACTAGCGAACGGCCCCTGCTTCGCATGACTACAGTTATAAATATTATGATGCAATTTACATAAAAACCTTAATTGAAAATTCAACAAATGACCGTGAAAAGCCACAGGGAAACTAAACTCACTGTACCACAACATAAGACTGCATCGTTTAGAGGTTTTAAATTTGCTGCAACCAAAATTTGGAATGATCTACCACCACCACTCCGGAATCCCATGCCTTTGGTTGAATTTAAAAAACAATTGAAAATTCACCTACTACAGATACAAAAGGAAATTTAATACGCCCAAACACGCACACACACGCGCGCGCACACACGCGCGCACACATACGCGCGCGCACACACACACACACACACACACACACACACACACACACACACACACACACACATACAGATGATCTAGAGCCATCTATTCTATCTTAGCATTGCGCACTTGGACTGACTGACTGACTGAAGAGTACAAGATTGGCATTTTGTTTGTTTAATTGTTTAACAGTTTTTAAGGTTGTATTTTTTTAAAATTATTTCTATTGTTCTCTTTACCTACTGTGTGTGTCAGGAGTTACGACTAACCACTGTAAAGGGGCCAATCTAAAAATCAGCGCGGGGTACTTCCACCTCGCACATGCTGAGATTGGGACCCATTGCCAAACAGCTGTATTGTTGCTTTCTCACTTTCTTTTATTGTAATTATCATTATTTGTCTTTCCAACTACCTGCTGATATCTATGTGGTGGCAATAAACGTCTTTTTATTTTAAAACTATATCAAAACCAAATGCGTCGTTTAGAAGCAGTAAGCTGTCGGAGATATGAGGGCAGATAGGAGCAGGGGTGCAATTTTTGAATATCACCAGGTGACTTGACAAGAGCTCACTAAAATGGCCGAATATCTATGAAAAACGGCTATTTTGGTAAACTTTATTTACCCGGTGAGATGCAAATGCAATTTTTGAATCTCAACAGGTGACTAAAGTTGACCAAAATGGCCGCATTTCTATGAAACACGGCCATTTTGGCGAGCTTTAGTTACCCGGTGAGATTCATAACTCGCACTCCGGATAGCGACTTTGTTTAATACTATGTAAAGATAAAAATAACTCATTAAGTAAGTAAATATTAAGTAAGAATTAACCCTCTTATTCATAAATAATTAACAATTTTTTTAAGCTAACAAATGTTTTGCCCCTTTCATTTGAGGGCAAACGTCACAATGACAGATAAAGATATAAAACATGTTAACTAACAAACGTTTACGAAGCGTTTATGAATAAGGGGGTAAGTATTTATATTTAAAATACATGCACTGGTTATTAATAAAAAAACCGGCCAAGCGCGAGTCGGACTCGCGCACGAAGGGTTTCGTACCATTATCTATAAAAACGGGGGGGAAAAATCACGTTTGTTGTTTGGGAGCCCCCTTAAATACTTATTATATTCTGTTTTTTAGTATTTGTTGTTAAAGCGGCAATAGAAATACATAATCTGTGAAAATTTCAACTGTCTATCTATGACGGTTCATGAGATACAGCCTGGTGACAGACGGACGGACAGCGGAGTCTTAGTAATAGGGTTCTGCTTTACCCTTTGGGTACGGAACCCTAAAAAGACCTTACAAATGTTAATTGAAAGCAAACATTTAACCTCACTGTGTTTGCCTGCGTAAAAATGTATTACAAGTAGGCCTTTAAAAAACACGGTTTGTAATTAATTTTTTTTCACAGAGGAAACGTGCAAATTTTGGTCTACAAAAGCATCAAAGAGTTTCTCTAATTATTTCACCGTGAATTTTTGTAATGTGGTTTTTTTCCAAAACTCATTTTCTTTTGACTAATTTTGGGTTTACACGATTCAATTTAACGTTGCCCTCTAGTGCCTCTATGTAAAAAAAAAAACATCATCATTCTCTTAGCCCTTTTTCCCGGTACAATCAGCCTCAGAAGTATTTAGTTTATTTTTATTATTTATTAGACCACTTAAGAACCTTGTCGTACTAACGGATGAATTGAGAGTCACTCGATTTGTCACATCACTGACGGCGACAAAGTACTAAAATTTTCAGCTACTTCTGAGGTCAACCTCAACGCTCAACGGTCAACTGAACGCTTTGACCATGATCCTAGATTGGACAGGTCAGGTACAGTCAACCAATTTGATTTACAGGCCACTGTAGAACGTTGTCGCAGTGTGTTATCGCTGGGATATTATGACTTTTTTCTACTGACAAACAAAAACCATACATTTTGTTTTAAAATTACTTTCGACTAACTGCAGACTGTTTTTTGGCGAATGTTACACTCCTTGTCTTTTTTTTATGTAATAGGCAAGCAAACAAGCAAGTGGGTCACCTGATGGTAAGTGATCACTACCGCCTATAGACACCCGCAACACCAAGGAGATATTTAAGATGCATTGCAAACCCGGAGGGCTAAGATGGAATACCTCTTGTGCCAGTAATTGCACCGACTGTCTTGCTCTCCACGCCGGAACACAACAGAGCAAGCATTGCTGCTTAGCGGCAGGATTAGCGAGCAAGATGGTGGTAACAATGCACAGAGTCGCACCACCCGCAAAAGTGTATTTACTTTCTTGCTTTCTTTCAAAATTCGACCAAACGATTACGACATTAGGGAAACAAAGTTCTCGCTTGCTAAATTCGGAGAATATAAATCAACAAAATCTATGAATAATATATTTATTTTTTCGCCCACTCCTCGGATAACATCGAACCTTGAGAGCGGTTTCGCACTACGTCCGATCCGAACCCGTCAAAACATGGGTCTAGAAAACTCGAACCTAATTTGGATATTGTTACTAGTCCGATCCGAATCCAATCCAAACCCGTGAAAATATGGGTTATTTCCAACATTTTCAATTAAAGTAAAAACTTCGCAGGGAAACATAACGCTAATAACAATGTGCGCATGCGCTCGCTGCAACACTGAACTAATACACGGAATGCCTGCCGCTTCACGTCACCCAGCCGCATACCCCGCCCGCCCCGCTGCCTCTCTGCTCGTACGCAGCTCGGCTTTAACTCGGACGCAGTGCACGAGCGTTCATCATCAAGTAATAACATGGCTACTTCGATCCGTCAAAAATCTTCTCCGGAATGGAGATTCTAGAATGACGGAAAGAAATCGGATGACGGAGATCGGATCTAGTGCGTAAATTACCATAGAAATAGTTCTACGGTTACTACGGATCATATTTTCACGGATTCGAATCGAACGTAGTGCGAAACCGCTCTGATACCGTTTGCCGGTTATATCACGCATGTCAAATATCCATCATTTCAGTGGCTTCCACCAAAATTCTCAATGAAAATCTAACCTAACACCCCATAACACTGAACTCAATTTCCAGCAATATCTTTCGTACCGAACAGTAACTGCAAAACCTCGTATATGATCCATAGTGGCGTACTAAAAGTATCCTTAGTTGGTTAGGATATGGTATATTTTGAATTGAAGGTTGAAATGGTATGTGATCTTTTGAAAGTTAGATTATTGCTTCAGAACTTGCAGTGAGATCAAAGTGAAATGCCATTAACGCTCATGATATAATGTATTATTACGACTATTATCCCCTGAGGGGAGCCAGAGGCATTTACCGAATATTTCCTACGTCGTAAATGATAAGGGATCAGAACTATGACGTAAATGAGGATATATTGGTACGTTTGTACGTCAGCTCTTGTACGTCATGAATTAATATGTACACAAATACTAGATTTTTTTTGTGTCAATCACCAAATCAGCGAAGGTTGTCGGATTTACAGAGACAGTTTATAGATTCAGGCGTTACTTTGCGGAAGTCCATAGTGATACTAATGGAAACAATTTCTTTAATAATCCGCGAACCCAGTGTCAGCAATCGAGAAAAAGACAACGCCTGTGCTGAATACCTTATAAAAGAAAAAAATCAAACAACACAAAACGCGACCACAACCAAACCACCAACACCAAAAATACCACTCGACACGTTTTTCACCTCTCCACGAGGCATCATCAGGAGCTATTGACCTCTCGACTGTCAGTCGACGAATGAAGTTGCCCAGAATGGTCGGCCCTAATTTACAGAGAAACTAAGCCGAGAGCCGGTGTAATTACTGTGCACGAGAGGTATTCTATCTCAGCCCTCTGAGATGGCAATGCAACTGCAATCTCATTGGTGTTGCGGGTGTCTATAGGCGTTAGTGATCACTTACCATCAGGTGACCCACTTGCTAGTTTCCCTTCCTATTTTATAAAAAAAATACCTATTAACAAACTCTCACAGTTTACGGTCTTGATATTTATTAGCTTCCGTAATTCTTCAAATTCCATAAAAACTGTTTCATTACCTTTTGAAAGCAACGAGTTTATTCGACGAACGCTTTCAGGCAGTAACCCAATAAATAAGTGGATCCGGGCGCAACTCGATTTCCTGAAACCTGAAAGTTTTCATGTAGGTTAGTAGGTTGTTGGAAGTCATTTCGATGGAAACTGCTGCACTTGATACGTAAAAAAAGGCGCACAACTACAATATGTTCTTACTTAGTATTCTGGACTCACATTCTTGCAAAAAACACTTTGACTTTGACTTTGAGTAGTCACCGGAACAAATTTTCTGTGTTTGTACAGTGAGTTATAATAAAAAAAAATTGTTTTTGTAGTTGTTTTTCTTCAATTGTTTTTTTATTCAGTGATATTTTTTTGTTTGTACTGTGTTACATTTTTTTTATGTTTACTAACCAGAATTTTAGGGATTATACTAATACTGACTAAAGGCAGATCGCCACAAAGGAACAAACATACATACAAAGGCTGATAAACACATAACCCTCCTTTGCGGCGCGCAGTCGGGTAAAAAGGATAAAATGTATGTATTTGCCTGTAATAATTAATTTCTTATAAGTATTATAAACCAATTTAATTTACCTACATTATTAAAGGACTTACTGAAAACGCGAAACAAATAATATACAAAAAAATCCCATTACGTTTCTGAACGTGATTAATAGTTTAGTTTTTAGGTATATTTAATAGAAACTTTTGTACGAAGTCATCATTATGATGAAATGATATTTGTACAAATGTTCGAGGTATCAGTAAACACCTCAAAAAGGAACCTTCAACCCCCCTACACTCTCAAAATACCTCTCATCCATGACAGTTTTAAGTATCACTTTTAGTTATCCTGCACACCTTACCGTTTTTTTTTAATTTTATACTATACCAATTTACAAAACTATACAAATTATTTTCCCTGCTTACCTGTATTCGGCTTAATTTAATCGAATTAACGGAAAAAAATAAAATATTCCTTAAATATTACTAACTTTTTCACTGTCAACATTTTAAATTAAAAAAACCAACAAAAAATAAATGTATTAAAAAAACGAAATCCAATTAATTCCGCCCCGCTGCAAATTAGTTCCAAGAAACGGTTCCCAAAGAAATCCGTGAATTTCGTTTAATTGTAATAAAAAGAGGAATCGAATTATTTCCTCAAAGGGGTTTATTGCCTCTTCAGAAAACGTTCTTAATTATAATGAGAAGGTCCTGAAAATTCCCTTATTATTTAGGGTTCTCTCGGTCTTCATTATCATAAAGAATTGCAAACCTTAAATGGCAGTGAAAAGGCACAGTAGGTACATACTTAGCTCGTTGGATCGATAGCCGTTGGAAAGTTTTTGAGACCACGTACCGGAAGACGAAGTGTTGGTGCCTCCCACAAGGTGGACCGATGGTCTGGTGAAAATCACGGGACACCGATAAATAAATAAACAAGTGGTAATCCCAAAGTAAGCAACTAAAGCTGCTTGTGTTATGGGTACTGGACAACGGAAGTACATGCTTATATAGGTAAATAGATACTTAAATTCATATAACATCCAAGACTCGGGTACAAACATTCGTATGCATCACACAAACATTTGCCTCTCCCGGGAATCGGAACCGGAACCTCAAGCTTTGTAGTCAGGGTCACTAACCGCTAGGCTATCCGGTCGTCACCGGATGGACCGACCCATGGACGCGAGCAGCGCAAGTCCGACCCATACAACCATTTTGGTCATTATGTAGTACCTGTTCTGTCACTGTTTTTTTTTATGAAATAGGAAAGGAAACAAGCAAGTGGGTCACCTGATGGTAACAAAGAGATTGCAGATGCGTTGCCAACCCAGAGGGCTAAGATGCAATACCTCTTGTGCCAGTAATTACACCGGCTGTCTTGCTCTCCACACCGGAACACAACAGTGCAAGCAGTGCTGCTTAGCGGCAGGATTAGCGAGCAAGATGGTGGTAGCGATCCGGACGGACCTTGCACAAGGTCCTACCACCCGCAGTTACTTCACTAGTAACAAATCTAGACGCTGTAACCGCTTAGTTTTGACTCGTCGACAATAAGTGGAATTTTCGAAACATAAATACTAAATTTTGGGGATGAAACCAGTGTGACCAACTTCAAATTAGAGATCCTGCCCTACTTAGGCTAGAAAACTGACAAATCCTGCCAAAGCCAAACTCTTATGGCTAAGCTCCTTTTAGACTGGGTTTACAATCAGAGTTTATGAGCGATAAAAACGGAAAAACGCGGCAATGGCTGTCTCTGGTTGGGCAATGGCCACGTTTTTGCGTTTTTATCGCTCGCAAATGCTTACTGTGAACCCAGTCTAAGGCTATACTGCCAAACGTGCCAGCTTATATTGCAATCCTGCCAGATTTTGAAAACTTCAACCGATCCTGCCAGAAGTCAAAATGAAGGGCTAAACCTGCCAAAAAGGCAGGATCCTGCCACATATGGTCACACTGGATAAAACCACACACAGCCGTAAAGAGTAGTAACGATGGCTGATCTGCGACCAGACTTTAGGAGCAGATTATTTTGTTACCAAAATTTCATTCGCCGCGACCAGATTTGGTTGTATCGAAACCGGTTTTGATCAGTTTTGTTTCAAGAATGCTACAGATAAAATAAATATCATAGCACAAAGTAACCTTCTCGCGTCTTAATACGGTTCGCGCTTGGCATGTTTTTTATCAACAAAGCAAAAACACCGAATGAAACTTGCTTCTTTTTCTTTTGAAAGAGCAAGAATTAGGAAGCGGTTTTCGCTCGAAACGTTACGATTCCTCAACTTTTGAATTTCTTTGAAAAACATCGAAATGGAAATCTAAACAAGCTTAAACTGGGACCTGTTTGTATTTTAGGGTAATAACTTTTAAAAGAGAACGGACACTTTGGTGTGGGTTTTGTAACAATTCTTGTACCATTGGGTTTGTTAATGTCTGTTAATCATGTATTTATTTATTTAGTCAAATAAAACTTTACAGCATTACTAAGACCCTAAGAACTTAAGATTTTGAAAAGTTTTTTTTTTCAAATACAAAAATTATGGTCAAAATTAAGTTTTTGATCTTATTTTGACTCTTAAATTATAGCAAATTTAAGCAATTGAAGTACCTGGCTTACTTAGGAACCAAGGCTACTACATAGCAAAATTTCATTTCATTTTATTTCTTCATTGCAAATCATGTTCATTAAATACAGGTGATATAAATTAATTACAATTTGTTGATATTGGCCTCCAAAATAGTAACGCCTAAACCTTCTATTTAAATTACAGTTTTTTTGGTATAGAAAACTATTATTTCCTTTTTTTAAAATATAAAGTGGGTCACCTGATGGTAAGTGATCACCACTGCCCATAGGCACCTGCAATATTAAAGAGAGTGAAGATGCGTTGCCAACCTAGAGGGCTAAAATGGAATACCTCATAATTATTTTTGTTCAATAAAGTCAAAGTCAAAGTATCATTAATTCATTCTGTATTAATTATGTTTTCATGTAATTTAAAGTTTTAATGAATAAATTATCTTATCTTATCTTATCTATCTTATCATTCTTTAAATAATTGCATTTTGTATCATTTTGTTCAGTAATGTTTTTTTTCAAATTTTGTTGTAAAACGAAGTTTCCCATTAACGACTTATTGGTTTTAGCCAGTCTGTAAGTTGGAACTTTAAGCTTTCCCGTGTTTTTAGTAGCCTTTGGCTTATCGACGTTGGTGGGGAAATTGCATATATTTTTCCTAACGTACATGATTATTTTAAAAATAGATACTTAGCAACGCACGGTAATTGCCCTTTGTATAATAGTATTTTATGCAACTGCTATATAATGAGATGTTTTAAGGCCTAATTATTTACAGTTGCATACATTACTTTATCTACACACATATCATAACTGCAAAAAACCGTAACAGCAAAAAACCAACAAACGAGTGTCAAACAAGTATGGCGGCAATTCGATCTATCCGTCAAGACGAACGTTTTTTTAAATCATAGACAAAAGAATGAAGTCCCTATTGTCATGTCACTCGAGATCAAATGTCGTGCGTTTAAATTAAAAAATCATACTGAGTTGACGTTTCGTATCGATAACTGTTTTAATAGCTGTGGATACTAGAATAGAGACCAACTTGAATTTTAACAGCTGTTCCAAATTTAAACTCATAACGTCACGAAATAATGTGATCACCAATAAACACAGACTACTAAGAGATACTACTCAATAAAGAACAGATTACCTACTACCACAGACAAGAAAATTCTTATAATAACATTGGTTGTAATAATGCTGGTCATTTTCTACGGTTTTTGAACGCGTTATTAAGCATTTATGATATGTGTGTAGATAAAGAATTTTACGTACATACGTATTCGCTTTCCGCAGGAAGAAGCTACAATGAGGTTAAGTAATGTTGGCTGACATTAATCCAGTTAATATTTTGTATTAAATCATCTTAAATTACAAACTCAATTATATTATAAGCCAGACTGAAGGCAATTCCGCTAACTCCAAGAACGTCGCCTCCATTTTAATTGTCAAACAAAGGCATTTAGGTATTTAATGTGTTTACATAATCCAAGCCAGTACAGTCACCACCAAATATATCGGAGCGGGCGAATGGTCAAAACTATCTAAACTCGACTCTATTGTCTAAAGGCGGTGGTAATCACTTACCATCAGGTGACCCACTTGCTTGTTTGTCTTCCTATTTCATTTAAAGAAATTGTCAAATTAAAATGCTATGCAATGACAACACAAAGAAAATTTTGGGTAATGGCAGGACTCGAACCTGCAACCTTGCGTTTTCCAGTTTCGCCACATTACCACTACCATACCCTGCGTCCAAGATATCGTCATTGATTTTATAGTACACCTGAGTAATTAATGTCTTAGTGACAATATATTAAAAGTTGCATCATTTTCTGAATTTAATTGATTTAGTGAATTTCATTTTCTGACCGGGACAGCAATAAACACTTAGCCCAGACGAAGCCGCGATAAAACAGCTAGTGATGTCTATATTTATTTTAAAGTCAATCGATGTAAAATGTCCGTTAAAACCAAAGCCCGATCTGCGACCCTAATGGCCCCTTACGACCGCGCCTGGAGTGCCAACGAGTGCCAGTGGAGTGCCAGTGGAGTGCCAGCGAGTGCCCACAAGTGCCAGCCAGCGCATTTGAAAACATAAAGTAAAACTTTTATGTTAGCGTATGTCTGAGCTCAGAAATGTTTGGATCCTGAAACACGGAATTCTAGCTCAACATCCAAAGTCTTACCCTCTTAAAAACGCTGCGTATGCCCATGTTAGTTAACATATGTGATAAGTCTATATCTGCCACTGTGAAATTTGTCCTCGTATGAAAGAAACAAAAGATTACCGCTTATTTTTTATGTTACTTAATTGGAAGTCAAACTAGCAAGTGGATCATAATAATGGTTAGCTATCACCACATTCCGTAAGCACCCGCAACACCAAGGAGACTGCAATGCGTTGCCAACCCAGAGGGCTAAGATGGAATACCTCTTGTGCCAGTAATTCCACCGGCTGTCTTGCTCTCCACGCCGGAACACAACAGTGCAAGCACTGATTAGCGGCAGAATTAGCAAGCAAGATGGTGGTAGCAATAAATGACCCAAGGATAAAGTATAAACAAATATCAAAAAACTACCATTTAAAACATAAAAATATAAGTTTTAAAATTTACTGAGTAACTAAAAAATAAAAACTACTGCTCCACTAGCAAATGAAATAAATATTTGATGTAATTTTCCGAAGCTGAGTTATAGCACAAAGTCGTTTTCGATAAATTGAATTTGAGTAATGAAAAACATCAAAGACTATTTTGTGCGCTGAAAACAGCTTTTTGTTCAATAAAACGAATTGAATAACTTACTGACTGCCCACTTTTAACAGTTTCAGGTGATTTTTATAAAGAAGCAAAAAAAAACATTTAGAATAAATAGTCGACTAAATTTGTTTCAGAAGCTACTACCATCACCAGTTAGCTTTGTTTGTTTTGCGGGTGGTAGGACCTTGTGCAAGGTCCATCTGGATCGCTACCACTATCTTGTTCGCTAATTCTGCCGCTAAGCAGCAGTGCTGGCACTGTTGTGTTCCGGCGTGGAGAGCAAGACAGCCGGTGTAATTACTGGCACAAAAAGTATTCATATTAGCCTTCTGGTTGGCAGCGCATCTGCAATTTCCTTTGCATTACGATTATCTGTGGGCGTTAGTGATCACTTACCATCAGATGACCCGCATTCTTGTTTGTCTCCGTGTTCAGCAAAAAAAAAGATCCGTTTTAATTATGTGGCGTCACCCCGATGGTTTGCAATCATTGTGTTTAGTCTCCGAAGCGAGAAAGTCTTGTTAATTCAATAAAAAGATTTTCCCTTCAGTTTTTAAATTAAGGGTAAAGAGAGAAGGGGTAATGATATTTTTAATGTTTGCCTCCATTGAAATTTCATTCAATTAGAGACTTTATAATGCGATTTTTCCTAAAAAAATATTTCCCTAGCGCTTATAAAGGGTCGCCGTTCTACTTTTAACAATCTTCCGTTTTGGGGTTCCGTACGCAAAGGTAGGGGGGTTCTACTCCGCACTGTAGGTGCGCTCGCCGCATTACCTATGGCATAGGTTAATCGCAGTAGGTTGCCGGCTTGCCGCGCGCGCGCCCGCTCACTCTGTGTCGCGCGTTGTGATAATATTACAGTAAGGAGCCCAACCCTAGCGGTGCGCCATGGCATTGCGGGTGGAAGGCGGGCGCGGGCGGCGCCTTCCTTTTGACGCATGCCGCCTGGCGAATGTTTATGAAGTAATACGAACTTTTTGTTCCTGATCATAAAGTTGGAATTCGTTTAATGGTGGTCGAAAAAGAGAAGTTTCTGTAAGTTAGTACTATTATTTAATCTGTGGCAAAGGTGCTAATGGGATCCTGTTACTACGCCTACACTGAACTGTCTGTCCATCTGCCCAGCTTTTAAAAAGATCTATTTTTTGAACCGTAATGAGTAGTTATGAAAAAATTTCACAGAACATGTGTCACATTCTATGAAACATTTTGACTTTGATTAAATATTTTTGGATTTTATGTCAGCAGATAAAAAAATAAAGGTTACATATAACAAATGAAGCAATTTCCTTAGAAAAGAGACATACAATAAAAGTATAACATCAACGTAAAAGCAAGGAATAAAAAAAAATAAGCTGAACCAAACCTTGTACAAAAACTACAGATGATATTAAAAACTGTCTAGGTGTCACTTATTTTGTTGGCTGTGCAAGCCAATGTTCATTTTACATACCTTTAAAATGAGGAAAATGCAAGTAAAATGTATTAAATTTGTTTTTAATAATATATTTTTGTTTCAGATAAACATACCAGCAAAAGTAACACAGTGGTCGGTGAAAGTGCAAAAGTGAACCCAAAGTGCGGAAAGTGATAGTTGGTTTCAGTTGAAAAGTAGTAAGGGATCTAAAGTGGGATCTTTGCCCAACTGTGGGACCGAGTGGCATGAGAGCGCATTGATGGTGTTAGAGTGCACGCGGATGAGGGCGGTGGGCCCTGGGGGCCTGAGGGTCAATGACAACATTAGCGGTGCTATGTCTGACACTAGGTGAGTAACTATTTACAGTACACTTTTTTTTATACAACATAGGAAGGCAAACGAGCAAGTGGGTCACCTAATGGTAAGTGATAGCCATAGCGCATAGACGCCCGAAACACCAAGAAGATTGGAGATGCGTTGCTAACCCTGAGGGCTAAGATGGAACACATCTTGTGCATGTAACTTCACCGGCGGTCTTGCTCTCCACGCCGGAACACAACAGTGCAAGCGCTACTGCTTAGCGGCAGGATTAACGAGCATGATGGTGATGGTGGTAGTTTATAATGCCAGCTTTTAAAAGATAAAAACCACTTGTTATTTGTATTTCAGTATGTATTTATCTATATAAGTATGTATATATATCCGTTTTCTAGTACTCATAGTACAGTCACCAGCATTAAGATGTGACTATGGACAGCGCTGCAAAAACATCTGATCATTGGTGAAAGGCATATATATATGACGATCTAACTCGGTATAAGTATGTGATGATTTGTTGCCGGCATAAATATCGATTTCGGAAACGGCATAAGTATTTGACACCGGGCCGCTTCAAAATATCTGATATTGCACAAAATCAAAATTATGTAATCCACTGTCGGCATAAATATCTATTCACTATGAACGCATAACTATCGGATCACAGATGGACCGCATAAACACTAAACACAACAACACACGATACAAAATCGAAAATTTATAATATGAACTTTATCTTGTTGTCGTACATAAAACATTTTCAATACATCGACCTGACGTTTCATGAAAAGAGTGCAGACTTGTCAGTGCATATGTCCGTCTCACGTTCAGGCTACCTATCGCATGTTTGACAAATTCCACGCTATTAAACAAAATCGCTAACTGGAACTAGGTACAGTTGCGTTTGTAGGCCGATCCAACGACATAAAATGGTGTCAATTGGTGTAAATTGTCCCAAGATATTTATTTATTTACTTGTATGGCACTATTTATAGATATACAGTGCTTAAATCATATTGTAACGACAACACAGAATAGTTACCCAGTTGAATGAGATAACTTTAAAAAGTTTCTCATAGAAGACGCCGAGGGTTATACCTCAAAAATCAATTATGTAATGACCTTAAAACGAAGCACATTGAAAAATTCGCAGGGTATAGTAGATGGTAATGTGGCGGAACTGGCAAACGCACGGCACGGAATGCTGAAGTTGCAGGTTCGAGTCCTGCCATTATCCTACACTTTTCTGTGTTATCATTACAAAGCATTTAAATTTAATAATTTGAATGTATAACATTACAAAATTTCGTTTACAAACATTTTATTTTACCTAAGTGCATTTGTGAAATGTAGACTAGGACCAAAATGAGACTTAATGGGCCAAAATTCTTTTTAGTGCAAAAAATAAAGATGAAAATGTATAAACAATTTTACAAAGTAGATGTCTCGAAATATTTTCCTAGTGTTATTACGTTAGTTCTCAACCGGGCCTCAATTTTTATTATGAATTTTCCCACCATCCTGGGTTTTTTATTAGAGAAAAGTCTCATTTAGTACCCAAATTACCACTGCGTTACCAGTCCTCATGTCTCCTCATAAATAGTGTCCACTGCGTTACCAAATAATACTTTTTTACTTATTCTGACCCCAAATATTTCTATAACAGTCATCATTCGGGTATGCGTATCCCATTCTGAATTTAAAGATAAAATGTTCTTTAAGGAATATCAGAATAAGTAAAAAATATGCGTTAAAATGTACAAGGGACGTTTGATGCCTACAAAAAGAATTTTGGCCCTAATGATGACTAACAAAGACCATCGTCAAATTTATGCTATAAGTAAAGCTAGCGCTCCGCCCCGGGTTCGCACGGGACAATTAGAATGGATTTATCAAAATCTTTCTCGAAGAATTTCTGAATGACAGTGCTGAAATCCATTCAAACCGTGTTGAAATCCATTGCGTAGTTTAGAAGGAGTACGCGGCCGAAGATCTGTGTACAGACAGGAACGGATAGTGACTTCATTTTATACTACGTAAAGACTTCTTGTCACAACCTGTATGGCACATGTGTCTGCTTCCTATGCAAGAGGTCCCGGGTTCAAATCCTGGTATGGGAAAATATTTGTATGACGAACATGACTGTTTGTACCTGAGTCATGGATGTTATTTGTTAAGTATGTATTTACCTATATATAAGTATGTATATCCGTTGTCTAGTACCCATAACACAAGGTTTGCTAAACTTGGGACTAGGGCAATTGGTGTAAATTGTCTCAATTTTAATTTATTTATTTATTCTTAGGATTTGATTTAAAACGTCACATTGACATAGTTCCGTGGTGGCTCAGTCTTACATTTTGTCCACCATGGGATCAAAATAGTCAACTATTTTACCGTTACTACAAGTGTGAAGAAACTAAATTACTTCCATCTACGCCGTATTCTATTGCTTCGGAAGTTGCCCCGTTATTTCCATAGGCCCAAATAGTTTGACAAAATCTCTGACATTAGCAAGTTGGATGACGGGGCGGCGCACAGTGCCAGCTAGTATCGTTAACGCATACCTCAGTAACATAGTGGAGTGGGACTTAGTAGGACTAATGGTCGCAACTATTTAAAACAGTAGTTCTTAACCTGTGGTCCGCGGACCACTGGTGGTCCGTTAAGGCATCCGAAGTGGTCCGCAAAATACTTGATGTGTATGCTGTAATGTCATGGAATAATATTAGCAGATAATCATATTAGGCATTACTATATCACTAAGGAATGTTTGGTGGTCCCCGGCAGGACAAAATGTGGTTAAAGGGACCCCTCACCTCTAAAAGGTTAAGAACCACTGATTTAAAAGAAAGAAAGAAATTTCATACACAAATTATGCCAGTTTCCCGGAAAAGTAGGCAGAGACAACAGATTTCCACTTAGTAATTTCTTATGTTTTCGCGACTTGTAGACATTGAAATAAAACAATTTATACGCATTTATTTTATTTGTATTTATTTATTTAGATGCCACTTCCGAAGCGCTGGTAGAGTCTGTAGTCTTATTGCGTTAATTGGAACGATTTCATATTTAGTTTTTTAATTTTTTCAATATTTTTTTCAAAATTGGGTAGTTTGTATTCTAAAATTTTTTGTCAGTCTGCCCGTGAACATGGGACCTGTAAAGGGCTCGAAACGTCGGGAATTAGATTCGTTACAATACACGCGATATAAGCCGTATAAATTGTTTTATTTCAAGATTTCCACTTATTTAAAACGTTGACGGGACTTCAACGCGATAAAGTCATTGTTAATTTACCTCGACGTTTTGGCCTTGTTTCCACGGCCGTGGTCACGAGAAGAATGAAGTGGAGGGTACTACTGCTGCTTAGCCACGCGAGTTTTACGAATACGGTGTTCACGGATTTCCACTTGCTACGATCTTGGCATACAACCTTTGCTTCTCTTATAAACATTCTTCAGGCATGCTCGTCGGTTTAGGGTACTTTTGACCTGGCCTTTCTCCAGAATGTCTCCGATTTGATCGAAGTACGATCGTCGAGGTATTCCCCATTATATTTTTCCGTCCAGTCTCCCTATATACACTCTAGCATCTGGGTGTCGCCATATTGATCTTTGATTATTGTCATGTCTTTAATGACACTTGCTAGATTGATCCAAATCGATTGACGTAAGAATCGTCAAAATCGGTCTATGCGTTTAGTCTCTAAAACACCACAAAGGAAAAACTTACACACATAGGCTAAATAAATACATTTAGTAATACGCCGCGTCCAAAAAAGTCCATACTAGCCTACTTTTTTTCCAGAAAGATAAAGGAAGCGGGCAACAGTTAGTAGACAACGTTACCAGTTGACCCATCATCCCCCATAGTTTGTCCCACTGTGCCCCGTGTGCACTGTGGGCCAAACCATCAATCACAAACGCCGTGGTGCGATATATCCAGCCCACAAGTCGCTCGCATCGTGACTCGTCGCTCCGACAGCGGATGACGACGAATGTTATCCGGCGCTAGATTTATACGAAGAATGATACTTACATCTGATACAAAGCGAATATAAAAGGATAATACGACGCTTTTATCACCATTAAGCCACCTCATGTACAGTCAAGGAATTTAATTTCCAACCCACCTAAGGTTCAATAGCATATAGCAAACTGTCACCATAAGAGCTATAGAGCAAGACGTTAGTTTGACATATCGACCTTAATGCATTGCGAATGTCAGACGACATTTCAACGAAATGGGTAGGGAATTAAATTCCTTGACTATACCATATTTTTATCAAAACATTTTTTTGCGTGTGGCAGGACCTTGTGCAAGGTCCGTCTGAACCGCTACCACATTTTATATTCTGAGGCTACCACCACCTTGCTCGCAATTCCAGACGCTAAACAACAGTGCTTGCACTTTTGTGTTCCGGCGTGAAGAAAAAGGTATTTTCCAGTATAATTTGATATTACATCAAAATAGGAACCTGTTTAAGCAAGACGATGCGATTGCCGCTGCCCATGGAATCCGGTCACCCCACGATGATTACTGATACGTTGCCCGCCTTTAAGCCGCACACCTCCGGACAGAGGTCCGGAGAGAGGTTCTTAAGTCGACCTGTTATATTTCTTTTTTTTTTATTAATGTAATGACTATGCATAATAATTATAGTCGTAGACCCACACCACAGCCAGTGTGTAGTTGCAGAACGAACGAGTTGGCTCGACTGAGGTAGTTAGTAAGAGTACTAACTGCACAAAAAGTAGCAAGCTATTACCTGCTTCACGCACGTATTCTGTAAGAGTGTGGAACTACCTCTGTCGAGCCGGCTTGTTCGTTCTGCAACCACACACTGGCTGAAGTGTGGGTCTACCACTATAATTATTATGCATAGTCGTACATTAATTAAACAAAAAAGAAATATAACAGGTCGACTTAAGAACTTGCTTTGTTTTATAAAAAGTTAATAAGCAGAGTAATAAGTTCTAATTCCAAACAATTCTTTTGTTTCCTCCACTTTTTAATCTAACAAGCGAAAACAAATGAGAGTTATACACCCTCCCACCTTCGTTTATCACAGCGCCGACCGCCTCCCGACACGCCCCTCCGCAATTTATGTTGCCTACCCTACGGCAGAACGCCACGCTAGCTTTTTTTCTCACCTCCGTGGCTTTTCTAGAAGAAATGTAACTTAGATACGACAAATGTTGCCAGTACGTATTGGGACCGCGACAGTGGATAATTTATTTATTTACTGTAGAAGCCTATTTTTGGTGAATTACTAAGTTCAATATGCAAGAACTGTACCTACATTTACGTAAGTTTTCTCTCTCAACAAACATTTCAGACACGTTTGCGTTAACCCTTCTCAATTACTATGGAAACATGTCTATTTTTCCATAGTGATTGAGAAGTGTACACTAACGAGTTCGAGACGTTTATGACGACAAAAATCTACACTAGTTCTAAAGACATATACAAAATGAATTCCATACTGAAGCGAAAGCCTACCTACAAAAATAAAATGTTCCCCATTTTTACAAAATGACAGTGTTAAAAATGTATTAATCCAGCTTAGTTCACTATGATTTTTATCGTTTAATGTTGACTGCTGTCTGTTTGAGTTTATATTGATTGTTTTTGATAGTCACATTTCACAAAAAATTAATGTTCCTTCATTTATATTACAAAGGTATAAGTCTTTATTTAAAAAGGTTGCCACTCGTTTAAAACGTTTGTAGGATCGCTTTCACCATCTTACTCGCTAATCCCACCGCTAATATTCTTATATTATAGCACTTTTATCACTTTTAATCCACGTTTTGTACCATAGTTTAATCAATATATTTATGTGTGTGTGTTGAGGCCTTGTGCAAAGTCCGTATGGACCGCTACAACATTTTATACTCTAAGGTTACCACCATCTTGCTCGTTGATTCAGTCGCTAAACAGCAGTGCTTGGACTGTTGCGTTCCGCGTGGAGAGCAAGACAGCCGGTGCATTTATGGCACAAGAGGTGTTCCATCTTAGCCCTCTGGGTTGGCAACGCATCTGCAGTCTCCTTGGGGTTACGGGTGACACTTACCATCAAGTTACCTACTTGCTCGTTTTCCTTTCTGTTAAATTATTTTTCCGTACCGCGTCTAACTGTGTATTACATCTAAATTGGCTATCGTTAAGTGTTCAGGGAGCTTATGTGGCAAACGCCATTAACTGCGAGAAATGCTGGTTCAAATTTTAACCTTTTGGCTAAATGCAGGTTTATAACTAGGTACACGTGACTCTTAGAACATTTTTGGCTAATTTAAAACTTAGTTAGTTTTTAAACTAACCTAGTTTTAAATTAGCAAAAAATATTCTAAAGATTAGTTTATTTTATTTATTCAGTCAATCCAAATTATACTATTAATTGCATAGAAAGTCAAATTACATGTTTTTATATTGAGATCATCGAAATTACATCATCATCTCAGCCACAAGAAGTCCACTGTTGGACATAGGCCTCCTCCATGGATTTCCAAAGTGACCGATTGGAAGCAGCATGCAACCAGCGCCTTCCTGCCACCTGTATGAGGTCATCGGAACGTCTTGTGGCTGGTCGTCCTACGCTGCGCTTGCCAATACGCGGCCGCCATTCGAGAACTTTCCGACCCCATCGGCCATCAGTTCTCCGTGCTATGTGCCCTGCCCACTGCCACTTCAACTTGCTAATCCGCTGGGCTATGTCGGTAACTTTCGTTCGTCTGCGGATCTCCTCATTTCTGATTTGAAATGAAATTACATGACAAGTAATAAACAATAAAACTAAAATAAATTAAGATCGGAATGTCAGAATAATAAAAAATAAAACTATTAAACACTAAACTATCTCTCCCAGCGTATTAAACTAGTATTATAAGAAAGGGACGGACATAGAGATAAACTCAAATCGAAAGCGTTTATAAAACAATTTTTGTTTCCCTCCTGTTATTCAGTTAACACTTCCAATTTAGTCGATACAAAAAATCCACACCGACAGCAAAAAAAGAGAGGTAGAGCCCGTGGAAAAAAGGAGTAAAAAAAAACTGAACGGATCTGAATAAATGGCGGCCGATTTTTATTTCTTTTTGGTTTTCTAGCGATTTTTAATGCTAGTTAATAGATTCAGGTGCAGTGTTGCCAGGCACCACTTTTCGGCTTTTTACCTGACTACGGCAAAGCCAGAAGGAAGGGTTATGTTTTTCACCGCGTTTTTGACAATGGATCCACCTTCCAGCTTAAACCAATGCGGTTCTGCTTTTAAATGTAAGACGATTAAGTCTTTTGCGGGTGGTGGGTCCTTGTGCAAGGTCCGTCCGGATCGCTAGCGTCATCTTGCTCTCTAATCCTGCCGCTAAACAGCAGTGCTTGCACTGTTGTGTTCCGGCGTGGAGAGCAAGACAGCCGGTGCAATTACTGGCACAAGAGGTATTCCATCTTAGCCCTCTGGGTTGGCAACGCGTCTGCAATCTTTTTGGTGTTGCGGGTCTATAAGCGGTGGTGATCTCTTACCATCACGTGACCTACTTGCTTGTTTGCCTTGCCTTTCTATTTCATAAAAAAAATTAAATAGAAATTCCACTTTATGTGGAATATCAGCGTTTTACGAGCACTGCTACCTCATTTTATCTTTTTGTATCTGGCAACACTGTCAGGTATTTCTTTGTAAAGTCCCTATTAAACATATGGAGGTTGGTTTTGCGGAGTAGCAAGGTAATTTGTTACAGTTTGTTGATTTTTACTGAGTTTTAATTTACTCCTTTTAAACAATGTTGATACTTCGCACAAGAGAAATTTATATACATTCTTTTGAAAAGCAATAAGTTCTGTGCACAGCCAGCCGTGTGAAAGAGGAAAAACTAAGGTTGTTCATTTTGTTAAAAAGTTATTAAAGTTGGAGCTTATTTTACTTCCAACTTCATAATATTTACTGCTCTGAACTTCTGCTTCCAATCTTTTCTCGTAAAATTTTAACTAGGTATGTCAAAATGACGAATGCAATTACCATAAAAACAAAGCACATTGAAAAATTCGTAATGTCTGATAGGAAATCTGTGGCTTAATTGGAAATAGCGTGGCACGTAATGCCGAGTCCTGCCAGATTATCCAAATTTTTCTTCGTATAATAACCTTATTTAACTAGATTATTGAAACTCAGCAGACTCAAATACTTGACCCAATTTTTTTCTGTAACTAGAATTGGATTAAGTATTTTGGTTTACTAAGTTTTAATATCGAGTCAAATAAAGTTGTAAACTGCAAGATAAAGAAAAAAATCATAAATAAATAGTTGTCTCAAATATAGCCTACAAGTTGATTCAAAGTGTCATAGGAACTTGTTACTGTCTCCTTCGGGCTCTCAATATGACTTAGAAACTAATAAAGCCATTAGACGACCGGATAGCCTAATGGTTAGTGACCCTGACTATGAAGCTAGAGGTTCCGGGTTCGATTCCCGGGAAGGGCAAATGTTTGTATGATGAATATGTATATTTGTACCCGAGTCTTGGAGAACAAACTTTCTATATTATTATGATATGTGGCAGACATTATTAATTAATAGCGATGAATGCATATAGTAAAATTAAAGAGAAAACTTAACTAAAATACAATTTATACACAAAACATTAAAAATATTTATCTTGAGTCTTGGATGTTATATCTATTTAAGTATGTATATCCGTTGTCTAGTACCCATAACACAAGGTTTACTTAGCTTGGGACTAGGTTAATTGGTGTAAATTGTCCTGAGATATTTATTTATTTGTTTATTTATTATTAATCGTGATATTGTTCTTATATCTACTTTATAAAAGCTTTATTAAAGATATTTTCATATTTTAGCAATTACAAAGCACGTTTTGCTCGCTAACGACCACAAATTATCGCCGATCCGTTAAACCCATCCACACGATACCAACTTGTAAATGCTTTCGCAAGGTGTTTGCACAAACCTCGTTTGTGCAAAAGAGAACATGTAGACGTTACGTTTGCAGTTGACGCGAAACAAATACTTACCCCCTTATTCATAAAAAGGTTTATTTATTTTATTTCTCCACACACAGTTATCCTTACAGGCTAGAGCCAATGCGATAATGTAGCAAAGTAAACGTAAAAAACAAAGAACCTTATAACTACTACTACCTAACTAACTAACTAAGTTAACAATCTTAAGCTAACAAATTTTTTGTCCCTTTAATTTGAATGCGAACGTCACAATGACAGATAAAGACATAAAACATGTTAACTAACAAACGTTTACGCAGCGTTTATGAATAAGGAGGTTAGTGTTTGCATCGGTTTTTTAATACGAAATACAAATAAGCACAAACTTTCGCGCCAACTACAAACTTGACGTCTACACGTTCCTTTTTGCACAAACTTCATTTGTGCAAACACGTTGCGCTAGCATAAGTTGGTGTCGTGTGGACTGGCTTTTACCAAAACACGTAATCGTCTCCTATAAATAGCGAATAGAGCTTCCGAGGCACAAAAACCCTTTTAATCTAATCTTGGGCCCTAATTCTTTTTTTATTTCCCAATCTGACCGACCGATCTCCAATTATATTAAGGGTACCCCGTTATGATAATGTCAGGGCAATTAAACGTTTTAGCTGCGCAAGAAACCCTCATAAGTCAGTGTTTGACTCGAAGAGGGTCTGTTTCTTCTACCGTCCAAGGGTAACAAAATAACTTGCCTTGTAGGACCTTATGCAAGGATCGCTACCACCATCTTGCTCGCTAATCCTGCCGCTAAGCAGTGGTGCTTGCACTGTTATGTTCCGGCGTGGAGAGCAAGACAGCCGGTGCAATTATTGCCACAAGGGGTATCCCATCTTAGCCCTCTGGGTTGGCAACGCATCTGCAATTCTTTTGGTTTTGCGGGTGTCTATGAGCGGTGGTAATCACTTACCATCAAGTAACCCACTTGTTCGTTTGCCTTAATAGATAGACAATGAAGAGATCCAATAAAGGTCCCCTTTCTTTTGAAGTACGGAACCCTAAAATTTAGAACCTCCTTTTTTGAAGTGAGTAAATTAAGCTTTTAAAGCTTCGTTTTTAAATGTTATTTCGCGTCGCCGTATTCAGTTGGTGAGAGTATTTGTATTGTATACAGGGCGGGTCGTTACGGTTGTATACAGTGCGCGGAACCCTAATAAGTCAGGCGGTGTTTAGTTCAAAGGATGTGGAAACGGGCTCTATTTCTTTTCCTTGCGAAGTGTTACCTTTGAAACTCGATAGGTAAATAAAACTTGCAAATATTTTTTTGCATAATTCTCATTAGCTATATGAGATACAGGGGGTTTTGGTCGGTGAATATCTGACCCCCGAAAATAATTCATAGTGGCCAACCAACTTTTTTTTGTACAAGCTTTTGCTTAAGGTGCTTTGTTCTATGAAATAAACAAACATAAAAAATTACTACATGTATGTATAAGCAGCAAATTACTTACTGACGACCATTGTTAGTAGATATACGATTACAAATAACTTTTAATGTCAAGCAACCATTGCGTCCTTACTTCTTCTAAACGACGCCGAAGAATAAATAATAGTACTAACGTACAGAAACTTCTCTTTTACGACAACGATTAAACGAATTCCAACTTTATTCACTCACTTAAAAAGTTCGTATTACTTCTTACATCATGCATCAGGCGGCGCGAGTCAAAAGAAACGCACCGCCCGCGCCCGCCTTCGCCCCGCTACTCCCAGCGATACGCTAGGGTGGCGCGGCATTCGTTTTCAATTACACTGACACAGCGGGGGCGAGCGAGCGAGCCGACAGCCTACTGCGATTTGCCTATGCCATAGGCAAGGCGGTCGAGCGTACCTACAGTGCGGAGTGGAATCCCCCTGACGACGCAGCGAATTTACCCCGTGCTAGTATGAAATACAAAGTTGTAAAAATTTAAATAACTCTTCTCTTGGCTTTACCGTACTCTATTAAAAACAAACCATTAAATAGTATTTTCTTACGTTTTCGAGACTTCTAGACATTGCAATAAAACAATTTAAACGGTTTATATCACGAGTATTGTAACGAATCTAATTCCCGACGTTTCGAGACCTTTTCAGGTCATTTATTCATTCATTTATTTATTGCAACCATAGTTGTACAGGTCTCATGTGTGACGTCAGGTTTTTTGTGTGTGATCTGATGCTGCAAATCGTAGTCCTGACGAGAGATTCGGGCGACTACGATTGCGTGGCAATTAAAATGAATAAATCATAAGGGTTATAATGACGATCGAAGGGTCTATCGGCTCTTGCGACGCCTCCGGTTGGCAGTTCGAACCACCACTAAAAGCCATCTAGAACGGTGCACCCTTTGATCGTTATTTAGTTTACTTATTACTAGCGTTGCGGCAATATATTGAACTATCGATAGTATTAAATTTTGTAACCGAAATTTCTTTCGATTTTTTATTTTAAATGTTTTCAACATTCAAAAAAAATTCATTCATTGAAAAATTCGCAGGGTAGGGCAGCGGCAGTGTGGCGAAACAGGAAAACGCAAGGCACGGAATGCTGATGTTGCAGGTTCAAGTCCTGCCATTGCCCTAATTTTTCTTTGTGTTGTCATTACAATTTTAATTTATCGATAGTATTGTTGATAGTATCGTGACCTCGAAAAATAGTCACAATTTCGATAGGCCTATCGATATTTGAGATAGTATAGATACTATCGATAGTATCGATACTGTCAAACTCAAACTATCGATAGTTCAGCAACGCTACTTATTACTATACTTGACGTGAGAGTACACTTACAAAAAACTTAAAATACAAACTACTTACCCTTTAAAATAATTTAAAAACCAACCCAAACCTTAAAATGGCAGCATTAACTAATAGTAGGGCCCACACCTGGTGTTGTACGGCGTTTCAGTTTATTGCCTCCAGTGAGAACTCGCAGAGCAGCCGGCGCTGGGATATTAAAGCGATATGAATGTATTACGCTAACCTATTTATTTAGGTCCCGTACGAGCTGATGAGTGCGAGAACGCAGTGCCAGAACCATCGTCAAAACCTCGTAATTATAAATGCGAAAGTGCTTTAGTAATTGTTTTTTTTTTAATGAAATAGGAAGGAAAACAAGCAAGTGAGTCACCGGATGGTAAGTGATCACCACCGCCGATAAATACCCGCAACACCAAAGAGATTGCAGATGCGTTGCCAACCCAGAGGGCTAAGATGGAATACCTCTAGTGCCAGTAATAACACCGGCTGTCTTGCTCTCCACGCCGGAACCGCCGTTTATATGGAGAGCGCTTTTTGAGGCTACGTACATTCAAAGCCACATACACACACACTCACACTTGCTCATTTACCTTCTATGTTGTATAAAAGCCACCTTTGAAGACGGAACTGCAAGAAAGTGTAATGACACACGAAAAATATTTCGATAGGGAGATTAGGGAGGCATACAGTCTGCACTACGCAGTTGATATATCTATCCCTTTTAACCTCGTAAGGCCCCAAGTCCTAAATATAGGACAAATGTCAAACTGACTTTGAACTCACTGTCTCAAACGATATGGTTCAAAATTCATAGAATGAAATTTGATGTGGGCCTTACGAGGTTAAGCATAGATAATTTCTCTCAGTTCCCTCTTTAATGGTTGGCTAAGTTTATTGCTCTTTTAAACACTTCTCTTGAAACTAAACTTGATTGTATATGCTACCGGACTACTGTTTAGAAAACGCTTTGTGACATCACCCTTCCTTCAATGGATAAGCGACAATCTCTAACCGAAAAAGTACGTCAGGAAATTCACGTTGTGGAGCGTGGAGCCAGGGCACAGTATATAAATAAAGCAGTACCGAAACTAGGGCTTGTTGAGATTGATACCTACGCTCCGGTGGAGCGTTAGGGTTGTCTTCTTAAATTCTCGCGCACTGTCTCGGGCGCACGCAATAACGATAAACGCAGAGCGCGTCCACTCGTCTTGACGCTGCAGCACCGCCAAAAACCCCTTAGCGACCGGGTTGAGCGTGCGTTTGTACGTAGATTCCTTACTGTTTATATATATACTGTGGCCAGGGGGATAGTGATGTAATATGTAGTTGTGTGTTCCCATTGTTTGGGGAACGGTGTACGTCAAACGCCCCTCGTCGCGAATAGCTTATAATATGTCATCGCGTTGCGTCGGAATTCTGAACACGCAGGAATGCTGTAACGGTTGAAAACATGCGGCAGTTAACGCTATTTAACGGTATAATGTGAGAGTTTATCTTAACCGATCAGTTAAACATTTTTTTCGCAATTAACGGTTAATTAACCGCATTTTTTCCGACAGAACAGGTGTTTTTCAAGTGTATGTACAACTCGCACTTGATCGGTTTTTTATACTGTTGCCCTCTTATTCATAAAAGTGTACCAATCTTTTTTAACTAGCAAATGTTTTGTTCCTTTCGTTCGAGGGCAAAAGATAGAATGACAGATAAAGAAATAACACAGACATGTTTACTAAAATAGATTTATGCAGCGTTTAAGAAAAATAGGGTTAGTCATTGACAGGGCCTTAATAATTGACGGGAAGTATGGAAACTGTAAAAACGAGTTAAAATCAGGTCACCCGCATGAAAATAAAAACAAAAACGAAAACGAAAATAAAAATTAAAAACTAACATTAAAATTATTACATTGAAAAAAAAATAGGTACTAAATTTGAAATAAAACCATACAGTAAACCAGAAGTATTCTAAAATTAACACACAAACCTATACCTTTTTTTATATAACTTAAGAAGGTAAACGAGCGAGTGGGTCACCTGATGGTAAGTGATCACCACTGCCCATAGACACACACAATACCAAAGGTATTGCAGATGCGTTGCCAACGGCTGTCTTGCTCTCCACGTCGGAACACAACAGTGCAAGCACTTCTGTTTAGCGCCAGCGCCAGGATTAGCGAGCAAGATAGTGGTAGCAATCCGGACGGACCTTGTACAAGATCCTACCACCCAAATCACTAGTTCTAAGGCATAATAAGAGTATGCTATAAAAACATGGCTATTGATTAAGGTTTAGAGGGTGGGAAACCGCCGTTTGTATGGAGAGCACTTTTTAACCGACGAAAAAAACGGAGATTCCCAAGTCGACTCGTATATTTGTTTTTGAGTCTGAGCTACTCCTGTTAAGAAAAGTGTGAACCGAGCCACAAAAAGCGGTCCACACAAACGACGATAACGTTATCCACCCTCTAAACCTTAACATATGGCAATGATTTTTTTGTTTTTTTTTGTCATTATGCCCTAGAACTAGATTTGTATGTTTTGATTTATTTAATATTCTTCATAGATTTGACAATATTTGCATTTTACGAATTTCATACAAAACAAAAAGCGTTAATATTCTTGAAGCTGTTAAGAATATTTAAAAAATCAAAAGACACGAACCTAGTTCTAGTTCATAATGACAACATACAAAAAAATCATGGCTGTGGGTTAAGGTTTAGAGGGTGGAAAACTGTATCACCGTTAGTGTTTAGAGTGTTGGGTTCACACTTCTTTTAACTGGCACGCATGCGTTGTCCCCTATTTCCACAAATAAATCGACTTTATTTCTGTTATGGTGGCGTTATTAAGTAGGTTACGAACGTACATAGAAAACCGAGTCAAGGTTTGTTTTTTAAAGAACATATTAGCCGGTGACAGCTGCTGCGCTGGCGGCTTGCCAGGACCCGTGGTCGCGTTTTATTAAAAACAGGTTAGCCCATAGATTAGTATATACTGATTGAATTTTGAATAGGGACGTTCAGGAACGCTGTTTTATATTGGCTTTGGCTTAAGCCTGCGAGAAGGTACAGTTTTGTACTACCAACTTGCCCTAGCGGAAATAAAAGCTCTGGAAGGTAATATTTTTAAACAGAGACTTAAAAATTGGCTTGTCGAAAATGTGTTCTACAATCTAAATGAATATTTTGCAAATGATTGTAAAAATAAATAATTGTCTTGTATAGTTTTAATTGCTTATTGTACGCCCGGCATGGGTAGCTGTTGAATCTTATAAATTGAATTTTTCCATCCTTGTTAACACAGTTATGCAATAAAATATTCTCATTCTCATTCTCATTCTCATTCTCATTCTCATTCTCATAGCTTCACTCGGATGTAATTTACAGCCGTTCAAAACTTTTGATGTGAAGATATGGCCAAGAAACTCAAGGAGGTATTATTAAATAAAATTAAGTATAAAGTGGTAAATTGCTTGACCAGTTTTCCAAAAAAAAATATCTGGGGTACCAAGTCGAGCAAAAAAAAGCGGTAGATTTATTGCAATATACGAGTACGCAATAGAAACCGTTGAAATATTTTTATTTATATATAAAATAATAAGGCATACTAGTAAGTGGGTCACCTGATGGTAAGTGATCACCACCGTCCATAGACACCCGAAGCACCCGGAGATTGCAGATGCGTTGCCAACTCTAAGGGCTTAGATCGAATACAGACAACAATTTCAATGCTCAATGTTCGTTATTTCTTTCAAAATCACCGTAAAACTTGATGCGAATACCCAGCGCATAAAATTACAATGTGACCCGAATTTGCAAAGTCACTACCTCGGCTAGCAAAGCTTAAATGAATTCGCAAAAAGGTCCTGTGCAAGTCCGAATCACGCTGCATGTTTTTGCGAAGCTTCTCATAAGCTCACAGTGTTTAGTAACTTTCAGGTTTAAAGTTCATCGTCCATCTAACGATTTTTTTACACTCCAACGCTGTAAATACTTGTTACATAGACGAAGTGTAAGAGCGCAGCTCTAGCTTTGAGGCGCTTGACACCTAGTGATGAGTTCAGCCGGTATTTACCGGAAAATACCGGTACGCCGGCGTGACAGTCGAAATTGCAAAATGGCGGAAAAGAATTCGGACAATAAAAGGATCTCAGACTCTGACTGACGTGTAAAACTAATACCGTAAATCAGGTGGCGTTGCAAAAGCGATTCAACAATGTTAGAGTAAGATATGTTTTTGAGGAAGTCGTAGAATTTTGATAAATTTGATTAACTCGAGTAACATTCAATGGTTTTAAAATAATGTTAAATGCAAAAACTCGAGATTTGCGGAAGCGGCAAAGATGAGATGAGATTAAAGAACTTTTTAATACAAACATTATCGTGTAAAACTCATTGCCATAGCTGTTTTTGACAACGTTTGAGCGTTCCAGAGTGTTCAAAGTTATAAATTTTAAAGTACTGAGGTAAAGTTTACTTTATTCCTTTCATTTTAAGAACGATAGCAGCTATCTGGCTTCAACACGTCAGAAATTAATTAGAAATATTAAACAGAATAGAACCATTTATTTCATGCTGTATAGGCCCTTAGAAAAAATACCTTAAAGACTAACATACATAATTATTAGAGATGCGCCGAGTAACACTTTTGCCGAGTAACGAGTACAGAGTTTTACTCGGTTCAATTTTTTTTCAACCGAGTACTCGGCCGAGTAACTCGGTTCAATCAAATACTACTACAAACTACCAGTCACTTGACTGTTTGCAAACCAATAAATACTTCACGTTGCGCGTCATAGTAGATAAATAATTGAAAAAGTTTGTTAATTAACGATTGACTGTGTCTAGTACCTGATCAGTGATGACCTGATTTTGATTAACACTGTTGTTTTAATTATATCTACCTAAATATATCGCTTTTCTTAAACCGAGTATACTCGGCATTCAAACCGAGTTATTCGGCCGAGTACGAGTATCAAAAAACCCGCCGAGTACGCCGAGTATCGAGTATCAACCGAGTACTCGGCCCAACTCTAATAATTATAAAACAAAACATTAAAATTAGCACGTTACTTCGGTGACGTGTCACCTAGTTTCGGGGTGTCCAGCAACCGTCCGCGAATGCGACGGAAAATAGCGACTCCCTTCGGACAGAATTCCTGCTTCATGAAGGTCGACAGATGATCGGTCGGCACCCGCACCACAAAGGACCTAAATCAAAAATTACCACTACTAGAAGCACAGTCATCCAATTTGATTTTTATGCCACTGTAGAAAGTTTGTCGCAATGTGTCATCGTTAAGATATTATGACATTTATTAAGATGCCATTATGATATTTATTGTGAAAAGAAAAAAATAAAATTAAAAAAAAAATGAAAAAATTTAATTGGATAAAAACATTACTAAAAGCTAACACATTGGCTCCTGAGCTAGGGTTCCCTGTGCTACAGGATCCAGGTACAGAGCAAGACTAATGGAATCGTTCATCTAAATCATACGGAGAACTACCTAGGTCACCTATGAATCAAATATCAACTGTAATATCAATACACAAGTCAGTTTTCTCATTGCGCAGGGCTGTTAATAATTTAGATCTATATCATTTTGTAAAAAACCTTTAAAGCGAATAAGTGGTAGTGGTGCCCTTTCTTATGAGACTAGTTCGATAGGGTCGCAGGGAGAGAAAGTTGAGCCAGGGGGTTTCCACTCTGCACTGTATGTACGCTCAGCCGCCTTGCTTACAGAGTAGGCAAAATACAGTAGGTTGTCTGTTTGCCGCGCGCCCGCTAGCTTGCTGTCGTCGTGTCAGTGTAATTGAAAACGAATGCAGCGCAACCCTAACGTTTCGCCAGGGAGTTGCGGGGGGAAGGTGGACGCGGGCGCCGCGTTTCGTTTGACGCGAGCCGCCTTTTGAATGGATTGAAGTAATACGAACTTTTTGTAGGTGTCAATAAACTTGAAATTCGTTTAATCACGGTCGTAAAGTTAAATTTCTGTACTTTAGTACTAGTATTGATAAATAAAGTTCAACTAAATACTGTGGTTAAATTGAGAGGTGGAGGAAGCCGTTTAAAAAAACCGGTATTTGGCATAAAACCGGTAAGCTTGTCCATGCCTTCGTCTGGGCCGGCTCCCTCGGGACTAGCCTGAGGTCGAGCTAATTTATTCATTGCTTGTTCTGCACTAACGGTACTTTCTCGGTAAAAATCGTACATAACTGCGAAAACTAAGACTTCGCGATTCCCGCGGCACATCACTTCGTAATGCGTAATGGGTCCGTAGAATTAACTCAGTTTTTAAAAAATGAAAATGAAAATGAAAAAAATGTTATGCAAGTAGGCCATAAAGGCTCTTTTTACATGTCTGAGTCTACCAGCGTTTAGGATTTTGTAGTCGAAACAACTAGACTTATTCCTTTGTGCTCTGAGTCTATTAAAAAGAATAGCGTTATATCGAATGTCTTTTTCTAGAATCTAGGTAGATAAAGTGTGCTCATATTTTATCTTCTTTACGCAGTAGAAAGTCGCTATTTTGTTCTGTCTGTCCGAAATTCTTATAGTGTATCTTCGGCCGCCTTCTCCTTTAAAATCACGCTACGGATTTTGCCGATATTTTTCATTTTCATTTTCAATAATTTTCTTTATGTTATCACTAGCTTTTGCCCGCGACTTCGTCCGCGTAGACTTGTTTAATTGAATCAAGCAAACGCGCACCCAACATGCAATCTGCAATATTTCCTGGACAAATTAATGAGAATTAGTTTCTTTGCTGCTCATGACGTCACGGCGGCGTACAACTCACTTATCGCTATCCCGTGGGAACTATGCATTTTTACGGGATAAAAAGTATCCTAGGTGTTAATCCAGGTTATAAACTATGTATGTGCCAAATTCCATCCAAATCCATTCAGTAGTTTTTACGTGAAAGAGTAACAAACATCCATCCATACTTACAAACTTTCGCGTTTATAATATTAGCAGGATTGCGTATTCATGATACTTTAGGGTTTTGAAGGCGACAATACGCTATACCAGATTTATACTGACACAAAATAATTTTCGTAATACTGTTGAGTTGAATATTTCTAAGTCTTTTTACCACTCTAATAAAAACAGTAAAAAGCACTTTATAAAGTGGATTATACAGCCTCAGGACGTTCTGAATACTTTTATGCCACTAAAGAAATCTTCTGAACTTCGAAACATATTTATAAATGAGCCATAATTTTCACAATATCCCGAAGTTAAATAATATTTCTTCCTTTAACAGGTTCCTTCGTTTTTACGGACCTCTAAAAAGACCGTAACCGAACGAACTGCGATCTTATTAAAGTTGTAACGTAAAATACAACTTTCTGAACGTCTTTTAGGTGTTGTATAACTTCTCCGTAATTAATGCAGGTCTGAAATGTATTTCGTGAAGTATCAAGGTTAGAAGTCGACGTATCTTTTTATAAGTACTAATTAAGAGGAGTGCAGCTTGGGCACACTTAAAACTTCATGAAATTTGACAGTTAGCAGCGTCTCCCCGCGAATGGCGAGTGACTACAAAATTAAAAAAAAACTCTCTGTCACTGCTAGTCACTCGTGTCGGAGGCGGCCATTGTCAACTCTGGCTTTCGTTTGCTTGGACGTTGATGCGCTCTTGGTTATCTCTTTTTGTTTACTCATCAAGGTTTTGTTCCAGCAAATGTTATGAAAACTTACATAAGTAAGAACTTATATAAGTTTTCATAAAATTTGCTGGAATAAAACTTTGATTGAGTACATTTGGATCTAAAAATAACACGCACACACGCGCAAATGTGCATACACACGTATATGTATACATGCCTATCTATAGCTATACAAGTACACTGCATTAGTTCACTTACCTGACACTAACAGCAGCACTTTCCATATATGCAAGTTAAAACCCAGAGTTGCCACTCTTCTCATTCTAAATTACAATACTCTTTGGAGGAGTGTGAATCTAGCGCTTTCCATAGAAACAGCGATAACGTTTTCCACCCTCTAAACCTTAACCTATTTAAGCCTTAACCTAATAAAAGCCTAACCTATTTAAAACTTAATAAAGCCTTGAGTTTTTTGTATGTTTTCATTATGCTCTAGAACTAGGTTTTTACGTTTTGTTTTTTTATATTCTTAATAGTTTAAAAAATATTGACGCTTTTAAGTTTTGTATGAAACTCCTAAAATGAAAATATAGTCAAATCTATGAAGATTATTAAAAAAATCAAAACATACAAACCTAGTTCCAAGGCATAATGACAACATACTAAAAAATCATTGCCGTAGTTTAAGGTTTAGAGGGTGGAAAACGTTATCGCCATTTGTATGGGGAGTACTTTTTCGCGCTGGGTTCATGCTCCTCTTAAATGATAATTTCTTATGTTTTAGTGACTTAGACATTGAAATAAAACAATGTCGACGACCGGATAGCCTAGTTAGACCTTGACTACAAAACTTGAGATTCCGGATTTAATTCCCGGTGGGGGTAATGTTTGTATGATGAATAAGTACGTATGTTTGTTCCCGAGTCTTGGATGTTATATGTATTTAAGTATATATTTATGTATACAAGTATGTATATCCGTTGTCTAGTACCCATAACAAAAGCAGCTTAAGTTGCTTACTTTGGGACTAGGTCTATTGGTGTTAATTGTCCCAAAAATATATTAAAAAGCAATTTACTCTGTTTATACCGTGCTTATCTATCTACACATCTACATCTACATCTACACAACTATAGGTACATGTAAAGAGGCAAACTTTGTTTGTTTGTTTTTTGTTTGTCTGTATGTAGGGGGTTAATCTCTGGAATTACGGAACTGATTTCAAGAATTCTTTCACAGATAGAAAGCTACTCTATCCCTGACGGACATAGGTTACTAATTTTATGTGCACGAAGTCGTGCACGTCCTTTAGTTTATTATAATTACATAATATGTTACAATACAATGCGTTTTAAGTCCTTTTCAGGTCTCATGTTTACTGCTAGTCTGACAAAATATTTAACAATAGTAGGTACCCAATTTTAAATTATTGTAACCAAAATTTCTTTTGATTTTTAATTACACAAAGCACATTAAACACATTAAAGCACGGCACGGAATGCTGAGGTTGCAGGTGCGAGTCTGCCTTCCTATTTCATAAAAAAAGTACTAAAAAGACCGCCTACTTTTGACATTGACAAGACAATCAAGTTAACAAAATCTCTTCTCTTTGTTCCAGTTTGCTCCATAACCGGCGCAGCCACCGAACGAGCTGATCATGGCAATACCCTGATCGCTGACGAATTATTTGAGGAGACAGCTGACACCATGCATCGGACCAAAACTGATAGACTAGATGTATATAACGAAATTAAAGAAGTTAATAGTGTAGCCGATAGATATATAAGTCTCGATAATGGGAATAGAACAAGACAATATGATGCAAAGGTTCGAAGTAAAAGAGGGACGGGAGACCCGAGGTGCGCGCCGTTCATGTTCAATGGTGCTTTACATTTAAGTTCCCCGACGAAGTTAAACAGGACCGACGACACTTACGCGAACAATATCACGTGCATCACTACAATTAACGGTAATTCTGTTTGAATATTAGGCCGTCTTTGAACACCAGAGTCGAGTGAATGCAGTGGAAATAAGAGCGCTGAGAAGTATGTGTGGTGTGAGTTTGAGAGATAGAGTGAAGAATGAGGTGATAAGAGAGAAATGCGGAGTGAAAGAAGATGTAGTAACAAAAATTTTGAAAGGTATCTTGAGATGGTTTGGGCATATAGAGAGGATGGATGAAAGAAGATAAACAAAAAGGTTGTATGAAGGGAGACTGGATGGAAAAATGGGAAGGGGAAGACCTCGGCGAAAGTACTCCGACCTAATCGGAGACATTGTGCAGAAAAGCCAGGTCAGGAGTACCCTTAACCGACGAGCATGCATGAAGAATGTCATGCGAGCAAGTGAAGCGAAGGTTGTATTTGTATGTCAGGATCGTAGCAAATGGAAATCCGTGGTCTCTGCCTACCCCTCTGGTTAACAGGCGTGATTTTATGTATGTATTAGGCCGTTTGTCGACCGCTGCCATTGTCGGGACGTCATCGAACATGAGATGACGGCGCCGATTTAGCGATACATACAATTACTATAGGCTGTGTTCACCGCACGCCCGTCACCTAGAGTGCGATTTTTGAATCTCACCGGATGACTAAAGCTCGCCAAAATCGCCGCTTTTCATAGAACTGCAGCCATTTTAGTGAGCTTAAGTCGCCTGGTGAGATTCAAAAATTGCATTTGAATCTCACCGGGTAACTAAAGATCACCAAAATAGCCGTTTTTCATAGAGATTCGGCCATTTTGGTGAGCTCTAGTCACCTGGTGAGATTCAAAAATTGCACCTCTGAGCGCCATTATCCCGTCCGCCGAAGTATCGGTTAGTTCGGCGCTACCACTAGAACGGCCCGAGATACTGACGGCCGAAGTGCCAGCAATACAAAACACGTTTGAACTTGGCCACCTACGCCGGCGCCGTGACGTCGCACCGCAATAGCTTTGATTGACTGACTGAACCACCAAGGTCGTCGCGGTGGACAAACGATCTCCGTCACGTCTTCTTGATCTCGGCCAGAAATAAGCTCGTTCTCGGTGTCGTCCCGGCGACGGCGATGGTGTACAAACGGCCTTCCGTTTTGTTTACCTGACTGCCGTCAGATGGGCCTTGTTTTTACCCAACTGCCACCAGTAGCGAGGGATATGATATGATTTTCGAGTGTATGTATCATCATCATCATCATCATCTCAGCCACAAGAAGTCCACTGTTGAACATAGGCCTCCTCCATGGATTTCCAAAGTGACAGGTTGGAAGCAGCATGCAGCCAGCGCCTTCCTGCCACATGTATGAGGTCATCGGACCATTGTGGCTGGTCGTCCTACGCTGCGCTTGCCAATACGCGGCCGCCATTCGAGAACTTTTCGCCCCCATCGGCCATCAGTTCTCCGTGCTATGTGCCCTGCCCACTGCCACTTCAACTTGCTAATCCGCTGGGCTATGTCGGTTACTTTCGTTCGTCTGCGGATCTCCTCATTTCTGATTCGCACGCAGGGAAACTCCAAGCATAGCCCTCTCCATAGGTCATTGCGTGAGTGTATGTATGTGTGTCTATTTCTTTGGCACGCGCTGCAGCCCAAACGGCTCGAAGAATTTTGATGTGTAAGATGTCGTCGAGGAGTGACATAAGCTATATTAAATGTTAATATGGCGCCTGCAAATCGAATAAAAAGGGAGGGGGATATTTTTTTTTTGTAAAGCGCTGTTTAGTTGTTTACAGCAACTCTACAAGTGTTTGACATTACAGAAAAAAGTGTGCAATGTAAATCATATTATAGATCATATTGTAATAAAGGTAACCAATTCATCCAAGACGTAAATACATTGTTTTTTTTAAATTGCAGCACAAAATGAGAACGAAGTAGTGACCTTGACATTTGTCGACAAGTTCCATATAGAAGACCATCCGAAATGTGACTACGATTATTTAGAGGTAAGAATTAGTTTTGTACGATCCCAAGTAACTCACCAAGTGCTATATCCTTAAGAATGAAACGTCAGCTGCAATCTCGTCTCATCATCATCATCCATCATCATCTGCAGCCGTGGTAAGTCCAGTATTGGACATAGGCCTCCTCTAATACTCGCCATCCCTTTCTGCTGTTAGTCTCTCGACTCCACTGTTTGCCAGCGACCGCTCTAGGTCTGCCGGGCTTTCTACATCCACTGCGGGGCCGCCACTCTGCGGGGGCGGCAATCTCGTCTACTGCGACCAAAAGCGATCTGTAACTACAGGCCTTATTTTAAATCGTCACTTGTTTTATATGCAGGTGCGGGACGGTCGACACGGCTTTGAGAAGTCGTTCTCCCGTCTCTGTGGCAAGAACTTCCCGTCGCAGATCAAGTCGACGGGGCCCCACCTCTGGCTGAAGTTCAAGTCGGACGAGAACATCGAGTATGAGGGCTTCAAGATCGACATCAAGTTTGACGTTAGCACAACCAGCCGTGAGTTTGTTGGCACTTATAATAAACTACAGCGGGTGGTAGGACCTTGTGCAAGGTCCGTCCGGATCGCTACCACCATCTTGCTCGCTAATCCTGCCGCTAAGCAGCAGTGCTTGCACTGTTGTGCTAACCCTATTTAGACGTAAAAATCACACTAACATGTCGGAGGGTCTTTTGGGATGCTGAGTGAAACGATCGCTGATTGATTGATTAACGTATATTGTCTAGTACACAAGTGAACTCTAACAATCCCCATACCGCACCCAGGCACGTCGTGCTACGTCAGCTCATATCCTAGTGCACTATGCTATGAGTAAACGCAACCTAGCTGTCCTACACATAGAATGTAAGAACCTTTGTTAGGTACTAACACAATTTAGATTCGATTCCCGGGAGGGGCAAATGTTTGTATGATGAATACGAATGTTTGTACCAGAGTCGTGGATGTTATATGTATTTAACTTATTTATATCCGTTGTCTAGTATCCATAACACAAGCAGTTTTAGTTGCTTACTTTGGGACTAGGTCAATTGGTGTAAAAAAAAAAGATCCGTTGAACTGAAATATCGTTTCTGTTTGTAGACAAGACGCCATCTGAATGCGTGATACACCTCGATGGACCAAGATATGGAGAAGTCAACTTGAAGTCAGAGGATACAAGGATAGTGAAATGCAAAAGCCTCAGTCCGTATTCATTAGACATACTCTGGAAGATAACTACGGAGAAAGGGAGTCGGGTGAGTTAACAAAATAACCTTAAAATAGGCCTTAAAACACGAGTGTTGTTAATAATAGGATCACACGAGTGTTTTAAGGCCTAATTATACATATACAGTTGCATACACTACTTTATTTACGCACATGTCATTACAACAAAAAACCGTAACAGAAAAACCAACAAACGAATGAAAACAATAATGGCGGCAATTTGATCCTCCGTCAAAACGAACTTTTTTTTAAATCAAAGACAAACGAATGAAGTTCCTATTCTCATGACATTTGAGATCAAATGTTGTGCGGTCTATATTTTAAAAACACATACTGGATTGACATTTCATATCGATAACTGTTTTAATATATATGAATACTAGAATAGAGACCCACTTGAATTTTGACAGCTGTTCCAAATTTGAACTCATAACGTTACAGAAATCGGTACTGTAATGACCATTAAAGTACAGATTCACCTACTACCACAGACAAGAAAGGGTTCATAATGAAATTGGTTGTAATAATGCTGGTCATTTCCTGCGGTTTTTGAACGCGTTTGTGGGGTGCCTACCGTGGTCGTCCAATGTTAACTCCGTTGGAATGGCGAGAGTAGTTTTATTGTCCCACACAATTAAATAAACAAACAATTAAGTTAGACAAATCGAGAGCAATGAGAATGACATGTGACAACTGACAGCCGGTGCAGCGGCGCGCGCAACAGTTGCTACCGCGCCGGCGCGCGGCGTGACGTCCTCGCGCAGAGCAGTACTTAGCACAGGGCCGCACTTGGGTGATCCCACACGTTATAGAGCATTAATGATATTGTGTGTAGATAATAGTATTTTATGCAACTGCTATATACTGAGAGGCCTTAAAACACGAGTGTAGTTTTATGAAACGAGCGTCAGCGAGTTTCATAATCGGATCACACGAGTGTTTAAGGCCTAATTATATACAGTTGCATACATTACTTTATCTACACACATATCATAACTGCAAAAAATCGTAACAGCAAAAACCTAAAAAGAATGACAACTAATGGCGGCCATGTATATTAAAAAAGTACTCTGTGATTCGATCTATCCGTCAGGACGAACATTTTTTTTAAACCATAGACGAACGAATGAAGTTGCTATTTTCATGTCACTCGAGATCAAATGTCGTGCGTTTAAATTAAAAAATCATACTGAGTTGACGTTTAGATACTAGAATAGAGACCAACTTGAATTTTGACAGCTGTTCCAAATTTAAATTTATAACGTCACGAGCAGTCACGAGATATCGGTAATGTGATGACCAATAAAGAACAGATTTACCTACTACCACAGACAAGAAAATTCTTATAATAACATTGGTTGTAATAATGCTGGTCATTTCCTAGGGTTTTTGAACGCGTTATTTAGCCTTTATGATATGTGTGTAGATAAAAACTGTTAATGACATTGAAAACCGTACCAAAATTCGTTGTGTGGTTTAGAAGGAGTATGCGGACGAAGATACGATGAAGACAGATAAACGTATCATGACTTTTTTTATACTATGTAAAGATAAAGAAAGATAAGGTTTAATGTTTTTTCTTTATTTTTTCTTTCTAATAACTGAACTTATGATTTATTTGAACGTTTTATTTCAGATTTACTTGGACTTCAAGAAATATACACTGCAGAAACCTAACGAATGTGAAAACAATTTGGTGCAAGTGTTTGGCGCGGAACCCAACTTTGACCACAAGTAAATACCTTGTTTTATATATATTTATATACATAAAACTAGCGACCCGCGCGTATGGGTGTTCATGGGCGATGGTGATCACTTACCATCAGGTGACCCACTTGCCCGTTTGCCTTCCTAAGGTGTAACTTAAAAAAATGTATTTTTAGCCTGGCGTACTATTGTGGTTTGGTGCCAAACCCCGTGACCACGAATGCGGAGGATGGTCACATCATGTATGTCAGGATGTTCTTGGACTCAACCGCCAAGGAAAAATCGGACCTCCTCGCTAAGTACACCTCCTTCCGGACTTTGGCAGCAAACGGTAATACACTTTAAAACATCCATAAAATATCCTCATAGCTATACCACCATAACCACATAGTTACAAGATTCTCATATTTACAATTTCCTCATAGTTACAATAACCCCATAGTAACAGTATCTTTATAATTACAATAACCCCATAGTCGCAATATTCTTAAAGTTGCAATAAGCTCATAGTTACAATAACCTCGTAGTGATAGTATCTTTATGGTTACAATGACCGTTACAATATTCTTATAGTTACTATAACCCCATAATTGCAATATTCTTAAAGTTACAATAATCTCATGGTTGCAATAACCCCGTAGTAGCAATATCTTTATTATTACAATAATCCTATGGTTACAATATCCTCATAGTTACAATAATTCCATTGTTATAATATCCTCATAGTTTCAATATTCTCATTGTTACAATAACCCTATAATTACAATATTCTCATACAATATCCTCATAGTTTCAACAATACCTCTGTTATAATATCCTCATAGTTTCAATATTCTCGTTGTTACAATAACCCCATAGTTACAATAACCCCAACGTTACAAAACCCCACAGTTAAATTAACCCCGGGTTACCTCTCATGTGTTTTAGAAGATTGCCGTCCCTACGAGTTCGACTGTTCTGACAGCACCTGCATCGACAAGGATCTCACCTGCAACGGTGACGCCAACTGCAGACTGAAGTCTGATGAGGAAGGAGACCAATGCAAGGTTAGTCGCCATTTTAATTCTTGAAATAAACCGATCTTGAGTAAAGGCGAGAGAGAGAACGGCGCCATCGAAAGCGCAACCCATTGTATTACTTCTTAACGACTGCGAGTCGCCTGTCCAATTTAGGATTCAATTTAGTGTAGTGGGATCACTAGCTTTCTACTTTCTCATTTAAGTGTTCCTATTTAGATTTCCTGAAAATGTAATAGTGTAAGGCTGCTTTTCCACCAGAGATGTGCGAGGATGCGTAACGAGGGATGTGTTTGTAAAGAACCAATGAGCCGTTTCCACCAGAGCTGTGCAGATCGAGGCGAGTTAAATGAAGCGATTCTATAGGTTCTTACATCTCTCGCTACCCATCCTCGCACATCTCTGTTAAAAAAGCAGCCTTACACTATTAAATTTTCAGGAAATCTAAATAGGAACACTTAAATGAGAAAGTAGAAAGCTAGTGATCCCACTACACTAAATTGAATCCTAAATTGGACAGGCGACTCGCAGTCGTTAATAAGAAATACAATGGGTTGCGCGTTTCGATGGCGCCGTTCTCTCAAAACAACAAAAGATAGGGCTTGCCCTGCCTAGCTGTGACGGTGGGGACAATGGCAATGGGTTAAAGAATCCTTACTGTTAAGAAAAAACTGTCTCATATGAAAATTGTGCATATTTTGGAACCAGAAAATTTAAGATTTTTTTAGAGTTAATTCTGAGCAGTTCGAATGCATATTAAGTTTTTAAATATATTCAAAAAAAAATGCCAAGCGGGCGTCAACTGCCAACTAGTCACTCTAAATCGGTCGAGCCCTTCCTGTCGCACTAAATCGGAATCTAACTGTTCTAATTTCAATTTTCTAATTAGGTTTCCTAAAAATTTGATAGTGTAATAAGGCCTTTAATGACCACGGACAGAGCCGAAACATGTCGAGTAATAAGTAGGTTTTAAATACCTGATCGATGATCACGTATTTAAAATCTAGTTATTACTCGATCACTGATCAAAATCATCGTTTATAATGATTTATCTTTTTAGAGTTCCGTCCCCAAAGGGAAAATTCTGTTGCCGCTATAACAACAAATACTAAAACCTGAATAAAATAAATATTTGCTACAGATAATGGCACGGAACCCTTCATGCGCGAGTTCGACTCGCACTCGGCCACTTTTTTTATGAATGGCGTGCTGTTCTAGCGCAAAACATAAAAGAGTCGAACTATAAAACATAAGAAATCATATTTTATCGATAAGTTACAAATTACTTATACAATTCAAATGCACTTAGCTTGCCCAAGTCTGTGTCTTGTAGAATATACATAGATCGTCCAATTGGAGCGAAGAATATCCGCAATAATTTTTCAGGATTAGTTCCAAGGGATATAAATGATATTTACTCACTTATTAGGTATGTGCTCTCGATGGTAACCAATCCAAACTTCCAAATTAGTATAAAACGGAAAATCTGGCTTAAACGACTGAAGCATGTTATATTAATTTTGGTACACGGATAATTTGACATCAAGGGACGGATATAAGCTACTTTTCTCCAGAAGTCTACCAAAATGATGATCAATCAATCAATGATGGTGATAACGATGATGATGCTGTTGTTGATGTTGTTACAGAGAGCTGCAGAATCTCTGATCAAGGAGACACATATCCTGGTTATCCTGATCATCTTCTCGCTGATCCTGTCCGGGATGTGCTTCGTATTCCTCTTCAAGTGCATCCGGAAGTTGTACCAGGACCACAAAATTATCAAGGTAAAGAAACTCCCTCGGGGGAATCAGTAGATGGCATCATATAATCACAGAATAAATTATAGTACTAATATACAGAAACTTCTCTTTTTCGACCGCAATAAAACGAATTCAAACTTTATTAACACGCGCTTAAAGTCTGTATCACTTCATACACACTCCCCAGGCGGCGCGCGTCATAAGGGACGCGCCGTCCGCGTCCGTCTTCCCCCGCAACTCTCACCAATATGAGTACGTTAGGGTTGCGACGCATCCGCTTTTAATAACATTGACACAGTGAGGAGCGGCAAGCTGACAACCTACTGCGATTTGCCTACGCTGTAGGCAAGGCGGCCGAGCGTACCTGTAGGTACGCACTGTAGTGCGGAATGGAACCCCCTCTGGTATAATTGTGGACGCCGTTAGTTCATGATCTATATCGCGAGATTGTACTGTCGATAAATTGTGAACTGTACCATTTGCTTACAAAATAACGCATTTTTTCGATAGTTTGAACGTGGTGAGCTAAGGTAGGCTTGTTACCGTTACCTTTTGATCCTCAGAGCGAAAAATAACGTCTGCGTAGCGGGGTTCTGTCAACTCCCTTTAAAATGAATAGGTACGTCATATTGTAAACAGTATTATGACACAGTTGCAATTTCGCGGCATAGATTTTAAACTGACGGCGTTCACAATGATACGGTGATAGATAACGTATGAATTTAAGAATCTGGCAATACATCTATCCTCTTTTGATTTGCCCCGCAATTCTGGCATTCATCGACTTTCATCTCACATTCGGGATAATGTCAAAAATTACAGATTTTGAAGGGATCTGACAGAAAATATACATAATTTTACATTGTAATTAGCAATTCACACAGTATATTTGTATACTAAAACGGCAATCGCGCAAAATAATAAAACCAGCCAAGTGCAAATCGTACTCGAACACGGAGGGTTCCGTATAATAAACGACGAAAAAGAATTCATATTCCTTATATGAGGTTCCATAACTAAAGTACCTAATATACAATCTGTGAAAATTCCAAGTGCTTACCTATAACGGTTCAAAACATACAACCCTATGACAGATAGACAGGTGGGCAGCGGAAGCTTAGTGCTCCGTTGGCATCCTTTGAGTACGGAACTCTAAAATTATATTTTACTCATGACCACAGCAATGTTACAATACGACCGAAGCCTTCATTTAAAAACATGTCGTTTTGCACGATGTATTTCCATCTTAGTGTACAGATATTATATTTCTTGTTGAAATTGCGACTCGTACAGGTTGCGGCACGGATCAGGGCGTTCCCGCATCCCGTACGATTCGAAACCGACGTCCACGTTATTTCAAATTATACGGTCAAATGACGGAACGAATTAAAATCGGACGCTATTCAGAAACTCTTGTATACCTATACATTGTGGGTGGTAGGACCTTGTGTAAGGTCCGTCCGGATCGCTACCACCATCTTGCTCGCTAATCCCGCCGCTAAGCAGCAGTGCTTGCACTGTTGTGTTCCGGCGTGGAGAGCAAGACAGCCTGTATAATTACTGGCACAAGAGGTATTCCATCTTAGCCCTCTGGGTTGGCAATGCATCTGCAATCTTCTTGGTATTGCGGGTATCTATAGGCGGTGGTGATCACTTATTATCAGGTGACCCACTTGCTTGTTTGCCTTTCTATTTCATTAAAAAAAAACACACACACAATGAACCTTCTTTGCGCTAGGACTATTGTGTATCCAACGCTCCCCATACAAACGGCGATAACGTTTTCCACCCTCTAAACCTTAAACTACAGTCATGATATTTTTGTATGTTGTCATTATGCCCTAGAACTAGTTATGTCTGTTTTCATTTTTTTAATATTCTTTATCTACACATATATCATAAATGCTCTATTATGCGTTCAGAAACCGTAGGCCATTTGACCACCATTATAGCAACCAATATTATTATGAGAATTTTTCTAATTTGTTTCTATATTTTGTACAAATTCATTTTTTATTACATTATTTTAATGTGTACAATCTATAGATATTTCCTAGGTACCTAGCACTAGTAGCTAGTAGCAATGCAGGTCATGGCTTCTGAACCCATCATGGAGTACTTATGATATCTGTGTAGATAAAGTAATGTATGCAACTGTACATAATTAGGTCTTAAAACACTCGTGTGATATTATTATGAAACTCGCTAACGCTCGTTTCATAAAACCACACTCGTGTTTTAAGACCCCTCATTATGCAACTGTTGCATAGTGAGGGGTCTTAAAACACGAGTGTGGTTTTATGAAACGAGCGTCAGCGAGTTTCATAATAGGATCACACGAGTGTTTTAAGACCTAATTATGTACAGTTGCATACATTACTTTATCTACACACATATCATAAGTACTCTATGATGGGTTCAAAAGCCATAGGGCAATGACCTGCATTGCTACTAGCTACTAGTGCTAGGTACCTATTAAATATCTAAAGACTGTACACATTGAAATAATGTAATAAAAAAATAATTTAAACAAATATAGAAACAAATTAGAAAAATTCTCATAATAATATTGGTTGTTATAATGCTGGTCATTGCCTACGGTTTCTGAACGCATTATAGAGCATTTATGATATATGTGTAGATAAAGTAATGTATGCAACTGTATATAATTAGGCCTTAAAACACGAGTGTGGTTTTATGTAACGAGCGTTAGCGAGTAGAGCGATTCTATAGCAGTTGCATAAAATACTATTATAATTTCAATAGTATTTTATGCAACTGTTGCATAATGAAGGGTCTTAAAACACGAGTGTGGTTTTATGAAACGAGCGTCAGCGAGTTTCATAATAGGATCACACGAGTGTTTTAAGACCTAATTATGTACAGTTGCATACATTACTTTATCTGCACACATATCATAAGTACTCTATGATGGGTTCAGAAGCCATTGGGCAATGACCTGTATTGCTACTAGCTACTAGTGCTAGGTACCTATTAAATATCTATAGACTGTACACATTAAAATAATGTAATAAAAAATGATTTTGAACAAATAAAGAAACAAATTAGAAAAAATCTCATAATAATATTGGTTGTTATAATGCTGGTCATTTCCTACGGTTTCTGAACGCATTATAGAGCATTTATGATATATGTGTAGATAAATATATTTATTATATAAGCTTTATTAATAAGTACAAATTGCACCGGCTATTTTGCACTGCTTAGCGGCAGGATTAGCGAGCAAGATGGTGGTAGCGATCCGGACGAACATTACACAAGATCCTGCCACCCGCAAAATGTACTAAAGAACAGCTATAAAAGATAACGTTTTTTATCCTTAGAAGCACATAGAAGAATCTTGCGAAGACCGACTGGACCAACTGATAGACAACCAGCTCACCCTGGACCCCAAGCATCTGGAGAGAGACAGCGAACCGAGAGCAAGTCTAGAGAGAGAAAACCACACCAACGAGATGTATAAGCAACAGAGAAATAAGCGAAAGGTAAATAAATCTAAGCGTAGAATTTACAATACTGTTATAATAATATTATAACACATATTTATTATTATAACATAATATTATTATGGCCTGTATGGCACAGTGGCACATGTGTCTGCTTACTTTGCAAGAGGTCCCGGGTTCAAATCCTGGTATGGGAAAATATTTGTGTGACGAATACAAATGTTTGTACCTGAGCCATGGATGTTATTTGTATTTAAGTATGTACATCCGTTGTCTAGTAGGTACTCATAGTACAAGCTTTGCTTAGTCTGGGACTAGGTCAATTGGTGTAAATTGTCCCATGATATTTATTTATATATTTTATTTTATTTTAAAACAGTGCCCACTTGAACTTTCTTACTAAAATTTAAACAAAAATAAATATGTTTTTCTACTAATACATGTTTTGAAAGTAGGGTTTTATTTCCTTAATTTCATGTATAAACAATTAATGAAACCCTACTGCAAATATACGTTTTGGCACATACATATTTTTAACTTTTTTGATTTGCTGAGAGCGTGGGCCCTAATTTATTTCGAATAGCATACATGTAGAGAAGAGTTACACACCCCCAGTAAAATAAAATAGAATAGAATAATCATTTATTTCCTCGAATATGGTACATGGTGCATGAGAAGATGGTATAGGAAATTCGGTTCAGCATATCCTGCCAGATTAGGCGTAGAAATATTAACAGATGAACAAAAGAACAAAATATGTAATTACAAATGAAAATTGTCAAATTAGTTGCTACGTATACAAACAATAATGGATTAAATTACTAAAAGTTTTGATGAAATTATTAATTATTACACACCAAATTGTCATTGTAAAAAATAAAAATAAAAGTATTAAAATAATATTTAACTGTTGAAATATTTACTGAGTAAAAACATTTGTCTAAAAACCAAGTAGTCAATTTACATGATTATAAATCTCATCGAATAATACATAAATTTGGTTTCCCTAGGATTCAAAAAGTAACAAATTATTGGCATCAAACCATTCAGATACCTTGGATAGGGTGAGAGACAGTAATGTGAAAGTTCACACCAAAGCGGGATTACTTGGGCTGATCTGTCATTCAAAACAGGTTACAATGCCATTGTGTCTGTAGTCTCTGTTTTACTTTTCTATCTGCCATAATATATTAGGTACTTCTCTTTTGTATCCAAGTTCGCTCTGAAACGCAAAACGAACTGACGAACCGTCTTCAAGATCCGCCTGTTTGACATATTGACATGGATGGATTATAAACTATCGAAAACTAATACGCTATCTTGTAAGCAGTTCACAATTTATCGACAGTTTATAATCTTGCTAGATAGACTTTGTAATTTATATGAACGGTGGTCAGAAGCATACTGACATATTATTATAAACCATGTTCAACATTACTTGCAGGAAACAACATGCTAACCGACCTTAATTCTGACAAAAAATTTCGGTTTTTGCTATTAAAATATTGTTTACTAGCGACCCGCCCCGGCTTCCCTCGGGTACAATCGGGATGTAATGTATATAAAAACCTTCCCTAAAAAAATATCAAAATGGCAATGAAAACCATATCAAAATCCGTTGCGTGGTTTAGGAGAAGCCTCACGGAGGAGGCTCACTTACCATCAGGTGACCCACCTGCTTGTTTGCCTTCCTATGTTGTATAAAAAAAAAAAAAAGGCGGCCGAACATACACTATTAAAATTTAGGACAGGCAAGAACGGATAGCAACTTTATACTAAACTGAACTAAAATATTTTTTCAACAATAAGTGTGATACAAGGGAAGTTTTATACATGCACAGATTACAGCTAAGTATCTTATCAATTACAGAAGGATACCGCATGCGCCAAGTTGCAGTATCAACACTAGAAAATAAAGTCGCTAGGACTTTACTTTATACTATGTAAGGATGATTAAAATATCACATTCTTAACCAACATGTTATAAGTAACCTCTTTTATTTACATCCTCGATTTGTTTTATTTATGCTGTAATTGATCTTAAGATGACAAATAGTGAAATTCTAGGTTAGAATTTATTTACACTTAGACATTTGTCAATGTGTAGACTACATCCTACAATAAGTAGTCAAAGAGTATTGACCCTTTGTTCCCCATGTTTTCCCAAAACAAATTAATTCCATGGCCTCATCACATTGTGGTCAAATTCCCTGATGACAAAGAGTTTGGAGACAAAAACCCTTTTTTCCCATAGCTAGTGATCCCCGCTGAAATTGAACGCGTGACCTTTTCGCTTGACATGTCACAGGAGGCCTGTTCTAATTTTGTTCCAAATATTTTTCGTACAACTTTTTTCTTCGCACCTTTGGGTTTGTGCGTAAAGATAGCCGATAGAATTGGTGATAGCGTTTAATATTTAACGTGACCTAGCGACGCGCTCCGCAATTTACTAACGGAAAATTAATTACAATGCTTTGTACATAAGAAGATTCTACAAAAAAACCCTAAATGATTGTGAATACCGTATCAAAATCCATTGCGTGGTTTATACGGGAGTAGGCCTCCGCCATTATTCCAGATTTAGTAGGTTAGGTGATTGATTACATTAGGGGTACTGCCATCTGACTTCCGTAACCCATGTTATAGTGGAACTATACCGACGCGATCATGGTTACACAGTTATTTACACAAATGTGCAGGTATCGTCACTATTTTTTCCCTAACCGAACATTAGTTAGTACAGCCTGCCTTAGAAGTAGCTAATTACTTAAGAACCGTGTCGTAGTGACGCATGAATGAGAGTTGTTCTAATTTGTCACATGACAGCGCGTGGTACTATAATGTTCAGCTACTTTTGAGACTGACTGTTCTTAAGTTAGAAAAACTCATTGGTAAATGGCGACCTCTCGGGGTCGAACTCGGTGCGTCACGGTCACTGGTCCACCCCCTAGCCACAATGCCATCAACACCCTAATAAATAAAATTGTCTCCTATTGGAATAACAAAATATTTATTTCTTCAGCCAAGCAGTATCGATTCAGATTACCTGCCAGAAACCCACATAGACCTGGACGATGAAATGTGGCGACGAGAAGCAGAAAGCATACCCATCGACACTGAGGATATACGAATAGAACACAAAGGGAGAAACAGAAGAAGTGACACTAGTAAAAAAGAGGAGTCACTTAGGAGTAAGAGTGTTAAAGAAGAGGTAAAGGAGAGGAAAGAGATCAGAGATGCATCTGTTGGAGCTCCAGATACGAAGGAGTCTGGGTGTCAGACAAGAGAGAGTCTGTTCCAAGTTGAAACTGCACCTAGTTCTGATGGTAACTACTTTTTTATGTAAACATTGTTTTAAACATGCGAACTACTTAGAACGGGTTAAATATATCCCGTATGTAATGTAATAACATTTGCTAGAGCCTTCGATAATTATTACGAGTATGATATGCGAAAAATGACTCTGAATTTTAGTTCATTCTTTCCATTGCTGAATGGCAAATGCTTGTGCACGGCTAGAAAACAAAAAAGAACATTTTATTCTGTTCCCATGATATACGGTACAATGTTCTCCATATTGCGGATTTCTAGTTGAATTGCTTCGCAGATGTGCCGTGCCCCTCAAATTGACAATCTCGGAGTAAATTTCAAACTCAATTTCGGGCACAAATTATACCTAAGTACATATAAAAACCCGAGAGGTGGCAAGCTATCTGGAGAGCGGTGGTGGTTTTAGCTAAATATTTACGTGATGCTAGAGCTCAAGATGCCTCTTTGAAGACAAAAATAATTTGCATTCACAATCGTTCGTCGTTCGCGTTGTTTTCGGCTCCATGAAGATGGTATGACGGAATTAGCACCGCCCTAGGGCCACTACTACTGGTGAGTTTGACTGTTAATCTCCAGTCAGCAGTAGAAGTCACATAAATACTCGAAAAGGTAAGAAAGATCTAGACAAGTTCTTACACCCTAACAGTAGAGTACGGTGTAGATCTTGTAAACTCTTCGACTGTGTAAAAGCGAAGATGTATCTGCCGCTTGCACCACGTTTTTTGGGCTTCAAATACTGTTACATATAATAGTACCATCTTTGACAGGTTCTGGTTCGAACAGCCGAGGGTTTTCAACGTTTGGCTACTCGGGAGCCACCATTGTACGCCCCTCGCCTGCTCCAGCCAACACTTCGCAGATCACCATTGAGTTGTTGCGTCAGGTCACTCCTCAGGAGTCGATCAAATCACGTGAGTCCTTATGAACGCTACTGAGGCCCTAACAAGACCAAGTTTATTTCTGTTTATGTCTATGTGCATCACTTTCTTATGACACTACTTTGACAGAGACGCAGGGAGTAATAAAATAAACCCGGCCCGTCATGTTAGTATCACCGTAGTGTTTAAGGGGTACAGAATTAATCTTGTTCTTACCATCTCTGTTCCCAAAAGCTTTTGAAGCTTCAGGTAAAAAAATTGTAAAATTATCATGTGGTAAGTTTGTTTTTGTTTTCACGTGTGTCGTAAGTTAAGTCTTGTTTTTATTAGGCTAGCAAGACTCTCAACTTACCACGATGTATGTTAGTAAGTTTTGTAAACAAAACGCTTTTTATATTGACGTCTTCTACGTCAAGTGCAAGTGGAAGACAATCGCCGAAATTTTATCTCCACGATCAAACCAAGAAGTATCCTACAAACATCCATAGAATTACTCGCTTGAGGCGCTGGGCTCTTTGAAACACTTTCGACGGCGTGCGTTTGTGCTATGGGAGTTGGATTAGTTGCTTGGATACCATTGCGTTTATGTGCCATGCCAACTCCCATAGCGATTTAATGTTGATTCTGTTTTCACCGTATTCCTGATTGCAATCATTTTTTGGACGGATTCCGTTTTGGTACGTTCTTGTTTGGTTAAATTCCTGTTTCATTGGAATATCAAGTGATACGATGCAATTGGCATTGCCATTAATAGAGGTAACACCGCCAGCCTTCTGGGCACCCTATCCAGAAACAGCGGTTTGGGCGATATTTTTCATTTTCATTTTAATTAGAATTATAACTTTTTTATTTCCTTTTCTGTAATAACTTTGTTTCTTTTTCTAAATAACCGGTTACGATGCATAACTTTAACTTTGCTTGCATAATACTTATTTGAAGATAATAATGATACCAGAACTGATTTCTACTATGTACTACGACTGTTCACTTAACTGTTCAGATGCAAATGGATCCATCCAAACGAAAATCTTTCAAAGAACCATGCGCTTTAACTCATCGTCTATTCTCCCAACAGAAAAGAAAATGGACCGTCGCCCGATGAGTTCCGAGACCACCCGATCAGCGCCCGACGTCATCATCGTGTCGAAGCCGATTCGCTGAGGCTGACCCTCGGGGCCCCCGCCCTGGGCCCCGACTCCGCCCCCCTCCTGGGTGTACCCCCCACAGCGCCGCCGCCCCGAAGGCTGCTACCAAAAATTCTACGACTCCATACCAAAGAGCGTTTCCTTCGAGGACTGTGAGGGTTACTACAGCCAATATTTCAATGAAGGACCAAAGTTGATCTACGATTACTGTTTAAAAAGTGACTTTTATAAGAGAGCTAAGACACTGCCGAGGAATTTGGGCTCCTCTGTGGATAAAGTGTATCCGCAACGGTCGGTGTGCTTCTGTGAGACGGCTGACTACCGAAGGCGGATGACCGTTACAGCGGATATCGAGGCGCCTAGATAGCATCCGATGAGGTTCTAGACGTGTGATATAGTGTAGGACGCTTCGTTTTTATACGGCTAAGGTTTCGATTAGTTTTTCATGTTGAGGTTATTGTCCTAGGGGTTTTTGGAGATGTGCAATTGTTAAGAAGCGTACCTCATTTGCCCTGTTAAAGGCACACTGAGCATATGGAATGGCCTTGTCTGTGATGTGTGCCAAAACCGCTGTGTCCGATGCACATCGCTTGCACGCGATTAAACGTCTGACAGGAACAGCGGGACCATTAAACATATGAGCATTCGCTCATACCCATCGGCTATACAAATCAAACCGCATAGCCATCATGTACTCCGTGTAAAATCAAATATATATTCTAATATACCGTTTGCCCTAATCATTATTAAAATTTGATCTATGTAACGAGTTTTCAACGAAGATTCTAATTTTTTCAAGATTTTGAAGATTCTCGTTAAAATTTAATAACCTTCCTAAAATATAAACGGTTTTATCAAAAAACGTTTAGGTCACGTAATGATTGGGGTTAACGATACAATAGTGTTTGTTATTTAGAAAGGAAAGAAGGTAACCGCTGAGCAGTTCAGTTCAGTTTGATTGGTTTTTTGTTTTTTATAAGTATTTCAAAATATCAAAATAACAACGACTAAATTCCTTTATAAATGCCCTAAATCATCCCTTGATTATGACCAGTGATTATTCGAGGGATTTTGTAAGCACAACAACGACGAGTTCATCGTTGAAACAGCGCTGTACCGCTTAGAGACAAATCTCTAAGCCTAAGCTACGTCCTTAAGAAAAAGGGTCAGTGTTAAGTGGAGAATGCAGACCCAGTTATTTCCTATTAGGTATAACCGGTTAAAACCGGTTTGTCTTACAGAAAATAACCAGGTCTGCATACCCTAGTGTTAAGTCATGAATGTCAATAAGACGTATCGATTGACGTAAGAATCATCAAAATCGGCCCACGCGTTTGGTCTCTAGATCGCCACAAAGGAACATATATACATACATATATAGGCTAATAAACACATTACCTCCTTTGTGTAGCGCAGTCGGGTAAAAAGAGTTATAAGGTCCTGTCTCTTTGATTTTTTTAATTAATTTATAAAAGTCAGTGTTCTGGCTTTGTAGACGTCAATTGATGAACGAAAGGTATATTTAACCGTTATTCAAAGAGGGACGTTTTTGCCCCAGCTTTTGTATTGTACCAATTAATAATTTTCCAGTGACTTGGTGAGAAAGGAAATCCCACTTTTTTGTAATTGAGTCGGGAAAAGTTTATCTGAAATTGTGATGTTTCTATTCGGAAAAATTACTTTTTTGAAAAAGAAAACCATTGAAAACCAATATTGTATATTGCTTAATTTAAGTACTGGTCATTAATAGTTCAGCCACTGTAGAACGTTGTCAAATAAACGTTGATAATTTCTAGCAACGTAAACCGTTACCGTTTTGTAAACCGTTAAACGCATTTTTGACAGCTCGGTTTAAACCGTTAATAACCGGCTTCGCATCTACACTTATAATGAATCCCACAACGATATCTTACTGCGACAGGATTCTACATTGGCCCCGAATTCAAATTGCTCTACAGGAAAACACGAGCATACGATTTTTAACTTGTTTGTTGCCATTAAAAAACTTTTCAAAGCCAGTAGCATTCGAAACTTTTTAAATTAAAAATTCAATTCGCGTTCAACGAAAAAGGTTCGTTAGCCGACTTGGGGTAAACGTAATTGGTGGAAGTTTGGAAATCATGTAAATTATAGGAAAGGCCAGGTTTAAGGGAGGACTAAATTACTTTAAGTTTGAAGAACGAGTGTCCGGGGTCCAATCCGATAGAAATTAAACGTACCGCCGCCACAGTAGTATGACCACAAAAGTACCTAAAGTCTAAAGTCTGTTTATGCATACTTGTTTTAACATGTACACAAAATTCTAACCTAAAATTTCACTTTTTGACATCTAAACATCGTTTATTGCCTAAATATCAAATCAAGACTATAATTAGAAGAGATGATTAAAAACTTGTTGCTTTGGAATGTTTTGTTTAAACAATAAATAATATTTTAATGAAAAAAGCTAAAATTTTAAGTGAGTAAATTGCCCCAATTTTCGATAACTTCAAATACAAATAATTTATTTACGTAGTTAATTATTAAACCTTCGTTATCGATAAGACCCCAAACAAGGCTCATGGGTAACCTTAACCTTAACCCTTAATCATGGGTAACTTCCGGTACGCCTAATAAAAGTGAACTACGCATCAAGGACATGATATTATGACCTTATGGTCATACTTAATACTATGGACAAAATAGAACTTAAGTTTGTGTAAATTTTACATGCAGTTAGCAAGTAACTTCCAATAATGTTGTTAATCTTGTTTTTTAGTCTTTTATTTATTATATTTATTTACATTTTAATAGTATCTTTGTTGAATTTATCGCGCGTTTCGATTTTATTTCAAAGTTTATAACACGATGTTCACCGATCATGATAAGTGTTTTAAATATCAAATTATGAAGTACTTAATAAAAACATGATTTTGTAAAATCCTTATCATTGTTAAATGAATCAAAGTCTTCCACACACGAGTAATTTTGTTTAAACTGAATGAATAGCCAATGTTGTGTGCTAAATGATTATCGATATTGAAATTATCTCTATATTGGATAAAAAATTGACAGACCGTTGGGGTAAATGCGATAACAGGGGTCTTTGTGTCAACTCAACTGGGGTCGTTAGGTCTTTGAGTCTGGATGAAACGTGAGGAAACACGTCTTTATTACTTTACTGAAATAGAACTTATTTAAGATTTAGGTGAAGTTTGTTAATAAAATTGTTTCCTGTGTTTTGATCAATAAAGTGTATTGTGTACTACGAAGGTAGACTAAAAGAAACTGAAACCAATTACCATGCTTTCCTTACACTAATATAAAGATACGAGTACAAATTAAATGCTTAGTGAAATTCAGTCAGCGCATGCGCTCTGAGTTATCGCATTCAATAAAAATGTAAGTAATTTAATTTGAATTCTATCTTAATACGACATCAAATGTGTATAGTAGACCAAGAAATTGCTTGACCGCTTTTCGACCGTATTACGAAGGAATAGGGTTAAAAAGTGGTCAAGCAATTACTTGGTCGACTATACTTCTACGTCAATACTAACCTACGTTACTACGAGTATACTAGGAGAGTGCGGGGTACGAAGCAACGATCAGTGGCCCTAACATGACTGACCAAGTTTAGATCATTTCTATCTGCGTCCCTTTCTTATGAAACTAGTTAGACATAGACACAGGGAGGGGTTAAACTAAACTTTGGCTGTCATGTTAGGGCCGCTGGTGCAGCTAATACCCGGTAGCTGCTTCTGCCCCAATTCCTCGGATCTAACGACCCCATCTGATGCACTGACCCCTTAATGGGTCTAATTATAAAATTGTTTTAAACGAAATAAAAAATGAACTTCTGAAACTGTAATAGTATTTTATGCAACTGTTGCATAATGAGGGGTCTTAAAATACGAGTGTGGTTTTATGAAACGAGCGTCAGCGAGTTTCATAATAGGATCACACGAGTGTTTTAAGACCTAATTATGTACAGTTGCATACATTACTTTATCTACACACATATCATAAGTACTCTATGATGGGTTCAGAAGCCATAGGGCAACGACCTGCATTGCTACTAACTACTAATGCTAGGTACCTATTAAATATCTATAGACTGTACACATTAAAAAAATGTAATAAAAAATGAATTTCAACAAATATATACACAAATTAGGAAAATTCTCACTATAATATTGGTTGTTATAAAGCTGGTCATTGCCTACGGTTTCTGAACGCATTATAGAGCATTTACGATATATGTGCAGATAAAGAAAATTTATAGATAAATTGTAGACCAAAACTAACTATGAATAAAAATTGTTTTCCATAATTATTTATCATTTAAAAATAAGAGTATTGTAAAAAGAGTTTTATGTGAAGCTGTAAAGTATTAGTTGTAAGACGATTGAATTATTATAATATAGATAAAATCAGAATTAAATTGTTATTAGGTTGATTTAGTTGCATTTTCATGTTTGAGTTTTATATTAAAAGTTTATAATGAGATACTGTTCTTTTATTTGACATTTTATCGTTTATTTTGTAAAGGACGACTGTGATACTAAAATGAGTCAGTAGTCAGAAGGAAACAATAAGCTTAGGTTAGGTTCGTTTTTAAATTAAGCACAGGAGAGCTAAAACAATTCAGAAATACAGTGGACTACTTTTCGACCGTATCAGAAGTGGTCAAGCAATAACTTGGTCAACTATACCTAGGAGTCCTTCGGTTTAACTTTTTTTCGTAAAATTACCAACAGGAAAAAATACGAATGGAAAGAAATATTCAGAAAAACTGAAACTATTTGAAAAACTATTTGACATTTATTTACGTAATTCTGCAAGTAACAATTATTTTTCAAGGTCTTTAGTAATATTTAATTGAGATACTCCAATTTTAATAATATCTAGTCATTCTAAGAATATAAGTAGCGTGCGCAGTACTAAAATCCTCATTTCATGTCGGCCCTGCCCTGTGTCAAAGTCAAAGTCAAAGTCAAAATGTTTTATTCAGATTAGGCTTACAGGTAGCACTTATGAATGCCAAAAAATTTACCACATTTACATTTAATTTGTGTAGGGTTCCGTAACTCTTGCCGAGCTAACGATAAAACTTTCGATCAACTACACCAGTGGATAATGCATATACATGACGATCGTGTCACATCTAAAACTCCACAAAAACCATGGAGGACTTTGGGACATTAGAGGCGTTGGTATTGCATAGTCCACAGATTAGAAGGTCGTTGATAAAAACAATAGAAATAACAAAGGAGAATGGGCAAATTGTCCCAAGTGCTGTATACAGTTGTGCTATATCTTATTAGAAAGCTCTCAATAAGAGCTTAATTTTTTTATATGACAGCAAAACCGAGATGTTTGCAGGGAAAAAGCTACAGCCCATTTTATACCTCACTTTGTACTAGCAGTTGTATGAAAAGTATCTGTAAAATCATTTTCGAGATATAGCCGAAAGATTTTAACCACGCATTACTGAGGCCACTAGAAGTAAAAAACGTAATGTGAGCATAGGTCTAATTTGCTGTTTTTTTTTTTTTTTTCATACAAAACAATGATTAATGCTGCAGACACCTGGTCTTCGAAACATAGCCTATGATGATCCTTACACCGAGTACTACACGTCCATACGTCACTATTGTATACAAGGGTTGGGACAGCGCCCATACAAAAATGCCCATTCACCTTTAGTTGTCTTAATGCTGTCTGTTTTCATAAAATATCAAACTCTGATTTTTGTACAAAATCATTGATCGAGATGTAAAGTCCAGGCGTTGCGTCGAAGTGTAGGGTTGACATTAGGGGTGACCCGCAAGAGGAAAAAGTTGATTCCAATTAACTATGATTTTTGTTAGAATTTTACCCAGTAGAGTTTTTCATTCGTTATTTATTTTATCGTTTATTTTGTAAAGGACGACTGTGATACTAAAATGAGTCAGTAGTCAGAAGGAAATAATAAGCTTAGGTTAGGTTCGTTTTTAAATTAAGCACAGGAGAGCTAAAACAATTCAGAAATACAGTGGACCAAAAAATTGCTGGACTACTTTCCGACCGTATCAGAAGTGGTCAAGCAATAACTTGGTCAACTATACCTAGGAGTCCATCGGTTAAACTTTTTTTCGTAAAATTACCAACAGGACAAAATACGAATGGAAAGAAATATTCAGAAAAACTGTTTTTTTTTTGTACAATATAGGAAGGCAAACGACCAAGTGGGTCACCTGATGGTAAGTGATTACCACCGCCAATAGACACCCACAACACCAAGGATATTCCAGATGCGTGGCCAACACAAAGGGCTAAGATGGAATACCTCTTGTGCCAGCAATTGCACCAGCTGTCTTGCTCTCCATGCCGGAACAGAACAGTGCAAGCACTGCTGCTTAGCGGCTGGATTAGCGAGCAAGATGATGATAGTGATCCGGACGGACCTTGCACAAGGTACTACCCGCAAACTGGATGGAATTAATTCCCACATTTTGGAACCAGAATGGTCACGTATTGTTTGGTTTATAAGATGTTTCCTTCCAAGCTGACTTCTTGGTAGATTAAGGACCCTACTGAGGTTTCTCGGCCAGGTACAGCATGGAGTCTTCAAAAGAGGTTTTAAAAGGTTCTTGGAGGGTCGATGGGAGGCGATAATTGCTTACCATCAGACGACCTGCGTGCCTGTTTGTCTGTAAAAAGGATTGTGGAAAGCTAACGTAACAATTAAAAAAAAGATTTTCAATAAATTGGGACAGCTGGCAGCCCTATCGCGACCTCCCTGCTAAATGAAACAGAAGTAATGCAGGATAACGTTTCAACTTCTTACAATCACACTTAGGGGTGTCGACTTCAACAATGCCGAACTGTTTAAGTATTTTGGCCATTCCGCCGTCATGGGTCTTAAAAACTTAACTTGAGACTTGTAATGTAGAGATAATATGTATTAAAATATAAAGTAATGTAATTAAATTTTATATCCAATTTCCAGAAACTCTTTTTTGGAAGAAAAGAGAAGGAAACGAGATGGGGGGGGTACTTGATGAGACGAGTTCAATGGAACCAGTGACCAAATAACACCGGCCATTGGGTCTGTTTAGATGCGGTTTTAACTGTCATTTAGATTTTTTTTTTGCGGAATGTAATAATATGTACGTTACAATATTTCTTTTTTTTTATACAACATAGGAAGGCAAACAAGCAGGTGGGTCACCTGATGGTAAGTGATCACCACCGCCTATAGACACCTGCAACAACAAAGAGAGTGCAGATGCGTTGCCAACCCAGAGGGCTAAGATGGAATACCTCTTGTGCCAGTAATTACACCGGCTGTCTTGCTCACCACGCCGGAACACAACAGTGCAAGCACTGCTGCAGGATTAGCAAGCAAGATGGTGGTAGCGATCCGGACGGACCTTGCACAAGGACCTACCACCCGCAAAATTTCTCATTTTAACTCTTTGGATAAAGTAATCATTCACACGCCATGCACTGTTAATTGATGTAACGTTTAAACCAATAAAAACAAATAAAAACAATTCATAATATATTTTATTCATGATCAAAGTACAGCTTCACTCCGACCTTTTGAGTGGTTGTTGGCATGGGCGTACCCAGGGAGCTGCTGCCCCCCCTGTAAATCCCGCAGAACATGTATGAACTCGCCTACTTACTAATCAAAGTGTAAACGGGGCATTATGCTCTAACTTTTAAATAAACCGCGCTGTAGACACTGGCAAAATGCACGGTGCAATTGCCAAAAAACCGTGCGCGACGAAGGCGGACGAAGATTACCGAATCTAGCATCTGACTTGCCCCCCTAGGCCAGAAACTGGGTACGCCTATGGTTGTTGGCGTGGTGGGCACGACGACACACGACCACTTTATAGGTTCTTGGTGTTCAAAGTATTGATAAAAAAGAAGTTAGTATAATATAAGGTTATATCTTGGTCATATAAACCTGACTACAGTACCTACATGAAATACTTTGGTTCGGATTATTACTTGCGTTAAATACAAAGGTCACCAGCAATATCTGTAGCCCCATGTCTTTCGGGAAAGGAATCCGCAGGTGATATATGGCCGCCATTCGTCTCCGGGCGTTAATAATTGGAGGTAGTTAGCCGATGGCACGTACCTGCGCACACCGTGCTACGAACGGTCCATTTGCTATTACATATAGTTCCGTATAGGAATCGATTAATGCTTTCCGATCGCCGATGGGGTCGAAAAATTCTCGAATGGTGGCAGCGTATTGGCAAGCGCAGCGTAGGACGACCAGCCACAAGATGGTCCGATGACCTCATACAGGTGGCAGGAAGGCGCTGGTTGCATGCTGCTTCCAACCGGTCAGTTTGAAAATCCATGGAGGAGGCTATGTTCAACAGTGGACTTCTTGTGGCTGAGGTGATGATGATGAATACTTTCCGGGAAAAATGGTGTCAGAACAGCGGCTATTTCTTACTACTTGCAGTTTTCGCTGCATAACGAATTTAGTTTGTTTTTATATAAATAAAACTAGGGACCTGCCCGGCTTCGCACGGATCAGATCAGAATCAGGGTACATAAAGTACATGTACTTGTGCTGTACATAGGAATCTGTCGTGAAAAAATCTTAAGATGACAGTGAAAACCGTATCCATATCGTCTCATCAATTAATGAGACTGTCAATGACTGGCACCGTTAATAGGGAATGCAAACTCGGTTATTTTCTGTAAGGAATAACAGGTTAAAACCGATTTTTTTTTTAAATAACCGGGATTGTGCCCTTACCGTTACCGTACTGTACAAAAAAGAGAGCCACTCATGTGTACTAGTATTTAGTGTCCTTGGCTAAAATTTCATTAAAAACATGCATATTTTCTTCTCGTTTGGCTTAACCAAAGAGAGAACCCTTCGTCATTTAAGAGGACTTCGAACCCAGCGCTCTCCATACAAACGGCGATAACGTTTTCCACCCTCTAAACCTTAACCTATAGCCATGATTATTTTGTATGTTGTCATTATGCCCTAGAACTAGGTTTATATGTTTTGTTTTTTTAAATATTCTTAATAGTTTCAAAAATATTGACGCTTTTTGTTTTGTTTGAAATTCGTATAATGCAAATATTGTCAAATCTATGAAGAAAATTAAAAACATCTAAACATAGAAACCTAGTTCCAGGGCATAATGACCACATACCAAAAAATCATTGCCATAGGTTAAGGTTTAGAGGGTGGAAAACGTTATCGCCTTTTGTATGGAGAGCGCTGGGTTCATACTCCTCTTAACGCGTCAAGACGTCGCGCGTAATAACTAGGAAAATATTAAGTGCAGGTTGCCTTCAGCATTTTATTTCTGAAATGGAATATTATTGCAAAAAGTGCGACCCGACTGAGGGGCAACACGCACTTGGCAAGCAGGGGCACTTAAAATAAACGAGGTAGCATTTTATAAAACACTCTGATACAGGCTACTGTTGGAACGAACTATTTCTCTCAAAAGGGTAGCCAGTTGGATAAATTGCAGAGCCCGCCGAGCATAATAAAGAAGGCAAGGATACTCGAATTTGTAAGGATTTGCAGTTTATGAGAAGCAAACCCTTGAAAGTTTAAGCGTTTACAATTGCTAACAAGGTGCCTACACAGAGAATTTTTTTTTGGTTTTAAAAAAATGTTAAATACAGTAACTAAGATGTTAAATACAGTAAAAAAGTTCAGTAATAAGTTCTTAAATACAAATGCACTAGGTAACTAAGGTAAAAGATCTTGTTAGTGTCATAAGCATACTGTCTTGTAAGCAGGTAAGTAATTGAGATTTTTTATCTCATTTTAATCAAAATTATTTATTTTTAAATTTTTTCTATTTTTAATGTGGCGGAAACTGGAATTCGCAAGGCAGGGAATCCTAATTTTTCTTTGTGTTGTCATTCATTATATTATTATAGCATTTTAAATTAAATTTGAATGTATGAAAAAAAAAATATCTCAGTAAAATGAAAAGAAGAAAAAAATGTTTATGCGGCATCCACTGCGTTATAGAATTATAAATTAACAGATTCAGTTCAGTCTTTAAGGGGGTTAAAAAGGGGTAAAAGTTGTTGTGTAATTGAAAATATATACAGGCGAAGTCGCGGGGAAAAGCTAGTAAATAAGTGAAATAAATTACCACTGAATGAACTATCCCTTTTAGGTTGGAGCCAAAGGTAAGAATATTGAATTGGGCGTATAAGTTAGCTGTAACATCGGTGATTAATGTTGGGGAAGAATTGTCATTATTGTCCAATACAAACCCGGCTTGCTTGTAGCTAATTCCGCTATCGTTGTCATGTAATCACTTATTAATCGCTCGTTAATCACTCGTTATTATATAGTTATAGTATTTCCAAAGGTTGTCTGGAAGAGATCGCTGCTTAGCGATAAGACCGCCTGTTGAATCCCATGTAAAATTTCGATCGAAAATTCGAAAAATCTTAATTATTTATTTTTAAATTTTTTCGATTTTTCTTTTTGTTAATTATATTATTATATTATATAAATAATTTCGATTACAATAAAATCGAAAATTAAAATTTTACGATTATAAAAAACCACTCATGTCTCAATATGACGGTTAGCCTTTTGATTATTGGTAAATCACATCTTCGTGTTTAAATAAATTGTTATTTATTCAGCGATCGTAGTCGATCGAACCCTTTGCGAGGACTACGATCAGATAAAAATACAAATTAAAAAAGGTATACGGATGTAAGTGTCAGCGTATATCGCGTGCCTTCTGGCCGAAGGATGTTGTGTTCCGGCGGTTCCGGGGCACCTTGCCGTTGGCGAGCACGACATCAGAAGTGACGACGCTTCGGAGCTACGCCGTTTTGTCGCCAAAATAGTTTAAATAGTTTTATTGCTTTTGTTTTATATGTATGTTAGTCTATAAGGTATTTATTGTATGGGTCTTGTTACCTGAAATAAAGATTTAATAATAATAATAATATCTATGAAAAACGGCCATTCTGGCGAACTTTAGTCACCGGTGAGATTCAAAAATGGCACTCCTGCGCGCTCTTTTGCGTCCTTTTAAAAAAGAACCTTAAAAACAGCATTAAAATAAAAATAATTTAAATTAACCGTTAATGGTGTTACAAAGCCATCCCGTACCGGCACGGCTGTAACAAACGAGGCGATTAAGCCAGCTGACGCCGTTTAACTGTGTTTATACGCGTTTAACGTAACCGGTAATTTAAACTGATCATCTGTTTGTGGCCTGCTAACTGCCCTGTAGACGCGTTTTAACCGCTTGTTAGTGATTAATTGATTTTATAGTAATTATAGGCAGCGGCGTGTATAGACCTAAAGACACTGCCTACCCTACCAATCTGATAAATATAAACTAATTTTATTTGATCCTTGTCTATAAGTCGAAATTATTTAGTTTTATTTTTTGTTTTTTATATCTTTATGTTTTTTTATTCTAAGTTAGGGACATTTATTTATGGACTATCTTTTGCCCGCGACTTCGTCCCCATAGACTCGTTTAATTGAAACATGCAATCTGCAATATTTCCTGGACAAATTAATGAGAATTAGTTGCTTTGCTGCTCATGACGTCACGGCGGCGTATAACTCACTTATCGATATCCCTTGGGAACTATGCATTTTGACGGGATAAAAAGTATCCTATGTGTTAATCCAAGTTATAAACTATATGTGTGCCAAATTTCATCCGAATTCATTCAGTTGTTTTGCGTGATTGAGTAACAAGCATCCAAACATCCAAACATACAAACTTTCACATTTATAATATTAGTAGGATAAAAAATAATTACAACTGGAACACGTCGTCCAAGTTTGTGCGCTAGGCATGGACCCCAGAACGCTGACGCTATTACCCCGCTGTATGGCGAGACTAAGCCTCTGAGCGAAGTAGACGCCAGCTCTGAGGTCCCCACAAGCGTGGACCAGTTATGTGCCAATGCCTTTAATCAATTCTAGGCCTGGGAAACACAGTCCAAGGGTGTCAACCGCGAATGGAACAAACATATATTTAAGTATAATAAAAAAAAAAACATTTATTTCGGATGGCAATAGATCCATATTACATTAAATTAAACAAAAATCAAAAATAAAATAAAAATAATTACAAAAAGAAGTCAATCACACATGTCACATAATAGTTCGTATCTCTTTCCAAAGGTTGTCTGGAAGAGATCGCTGCTTAGCGAACCGCCTGTTGAATCCCATGTAAAATTTCCCTGTGTGTGTGTGTTCCTTTATTTTTGTATACTTGTGTGAATCAATAAAGAGTATTTGTTGTTGTTGTTGTTCGTAATGCTTTTGTAACCGGATAATAACTGATTTAATTATCTTTTACTTTTTATTTGAGCAGATACGATACGATAAGAAGATTATCTTAAAACGTAGCCAGAGTGCTAGCCCCTTGATAAGATATTTATAAAATTACACCCTGAATATTAAATAAGGTAACAACTTCTAAATAATAACGAAGGACAAACAAATGAAATTTTGTCAAAAGTTCACTGGAATCGAGAATTCGTTAAGTCCAAACTTTGCTTTCGCGTTTCGTGTAACATTAAAAGTTATTTTAGAACACGTTTTACTTAAAAATGGCGCAGCATTTTTTTAAGACTGGCCCCCATTTTTGATTTTCATTGGTATTATGTCAAAAATCATGTCCGATTGCATGCATGCTTGCATGCTTCCTGCATGACTTGCATGCCCGATTTCATGCTCGCTTGCATGTCTAATTGCATGCTGACTTGCAAGTTTCCTTGAGGGCTTACAGGCATGACCTCTCGCACGTTTGCTTGTATGCCCGATTGCATGCTTGCATGCATTGCGCCACCTTGCATGCAAAGCCGCTTACAAAAGTTGATAAGAAATAATAGAATCTTACCTTAGTATAGATAACTATTGAAGAATCCCTTTTTACAGTTGGTTATTACGCTCTAAGCCACATAAGCGAATCTGCTATTCACAGATAGGGAGGTATAAATCAATAATGCTCTAAAGTCAGGTTTCATAGAAATGATCAATGTTGTAAACAAACCAGTTTGCCATTATCACTCCGTAACCACGCACTTTTAAACAACGACGAGTCCCGTTACCGATTTATACACATTATCCATGTACTTTTATTCGTTTTAATTCATAATATCTATGAATTATTCATTATTTCAATCAACACTTTAATTGGGTGGGCGGGTGGTAGGACCTTGTGCAATGTCCGTCCGGATACCACCTACCACCATCTCGCTTGTTAACCCTGCCCCTGAGCAGCAGTGGTTGCACTGTTGTGTTCCGGCGTGAAGAGCAAGGCAGCCGGTGTAATTACTGGCACAAGAGGTATTCCATCTTAGCCCTCTAGGTTGGCAACGCATCTGCAATCTCCTTGCTGTTGCGGGTGTCTATAGGCAGTGCTGATCACTTACCATCAGGTGACCCACTTGCTTGTTTGCCTTCCTATTTCATAATTTAAAAAATATTAAATCAATTTATGGTTATGTGTCAAATAGCAGCCATATTTGTTTACAACGTTACCCATTTTTATCGAACCCGACTTTAGGTAGCGTCTGTAAGTTAGAGATAATCCGGGATCCTAATGGAAATCTGTAGGAAGCCTACCTGTACTAAACAAAAGCGTGACTACACTGACTACGGCTCAAACACAGGGTTCCTACTTACATAGAGTCCTCAATTTTGGAGGCGGCATGCAAAGATCCATGTTAATATCTGTGCTTGTAATCAAATTGTAACTTGAAAATGATATTAAGTAATTAATAATTTTTGCATCGTGTCAATCCTTTTTTTGGATGTTTGGGTTCTATTCTACGTTGAGTAATATATACAATACCCAAATACTAAATACTTAAAATACATGTTCTTACTTAGATATAAATAATTACTCAGAAGTCAAAGGAGTAGAGGAAGAACTTAAGGACATGGTGTTAGGCACATTTTCTTTAAGTCTCTCTGAAGGAGACTACAGAAGGCGACTGCCTAATGGAGGTTGGTAACCAATTCCACATCCTAGCAGAGTGGACTGAAAAAGATTTGGAGTAAGATTGGGTGAGTTTGTAATAGTAGTGAGTTTTGGAATAGTTCTGCCTTGACAAAACTGTCCTGCCTTACTGTTCTGTCTGAGTGTCAAATCGGTATAAGACGTGATCAAGAAAAAACCTGCGCATCATGACTTAAAACCTATTGTTTTGTTCCGTTTGACAAAAGAATTGACATTGTTAGGGAACACGTTGTAATCAGATATTTCGCGATAATGGTCGATACGGGTGTATTTCAAAGGGCTTTTGACAATTTTTGTTCAATGCATGTAGGTATAAGCAACTGCGATATTATTCAAATTAAATTTAAAATGCTAGATGATGTATGACAACACAAAGAAAAATTAGGGAAATGGCAGAAAAACTTAGTGGTTGAAAAATTCGCAGGGTATGGTAGCGGTAATGTGGCGAAACTGGCAAACGCAAGGCACGGAATGCTGATGTTGAAGGTTCTAGTCCTGCCATTACCCTCATTTTTCTTTGTGTTGTCATTCATTACATAGCATTTTAAATTTAATTTGAATGTGTAAAAAAATACAAAAAAATCGAAAAAAACAAAAACGATAAAAAAAATGCGATATTAATATCAAACCGGGATTGGAATATAATTTGACAGTAACGTTAGTACACTGTCATTTCATAGACTTGCGTCAAGCTTCATTCCTATATCTATGATACGACAGTGGGCTGACGTTACTCTCAAATCATGTTCTAATCGCGGTTAGATAATATTATGTATGAAATACCAGGGTGACTGAGCTCGGTAGGAACAAATGCTATGTAATGAGAACACAAAGAAAATCTAAGGTAATGGTAGAACTCAAACCTGCAACCTCAGCATTCCGTGCCTTTCGTTTGCCAATGTCGTCACATTATCAACTACCATACACTATGAAGTTTTGAATGTGCTTCGTTTATAGTCATTACGTTCATTTTCATTTTCATTTCATTCATTTTCATTTTCATTTAATTTCATTTTCATACCTAGCTAATTGATTTATTGAAGTGGGATTGGGCAGGAGTGCGATTTTTGAATCTCACCGGGTGACTAAAGCTCGCCAAAACGGCCGTTTTTAATAGAAATGTGACCATTTTGGTGAGCTTTAGTCACCTGGTGAGATTCAAAAATTGCATTTGAATCTCACCGGGTAACTAGAGCTCACCTAAAAAGCCGTTTCTCATAGAGATCCGGCCACTTTGGTGAGCTCTAGTCACCTGGTGAGATTCAAAAATTGCACCCAGTGGCTCGTTTCACGAAGCTACAAGTTACAATTTTACAAGTCTAAACCAGCAATATTGGTCATTATGCCCATTGCCATTGGTCATTATTGACCAATGTTGCCGGTTGAGACTTGTAAAATTATAACTTGTAGCTTAGTGAAAGGGGCCACTGGTCAGGTGGCCCGTAAACACGCTTCTTGGTGTAAGAAAGAGGTAGAGTAGAGACTGGGTACAGAAGAGACCACCCAGGTGACCTGATTTTAATCGCTCCTCAAAAATGTTACGCCTGCATGTAAGCTGAATGCACTAGACATGTTTGACATGTTACACCTGAATTTACTGTATTCTGAGCTAATAATTCTTTGAATCTTTGATCACGAATACGCTGGTATGAGGATAATTAATGTTATAAAAAAGTGACTGGAGCCAAATGGATCAAAGAGCTCAGCAAAGAATACATTGGCAGATCGAAGGAGGCCTACATCTTAGAGATTGAGAAAGGTCGAGAAGAAGAATTGATTTATTATATCATGTTCAATTAGGTACATTTACGCGGGTAATTTCTACCGAAATGTAGTCAATGGAGAACTGTATTGGTAAAATACTTAAACCCCCCTTAACATGTAGTGGTGTACAAAACTGTTTTTTTTTATACAACATAGGAAGGCGAACAAGCAAGTAGGTCACCTGATGGTAAGTGATCACCACCGCCTATAGACACCTGCAACAACAAAGAGAGTATATAGAACTATGATATAGTGATATGGAACTTACGTCATTTTTCGAATATAGTCTGTACAGACACGTCACTACTACATGCAAGAGGGGCTTTATTCAAGTTTTTAGGGTTCCGTACCTCAAACGAAACAAAAAACGGATTCCTCGTTAATGAGTGAATTATAAAAATGGGGGGTAATTTTTTTTTATAGCCTGTTAATGTGTCCCATTGCTGGGCAAAGGTCTCTCCTTTGGACCTCCACAACTCCTGTCTGATGCAGAATCTGGCCAGCACCTATCATATGCGTCCAAATCGTTGCGCCATCGCCGTCTCGTCTGCCTCGTCTACGCTGCCCGTTCTGCGGCACCCACCAAGTGACTGCGTGAGCCTTAGGCGTGAGCCCACCTCTGTGAGTGCATCCGACAGACGTGTCCGGCCCAGTCCCGGGAGTCTAAATAAGATAATAAAAAACTACTGGGCCTACAATTTTGAAGAAAACCTATTAAAAATCTATGATATTACTACGCTCATCGGAACTTCGATAATACTGTCTGCTGTGTGTGTATGATGTAGTCTGCTCGTGACCACGGCCGTTGCAAGGCGACCAAAACGTCAAGATTAATACAAAAACAGTACTACCGCGTTAAAATCTCCATAAACTTAGCGAAAGTTTAAAACAATTTTTCTGTGATATTTAAAGTAACTAAGTTTTATTTCCAGTCTGTGGGTTTGGACGGAACCCTCGGAGCGCGAGTTCGACTCGTATTTCGCCGCTTTTTTACCTATAAGGTGTTCTCATTCTGCCCAGCCGAGTGCTTTATATTTCATTTCCAATCCCGGGGTAATCTGTAGCCTGCTGAGTTACGGCCGGGGCAGTAATAACTATGTCTGAGGCTCTCGTTTGCGGACATGCATAATACACAGTGACACTGGGCTGGTGGAGAAAGAAGCGGTAAAAAAAACTGGAAAAAACCGGTTTTTTTTTATATAGGAAGACAAACAAGCAAGTGGGTCACCTGATGGTAAGTGATCACCACCGCCTATAGAAACAATAAATCTTTTATTTACAAGCTACAGGGTATTCAAGTGAGGACTTTTAGTATGTTCATCTTTTTTTTATATAAAATATTGTGTCTATATAGGCATGATCACCACCGCCTATAGACACCCGCAACACCAAAGAGATTGCAGATGCGTTGCCAACCCAGAGGGCTAAGATGGAATACCTCTTGTGCCAGTAATTACACCGACTGTCTTGTTATCCACGCCGGACAAAACAGTGCAAGCACTGCTGCTTAGCGACAGGATTAGCGAGCAAGATGGTGGTAGCGATCCGGACGGACCTTGCACGAGGTCCTACCATCCGCAAATCTTTTCAATAGCTGTGGTTTTTTTCCGATTAAGTATTTCCAAGTGTTATTCGATAAATTGTAGTGTTTTAATAGGTAGTTTGTCGTGTTTTTATAAACAGACAGACGGCCGGATAACGTAGTGATCCTATAAGGGTTCATTTTTCTTTTGAGGTACGGAACCCTAAAAATAAATAAGGTTTTTTCAATATCTGCTGTATTTCCAAGTTCTGGTCACTGTAACTGGTAAATACTTCCCGTATAAAAATTCAAAGTGAAAGTCAAGTATCTTTATCAGATTAGGCTTTCCGAAAACACTTATACATGTCAGAAAATTTTCCACCAGGGCCCCACTTCATAAACGCGACAGGCGAAAGGTGAGAATGACAATTCAGTATACATTCTTGCCCACTATAATGTTTAGCCTGTAAATCTGTAGCGGTACTTGCCGACACAGTAATGTACGGCGAACCGTCACTGTCACCTGTCGCATGTCGCGTTTATGAAATTGGTCCCAATTCGCAAAAAAACTATGATGCGAAGATAGTCTCAAGAAACTCAAGGAGATGTATTGCCATCAAATCACCCAATTTCACTAAATGAGACACTATTTAGGTTCCGAGCTAGTCAATAAACAAAACCTAATTTTCGAGGAGACCATTTCACGCCATTTCTAAAATGGCTAATCAAAATGGCGGCAAATGGAGTAAACAAGCCGAGTGATAACCAGGAATCAAGAAACTATCACGAACGTCTCAATGTTGTAATGGCTTTAGATGAAATAAAGCTTAGATTCGGATATTAGGTAACTTTATAATTATTAATTATAAGGGCTATAAATATTATAGTTTTCTGTCCTAACTGTATAATATTTCAATTGATGTAAATTGTTCCTTAAGTCGCACTTTCGTTAGTGTCGTCATTATAAATTGTTTTAAACTTTCGCGATTGTCACACATATTTAGAACGTTATCGGGACTTTAACGCAATAAAAGTAAATTGTTAATTTACCTCGACGTTTCGGCCATGTTTCAACGGCCGTGGTCACGAGTAGACTGAAGTGGAGGGTATTAACAATATACTTTTATCGCGTTGAAGTCGCGATAAGGTTATAAATAGTGTCGTCATTGTTCATTAGTTTTTAGTTCAGTATTAGGAATCTCAAGGGTCCCACTGAAAATCAGCGTCTCGGTTTACCGAGGCTGTATGCTGAGTGGGGCCCTTTTTGATTCTGTTCAACGCATTGGTTCGGTTTTTTGTACTCTACCCGCGTTGTGTGTACTTGTTTCTTTTATGTTGAATGTTAAATAACTGTTTTTCCTTTCTTTCTTATTTTATTATCTATTCTTAACGATTCTGGATACTGCGCTGGACTGGATACTGTATGCTGGATGTAGACTGTCTTTTTGATTGTGTTTATTTTATGTTGATATGTTAGTTTTCTTTTTTTCTATAAAATAGGAAGGCAAACAAGCAAGCGAGTCACCTGATGGTCAGTGATCCTCACGGACTATAGACACCCACAACACCAAAGAGATTGCAGATGCGTTGCCAACCCAGAGGGCTAACCCAGAGGGCCAGGCCAGAAGGTTGTGTATACGTATATTGCACATGAATTTTTGTATGGGTATATGTATCTATTGTTATTGTTTATTGTATTTATTTATCTTGTACATTATCTACTCTTTGTCTGTCTACTCAGTGCGTCTCTTTGTAACCAACCCTGGATAGAGACACTGAGTTATGTAGCGAGTTAACGTATATTGAGAAGAGTCGTGCTAGGTGCACTGAATCTAATTAAATTATGTCTAAAGATATAGAGAATAAATTCAATCTTTACTTAACAATACAAACTGTGAACCAGTAACATAATGTGCTTAGTTTTTATTTCCATCAATTCAGATTAACCGGTTAAACAACTTGTGGTTAACTTGACATATTTGCAGGCCACCAAGTCGAGTTAATCTTGAGTTATTGCGGCAAATACACAGCACTCCCTTTTGAGATATTGCAGCATCCATAAAATTTAATTTCAAATCACTGTGTCCTTCCAACATACATTTGATATAAATGGACTTCAATTGATATTGAAATAATTTTTATCTACACACATATCATAAGTGCTCTATAATGCGTTCAGAAATCGTAGGAAATGACCAGCATTATTACAACCAATTTTATTATGAGAATGAGTAATGGTCATTACAGTACCGATTTCTGTACCTTTATGAGTTTAAATTTTGAAAAGCTGTCAAAATTCAAGTGGGTCTCTATTCTTATATCCATAGATATTTAAAACAGTTATCGAAACGAAACGTCAATCCAGTATGTTTTTTAAAATAAACCGCACGACATTTGATCTCGAATGACACGAGAATAGGGACTTCATTCGTTTGTCTATGATTAAAAAAACGTTCGTATTGACATAAGATCGAATTGCCGCCATTACTGTTTTCATTCGTTTGTTGGTGTTTTCTGTTACGGTTTTTTGCAGTTATGATATGTGTGTAGATAAAGTAATGTAGGCAACTGTACATAATTAGGCCTTAAAACACTCGTGTGATCCTATTATGAAACTCGCTAACGCTCGTTTCATAAAACCACACTCGTGTTTTAATGCCTCTCATCTCTCATTATATAGCAGTTGCATAAACTACTAGTAATTTGAATAGTTAATGTAACACATATTTTATTTTAGTTAATCATTTATATGTACATGAAGGTCTAAAAATGGTTAGCAATCAAATCTGTATGCTATATTTAATCATGTTTGAACAAATATAATACTTTACCTTTTTAATCAACACTTTTTCTCTTTTATTTTTTTATATAACATAGGAAGGCAATTATTATTATTTATTTAAAAACAGACTACAAAATGGTCCACATTAGTTAGTTTAAGACTCCCATATCTGTTCATTATTTTCATCTAAGAAGGACGGCAAGATCACATAAAGTCAGCTGGAGAAAAAATCGGATTTACTCACGAAGCCATTTATCGGTGCTCGACTGGGAATAACTGTCTTGTGAGGGTAGTAGGGCACTGACCGAGAATTGTATCGTGAGGTAAGGATGCAAAGCTCAGGTGGTTTAAGATTAAATTCGAAAAATTTTCTTGTGTAAGTTAAAGGTCTGCGGGTAGTGGACCTTGTGCAAGCTCCCCTACCGTCTTGCTCCCTAATCCTGCCGCTAAGCAGTAGTGCTTGCACTGTTGTGTTCCGGCGTGGAGAGCAAGACAGCGGGTGAAATAACTTGCACAAGAGTTGAACCTTTTTTTTTTATGAAATAGGAAGGTAAACAAGCAAGTGGGTCACCTGATGGTAAGTGTACATCACCGCCTGTAGACACCCGCATCGAAGAGATTGCAGATGCGTTCCCAACCCAGAGGGCTAGGATGGAATACCTCTTGTACCAGTAATTACACCGGCTGTCTTGCTCTCCACGCCGGAACACAACAGTGCAAGCACTGCTGCTTAGTGCCAGGATAAACAAGCAAGATGTTGGTAGCTATTTTGCACGAGCCGGGCACTGGTTTCGCGGAGTAGCAAGGTAATTTGTTCCAGTTTGTTGATATGGACCTCCGCAAAGTAACCCCTGAATCTATTAATAAGTTTCATATCAGTTTGATTAGTTCATCCGGTCGAGACACTCCAAACTCAGGATCCGCCAATATCGTTCCGGCATGTTATGATAAGGGAACCATAATAATGTTAATGATATATGTCCTTGGGCTAATGTCGGGAAATTGTATCAGAAGCTGCAAGTAAAAGGTCCCTACACCGAATGACTTACGATGGCAACTCTGAGGGTTCCACTCGTTAAGGCAAACTAGATTTGGCAGGTGAACAAATTCACTATTGCCGAGCATTCGCTGGAATACCAAACCATAGAAGTGAGCTTCATAACCCCAAAATTCTACTAGAGAACGACATTATCCCGAAATGGTACGTGAAGCAGTTGAAATTAAAAAGTTTTTTTTTGTACAATAAAATAGGAAGCACCTGATGGTAAGTGATCACCACCGCCTATAGACACCCGCAACACCAAAGAGATTGCAGAATGATTTGCCAACCCAGAGGGCTAAGATGAAATATCTCTTGTGCCAGTAATTGTACCGGCTGTCTTGTTCTCCACGCCGTAATACTACAGTGCAAGCACTGCTGCTTAGCGACAGGATTAGCAAGCAAGATGGTGGTAGCGATCCGGACGGACCTTGCGCAAGGCCCTACCATCCGCAAAAGTGCGAAAAGTGTGAAATTTTAACGGGGAAGGCGGATAAAAGCTCTCTTCATCATGGAATCCTGTAACCAGCTAGTGAAAGCGTCGCGACATATCTCCGGGTACATCGTCAGACGTTGTGAGCATTGTGTCTCGCTGCATGGATGCCGGTGGAAAATAAACAAGATCTTGCTGGTGGCAGGACCTTGTGCAAGGTCCGTCCGGATCGCAACTCCCATCTTGCTCGCTAATCCTACTACACAGCAGCAGTGCGTTCCGGCGTGGAGAGCAAGACAGCCGGTGAAATTACTGTCACAAGCGGTATTCCATCTTAGCCCTCTGGGTTGGCAACGCTGCAGTCTCCTTGGTGTCACGGGTGTCTATAGGCGGTGGTGATCACCTCCAATAAAAAAATGATGTTAAAACTGAATTCCACTGACGTACGCGGTAAAAATTTTACGTCCACGATTTGTCATTTTAATTTTTGTGTTTCAATTTGTACTCCCAATCGCAGCAGTGACTCAACGGATAGAGACCAGTTGGCACTGCGCCAAAAGTGCCTGCGACAGTATTTATGGGTTTTGTCCTGTCTCGTATCGCTGTAGGTAGTGTGCCCGTCTATTCGTTCGCACAAGGCCTTGTAACCGGTAAACTGATTTTAGTCATCCGTTACCAAATTCTGAAGCATGTTCGATGTTTTATTAGTTAAGAGGTTCAGGATGTTTTTAGAGTGGTGGTTGTTGGTGGTTTGCGGGTGGTAGGACCTTGTGCAAGGTCCGTCCGGATCGCTATCACCATCTTGCTCGCTAATCCTGCCGCTAAGCAGCAGTGCTTGCACTGTTGTGTTCCGGCGTGGAGAGCAAGACAGCCGGTGTAATTACTGGCACAAGAGGTATTCCATCTTAGCCCTCTGGGTTGGCAACGCATCTGCACTCTCTTTGTTGTTGTGGGTGTCTATAGGCGGTGGTGATCACTTACCATCAGGTGACCCACCTGCTTGTTTGCCTTCCTATGTTGTAAAAAAAATATATATAAAAGAGTAACTTAGAGTTGTGACAATTTTTTCCCCTTTTTAACTTTATTTTACTGGGTAGACAAAATTGATTGAAGTGGTGTAATTTTCTTTCATACTCCTCATTTAAATGGTTTTGAAACTACAGCTCTTTAATTTTTATTCACTATATCTATTCGGAAAACAGTTTTATAATCAGAAAATTGACAGTTAAGTTATTTTTTGTTATTTCATAAAATACACAAATAGTTATACTTATCTAGGTTAAGTAAAACCATTTGAGAACAAAAAATACATAAACAAATGCATATCACGGCCTGGATAAAATAAAATCCAAATTACTAGGGAGTATATCCGAGAGTGTGTACGCAAATAACGTGACGTTTAAATTCCTCGTTCGTTTTATGGTCCATTCTAACGCCCTGCTATCTAATTTCTTTGCGAGTGTTTGTTATAAACGGTCGGAGATATAAACTCAGCGACGATGCGAGAGAGTCCAGGGATGCACAGACTTATTGGAGACAGGGGGCTTCTAAGGCAAATATGAGCTAGAGACAAGCCGCACAAATTATAATCCACCAAAGCTTCCCAAAGATTTAGAGGTTTATTTGTCTGCTAAGTAAATCCGAATTTTATAAAAAAACTTTTTAACGTAAATTTTTAGTATGGTAGTTTTTAGTGTCCGCGATTGTGTATCATTGTAGAACATCATCCTCAAAAATATGGCCAAGTGCGCAAAAACGGTTAAAAACTGGTATTCTAAGAAAACCTGTCTCAGAATACCAGTTTTTAACCTTACGGATTTAAGAGTTAAAACTTATTTTTGGAAACGTAAATGTAGTAAATCTCAGAATTTCCCGCCCCATAGTGTAATAGTTATGGGGTACTCTTTTTTCATATCTCTAAAATTTTACTATCAAATGGAAAATGAATCTCGAAAATGAAACTTTACATCCTTTGTACTCGTGTGAAGCCGACGCGGATTGCTAGTTCTATCTACACTATATACACTAATATAATAAAGAGGTAAACTTTGTTTGTTTGTTTGTTCGTTTGTTTCTATGTAGTGGGTAATCTCTGGAACTATTGAACCGATTTCAAAAAATATTTCACAGATAGAAAGCTACACTATTCCTGACGGACATAGGCTACTAATTTTACGTGGACGAAGTCGCGCGCGTCCGCTAGTATAATATATTTTAATAATAATTTTATTAGCAAGTTGAAGTGGCAGTGGGCAGGGCCTGAACTGAAGGCCGATGGGGTCGAAAAGTTCTCGAATGGCAGCCGCGTATTGGCAAGCGCAGCGTAGGACGACCAGGCACAAGATGGTTCGATGACCCCATACAGGTGGCAGGAAGGCGCTGGTTGCATGCTGCTTTCAACCGGTCACTTTGGAAATCCATGGAGAAGGCCTATGTTCAACAGTGGACTTCTTGTGACTGAGATGATGATGATGAATAATTTCGTAATATTACTGAACTCTCTCGCCTCATCCCTTCTCCATAAAACCCCATATAAAGTGAACTAGGTCTGTAATTGACAATTTCAGGGGCATTAAGAGCCTGGGCTCATAATCATTTAGATATGCTTAACGTCACTATTGTCGCCGTTAAACTTTTATTGTCTGTTTAACTCATTAAAGCTAGGTTAAACAGAATACTAAAAGGTTATGTTCAATTTATGAATCGTGAGTTTTTCGCGATTTCACCCGTGTCTTATTATTTTCTATATACGCCATACGCCACGTGTACGCCATGTGTACGCCATTCGTTCAAGTAGCGAACGGTCGTACTGTTAGATCCAGATGATGCCTCGTACAGAGGCGAAACGCGCGTCGATCTTGTTTATTAGTGTTTAATAGTGGTGGTGTGTAGTTGAGTCTGTGTGATATATGTTGTTTCGTGTGGAAGCGGAGGAGGATGGGTTTTTGCATGAACATATATATGACGCACAGACGCAGCTAACTTGCATGAGCACGGCACTGGTTTCGCGGAGTAGCAAGGTAATTTGTTCCAGTTTATTTTCTATATATATTATTTACTAACACGCTATTGTCTACTAACACGCTATGGATCTGTAAGTTATCCGAAATAAACTTTGATTTATTTTATTTATTATTATGAGATAACAAGTATTCTATGATTAAAGTGATTTTAATCCAGGACATCATCCTATCTGTCTGCAAAATGATGTGAGTAAAGATTGGCCTTTTTTCAGTTGAAATGCGGCAACACCCCAAAAGTTTAGGTATAGTCGACCAAGAAATTGCTTGATCACTTTTCTACCGTATTACAAAGAGATAAGGTTCAAAAGTGGTCTCAGACAGACGGACGGACAAACCAGGGTATTCTTTGTTGAGACCACAAAACCCTAAAAGCAAATGGCAAGTGGACTACGATAAAAGAAGTTCAGAATCTCTGCTCTAGAAGAATCACGAATCACTCGCACGTTTTCAACCCTGCAGAACCTTATAATGGCCCTTTTGTAGAACCCCCATGTACCTACATTATTGTCAGGGGTCTCATACAAAAGATCCTTATGGATTTTCCACAGCTAGTCTCTAGTGGCCACTGCGGCAACCGCGTGCATTTTTTACGACGCGTCTGCTGCCTACTACGGGGGCACAATTCATGTCCGTATTGGCGTATTTATAAACGCTCAGTAAATCGCCATTTGTTAACGCATGTCTCATTCCGTCATTGTGATATTTGTTTTCAATTATAGGAAAAAAACATGTTTTAGTTAAAGATTGGCAAACTTTTTAAATCCTTCTTTATTAGGTATGACAATAACGTAGTTGACATTATCAATAAAAAATGTAAAAGCAAAAATAAAATATATTTGCGGGTAGGATTCCTGTAGATCGCTACTACCATCTTGCTCGCTAATCCTGCCGCTAAGCAGCTGTGCTTGCACTGTTGTGTTCCGGCGAGGAGTGCAAGACAGCCGGTGAAATTACTGGCACAAGAGGTATGTCATTAGTCATTAGCCGTCTGGGTTGGCCGTAATTGCGATCCTTGGTGTTGCGGGTGCCTATGGGGTGGTGATCACTTACCATGAGATAACCTACTTGCTCTTTTGCCTTTCTATTTTATAAAAAACACCATACAATACTGTTGACATTGACACAAATCTTATGGCTGTTTTTTTAATAGCCCATAATTGTGTCCCACCGCTGGGCAAAGGCCTCTCCACCAGACTTGTACAAAATAAAAAACAGAACGAACAAATAAGTAATTCAACCTATAGTCCGAATAATATAGTATAAAAGCAACTAGAGTTAAATTAAAACGATGCCGGTACAAGATATTTATTTCTCGATCACGTGACAATATCCGAACTCAATAGAATGTGCGTTTGTTGCGTTGCGCGGCCGCCGGGCAAGTGGACGAGTCTTCTTCTCTGAGCCAGCTCCCACCACGCCGCTGGGCGCTGCCTGTGTGCGTGCAGCGACGTCGGTGTGCGTCTCCATCTAACAATAGTCTGCTTCAGCCCATAATCCAGGGCCGCAGACCACCTGGCCGAAAACGTACCTCCTGGCTTAAAAATCTTAGACTGGTTTGGGATAAGCAAGCACCAGATGCCTCTTCCGAGCAGCAATCTCTAAAGCAAAAATAGCTTCAAGAGGAGTGTGAAATACTAACGGCGATAAAGTTTTCCACCCTCTAAACCCTAACCTATAGCCATGCTTTTTTTGTACGTTGTCAGTATGCCTTAGAACTTGGTTTGTATGTTTTGATTTTTGTAATATTCTCAATAGTTTCAAAAATATTGACGCTTTTTTGTTTTGTTTGGTACTACTAAAATGCAAATATTGTCAAATATTTATGAAGAATGTTAAAAAAATCAAAACATACAAACCTAGTTCTAAGTCATAATGACAACATACCAAAAAATCCTTACCATAGGTTAATGTTTAGAGGGTGGAAAACGTTATCGCCGTTTGTATGGGGAGCGCGTTTTGCGGCTAGGTTTACACTCCTCATCGCCGACCTACGATAGGAGAGGGCACTAGAAGAAGAAGATAGTCCGAATGATTCGTATTATTACACGATAAGAAAACCATAAAGCCATATATTCAATGCAAATCCGGCGCCCACAAGACTACTGAAACATAAATACTGCGCCTCAATGCCTTGAAATTTCCCAAAGGACCCATGTGGCTCCATAGTTCAAGAGACATCGAGCATGCACCTAATAGAGCAGAAATACGCAAGGTAAGTTTAAAATCGATTGTCAACGTGGACCTCGGAAACATCTCGCCGGAAATTGACCCTCCTCAACCGCCTGTGTGCTGCTAATACTGGTGTTGGTAAACTGTGTCCATCACTAGGAGGTGTGGGGAGTCTCCTGTCTGCAATTGTGGACAACAAGATCAGACTGTCGTTCAGAATAGGAGACATTCAGACTAGGAAATACAAATCAGGTTATTTTCTCTATAAAAACCCAGTTATAACTGATAAAAACCGGTTATTCTTAGAGAAAATAACCGGGTTTACATTCTCTAATTCAGATTTTGTGTTTGAATGTCACCTGACTAAATACACGGACCTGTCGGAGGATTTTGTTACCGTCACAAAAAAACCGGCTGCACATAAGAGGAGCGAAATTTAAATTGTAAATGTCTAGTTTTACATGGACATATTGTGCTACATCTAGTTTGCCATACGACAAATAAAAAATAACATGGGACTGTGCCAAATTACATTGGTATTTAATATGCTTTCAAAATGGCGTTTTACTAACGGGTGAGAGACAAAATATAGCAAAAGTTTTAACAAATAGACGCAATCATATTTTATCGGTAAATATCAGTAAATATTGTTTTTTTTTTCAATTTACATCACGGATTAAAGCGTATCGCTTCGTTTGAAACAGGAATTTTGAAATTTTCGCAGGTTTTCATCAATCAAAACACAATTGCGTAAGAAATGGTATTTTAACACCGCAAAACGGTTGAAATTTTTGAAAAAGTTAAATCATTTAGTCACAATATAAATTATTTACTGCAGTTTACTGCCTTTTTATCCCCCCTTAAACAAAACGATTTCAGCTTATCAGTGCGCAGAGATCGCCACAGCTATTTTTCAGAATTAGTTTTAAATAAAATAGACTACATCTCCTCTATTTTGACTATATGCTCAATGGCGGGAGATACTGAGCAGCTCGGTGACAGTTGTTGTGGACTTTAAAACTATGCCGCTAAGGGTGAGTATAGCGAGAGTGCGAACCAAGAAGAAATCCTTCAGGATAAGGTTTATAACGTATTGGTTTCGTTTTCACGGAGTATTTAGTATGAGACAGTGTTTTGGGATAGGTCGGTTACGGGTTGAAAACAAGCATTTTACCTTGGCCGTTTTTAGGGTTCCATACCCAAAGGGTTCTAGCTACTACGCAGTGGTCCACGCAGCGCTTGCTTATTCTCTGCTAGGTTGTCAAGTTATGTCAACATGTCCGTCCGTCTATCACCAGGCTGTATCTCAAGATTTTCACAGATGATGTATTTCTGTTGCCGCTATAACAACAAACACTAAAAACATAATAAAATAAATATTTAAGGGGGCTCTCATACAACAAACGTGATTTAATTGCCGTTTATATAGATAATGGTACGGAACCCTTTGTGCATGAGTCCGACTCGCACTTGGCCAGTTTTTATTTTTGAAATAATTATGTAGGTTAGTAAAAATATCTACAATTACCCTACCAACGTCGATAAGCTAAACGCTACAAAAATACATTCAAACTTACAGACTGGCTAAAACCAATAAGTCGTTCATGGGAAATTGCATAAGATTTTACAACTAAATTCCAAAAAACATTCCTGAACAAAATGATACAAAATTCAAATCTATTGTCAAAAACATTTTCTTGTGCGTATTATAAAAGCAATGACAGACATCTATCTTAGACAGGGATGTTTGGAAATGATCGCGACTTGTATTGGCGATCCCTGGCTCCAAATACTGTACACCTGCTGTGTTAAATTGTAATTTGTTTAAATATTTAAGATGTAAAAATAACATTGTAATTTTTATATATTTAAAAAATTACACCTTATTTAGTTTCTTGCCGGTATCTTTTCATCAGAGGTGTGTCCGAAACGGTGGTAAATTTTATAAAAAATTAAAAATCAAAAAGTCAAATTAGCTCAAAAACGGTGACGCTTTTACCTTCTTTAGACTTTCATAAGTGCCTTGTCATCGCGTCATAGATTACCCACTCATTATCCAACACCCAGTATATGTCGCACTGACGCAGTTCTGCACGTAAGCACACGACACTGGATTCGCGGAGTACCAAGGTAATTTGTTCCAGTTTGTTACCGCACATCTGCAAATTTCCTGAAACAAGAAACCTATTAAATTACGCGTTACGATTTCAACTACCTTGAGATTCGCCGCAAACTTTCGCGAAACAATGCCTTGCGTTCGCAAGAGACACTGAGCAAGGATCTAGAGTAAATAACCATCCTTATGGCGGCAGTCGGATAATAACTATGAGCGTGGTAGAACCTTGTGCAAGGTCCATTGCTACCACCGTCTTGCTCGTTAATGCAGCCACTAAGCAGCAGTGCTTGCACTGTTGTGTTCCGACGTGGAGAGCAAGACAACCGGTGAAATTACTGTCACAAGAGATATCCCATCTTAGCCCTCTGGATTGGCAACGCATCTGCAATTTCCTTGGCGTTGCGTGTCTATGGGCGGTGGTGATCACTTACCATCAGGTGACCCACCTGCTGGTTTTCCTTCCTATGTTGTATAAAAAATGTACTTTTATTTCACTGTTATATTTCTGCATCGCCTACCTGCTGTCATCTTAGTTTAAATTTTATTTCTATCCAACGGTTGTCCGGAAGAGATCACTCTCCGTTGAGACCGCCTTTTGAATACATGTACTTAAAATGTATCTATTATTGTGTGAAATTGTTAACGTGGTGTTCAATACAACATATTGTATTGTACCTATATCATTGATGCCGGCACTCAGTGGAAGTCCTGAAAACGCAATAATGCGTTGCCGGTAGTGAAAGCTTAATGCTGATTTTACCCGGAAGCAGAACAGGAAAGCAGCTAGAATAGTCGAACAAAACAGTTAGAAAGAAAATTAAAATATAGATCGGTCAACCAGTACAGTCAAGGCATTTAATTTCCAACCCACCTAAGGTTCAATATCATATAGCAAACTGTCACCATAAGAGCTAACTAGAGCAAGGCGTTGGTTTGACATATCGACCTTAATGCATTGCGAATGTCTGACGACATTTCAACGAAATGGGTAGGAAATTAAATTCTTTGACTGTACAAACCTCGAGCAGCACTGTCCTGCTCACTACTGTGCACTACCCGAATAGCTTATTTTCTGACTGTACAAATATGAAATATAAGGCTTACAGTTGTAGTAATCTATTGAGGGTGGTAGGTAATGTATGCACCAGCCAGCAAAGGACGCCATTGCCAATTTCCTTATATCCTTGTCCTGTTCAGCCGAGTGCCGCTGTATTGTCGGAACTGACTCAAGTGACACGTGTTACGCTCCACTCAACTCATAACATATCCTACGGCCACAAAAGATTAAAATATAGGCAGGATACTAGAAAAGATATCATTACATCGATCCGTTTAAAACATGACAACTTTAGTATGAAAAAAAATCAGAAACCCTACCCTCCGCTGTTTGTAACCTGTAGTTTACTGCGTTACAAATATCAAATCTATAAATAATTTCTTTGATTTTTAAATTTTACATTTTCTTAATAAAAGTATATTTTTAAAACTTTGTTTTCGATTTCTTTTTTATTGAGGCTATTCGACCCACACGATACAAATACTGGTTTAAATCGTATAAGACACGACCAATATACAAGTACGCATACTATTGTACCGCAATGCAATTTGAATGCAATTCTGAAACCGCATTTGAACTGTCTGCATTCCGTCCTGGCTTCGATCGTCTGAACACACTAAGGAGATTAACTCAGGTACCCAAGGAATCTTCTATAAACTCTCGTCTTTTGTAAATTATTTTGCATTGACGTAGAAATTTTCGCAGGTTTCTATTTTTTATGGTTAAATGGTTACGCATTGTATCAATTCAAGCAGCTTTCCAGAAGTTAAACAGTTTCTGAAGACTATTGTGTACTCAAAGCTCCACATAGAAACGGCGATAACGTTTTCCACCCTCTAAACCTTACACTATAGGCAAGACGCTTTTTTAAGCTGTCATTATGCCCTAGAACTATGTTTGTATGTTTTCATTTTTTTAATATTCTTTATTAATTTAAAATAATATACACGCTTCATTGTTTTGTATGAAATTCTTAAATTGCAAATATTTTCAAATCTATGACGAATATTAAAAAAATCAAAACTTACAAACCTAGTTCTAAGACTTAATGACAACATAACGAAAAATCATTGCCATGGGTTAAGGTTTAGAGGGTAGAACACGTTATCACCGTTTGTATGGGGGGCGCTTTTTGTGGCTTGGTTCACACTCCTCTTAAGGCACTGTAACTGATTTGTTTTTTTAAGCGTACTTCTAGTGTTTTTTAAGTTGTGATTATAAAACAGCGACGCCTATAGCGGGGAAAATTGTTAATAAAATTCCCAATTGTCAAAACTTTATACGTTTAAATTCTAAAGTGGATTCATATCCGAAGCGAAATCCGGTGTATCAGTATATCGGTGCGAAACCCGAAGCAATATTTACACTTACTCGCTGCCATACGTGATCGAGAAATATGGTAATACAGTACTGTTTCAGTGGAGCGAGGGGTAGTGATGCTTTATTATCGATAATTTCGTCATCGATACCTGACCTCGTAATCAGTTAGGATTTTCAAATTCAGAATATTTATTTGCAATAGGTATATAAATTTAAATATCTCTATGTTACAACATACGGAGTACCACTATATTGTGTCAAGGGATACAAATAGCCACAGTGTAGTAAGTAGCATGTCTGTCTATTGGTACCTGTCAAAATTTATCTTTTTAACAGCAATTGAATATGCAAACCTAAAATTAAACCTAATGTATTTATTAACTGAGTAGTAATCCATAACAACTAAAAATGCTAAAGCTAATAGGAAATAAATATCGGGACACCTATCGAGGTTTTAGTTTTTTTCTTTAAGATTTCAAAACGACAACATGTTTGTTTTAAAAATTTAATCTATAAATTACATAACAAAAGGATTTTCGCAACTAAGATTACAGTGACTGAAGTCAGTGATCAAAGTTGTTAAGCAGGGATGATTTATAAACCCAATGTTAAGCTACTACATTTGCCTAAATAGAATAAGAGTAAACTCGCTCAGAGTCACTCAGCGAGCGACGGCTAAGCTTGGAATTTCCTTGCATGATTAGATCCAACATATGGAAATTCTCAAAAGCACAAAAATGCTCCGCATAGCCTGAAGTATTTACTCGCAGAACTCAAAGTCAAAGTCAATTCCGAAATCGATTGGTCCGTGGCTGGCGACTAGGCGAGTGTCGAGCGCTCGAAAGTAAAAATCGAGACCCTGGTCAAGTGGCTTGGTTTGGTTGAATGCGTTAGTGGCAGACCAGCAACCATTAGTCACGGTGCTTTTTGACGAAGGCCAAAAGTCAACAGTGGGCGTTTTCTGGCTGATGATGATAGCGACGAGTGATTGACGAATGAACCTTTTCTGGGAAGGCAATTATCATAATGTATAAACAAATTTAAACAAATTATCTTTACAATTTGTTAAGACTTACCTTCGTAAGTAACGCCATCTATTACTTATTATACTGCGCTATCGATACTATCGATAATATTGGTAAATCCGATACTATCGATACTTTTCTCGGTACCATACATTGCCTAATCGAACTATTACGAGACTATCGATAGTTTTCTATCAAATGGCAGCACTAGCAAGGGGCCGTAAATTCTAAGTATCGACAGGCCTGCGGGCATCTGTTGTTTATATTGTCATTCCCCTGCCATTGTCATTTCCGTGACACATCGGTAATGACTGGTTTCGTCTTTCAAACGTCTTTGTTGCTTTTTGATTTAGGTTAACGTTATGGACTTTGGTTTCTATTTGCTTTTGTACCATGTTACTTTGTACTAATGTCATAAATGTGAAAGTATGTTGTTCGGATGTTTGTTCGTCAATCACACATTAACAGTTGGACGGATTTCGATGAAATTTGGCAGACAGATGGAAAGGTGACCAAACCTGTGTGCTCATTTTGCAGGATATGTGATCTAAAGTTACAGGATTCATGAAAATTTCAGGACAACGCTTTAACCGTATGGTATGGTCCTATATTTGTCTCATTAAAATACAGGACTCGGCAAAAATTATAGCTGAAAAACTGGACTTTTTTTATGAAATAGGAAGGCAAACAAGCAAGTTGGTCACCTGATGGTAAGTGATCACCACTGCTAGTAGACACCCGCAACACCAAGGAGATTGCAGATGCGTTGGCAACCTAGAGGGCTAAGATGGAATACCTCTTGTGTCAGTAATTACACTGGCTGATGCCGTCCTAATAAAATACACCAAAGTCAAAATCAAAATATTTTTATTCAGATTCGGCTTACAGGTAGCACTTATGAATGTCATAAAATTTACCACCAGTTCGGAAAAACCTCTGATGAGAAGATACCGGCAAGAGACTCAAGGATGTGTAATTTTTTAAATAAATCAAAATTACAATGTTATTTTACATCTTAAATATTTAAAAATTTAACAATTTAACACAACAGTAGGTGTACAATTTTTGGAGCCTTGGATCGCCAATACAAGTCGGAATCATTTCCAAACCCTTAAACACCCTTACTCGTGTCCTGGATTAAAACATAAGATGATTTGACGACCTGTATGGCACAGTGGCACATGTGTCTGCTTCCTGTGCAATAGGTCCCGGGTTCAAATCCTGGTATGGGCAAATATTTGTGTGACGAACACGAATGTTTGTACCTGAGTCATGGATGTTATTTGTATATAAGTATGTATTTATCTATATATAAGTATGTTTATCCGTTGTCTAGTACCCATAACACAAGGTTTACTTAGCTTGGGACTAGTGCAATTGGTGTTAATTGTCCCATAATATTTATTTATTTATTTAATAAAATTATAAGGACGAAGCCGCGGGTTAAAACTGTACTTTATAAAAAGGGCAAATATTCAACCAACCTTGTTCACATATCGACAGTGAAAATCTCAAATGTCGTAAGGGACATTAAGCGACATGTCTCTTACGACATTTCAGGTTTCTAGAGTCGATATTTGTACAATATATCAAGATGCCTGCAGTAGGAGTATTACTTGTGTATTTTTAATCCCAAACACACACTTTCAGGAAATATTTATGAAGCTTATAAAAGATCTGTTTTCAAAAGACCAAAAATAATAAAAGGACAGGGAAGGGAGGAAGGAATAACAGGCTGACTGCTTACACAGTTATCTTCCTTATTGCAGGAACAGTTTATTTACTGTGCAAACAAATGACAGCATTAAATTTTTTACTGGAATAATTTCGTACAAGAGGTATTCCATCTTAGCCCTGTGGGTTGGCAACACATCTTAAAACTCCTTGGTGTTGCGTGTGTTAGTGGGCTCCTCACCTCACAGACACCCACTTGCTCGTTTTCCGTCTAGAGATGGTGCGTATTAACGTTACCAGGTTTTGATACCAGGTATTTCCTTGCACGTATACCAACAAGGTACCGACCCGATATACTTGCAAGACTTGAAAGTATTTTTCCATAAAGTACAGTATTACCAAAAATATATTTTGCCACGATGTACCTGCGCAGTAGACCAATTTTAGTAGCGCGAGAAATTTCGATCTACCAATGATAAAGTAGAATTTTACGCGCGCTAAACTCTTGCGCTTTTATTGGTCTATCGATTTCGGAGCAACATGGCGGCAGCTCGTGCGCCACAGTGTACGAATTGTGTAAGCGGGACAAAGCTAAGAATGCATAGCAAGCAATATTCTGCCAGTTGCGCTTGCAAATAAAGTACAATATGGATTAATCACACATTCGGCTACTGTCGGAAACCGGTCTGCGCTTCTCTGCGCAAACGAATACTGCTGATGCACAAAATATTTTTGGTAAAACTGTATACTGTCCGTTCAGAATAAGTACTACTACGTCGAACTCGAACGTCGAACGAATCGAATGTATTTTTCTTGGAACTCGTCTCGCTCGTCGTTCGGTGAATTATATCTTATTCTCATACGCTTAAGGTTCAGAGTGTGCTTATACGTGAAATAAAATACTTTCTAAGTATTTTACGTCTTGATTGGAACATTTTGAATCTTATCTGTATAACAACAACGTTTAACTTGCAAGGAAGCAAGTATTCGACTCGTTGCGTTGGACAGAAAATACTTTGTAAGTATTTTGATACCTGGTCTCTGCTCCTGGTATGAAAAGGTGGACGTACTTTAAGCCCTGGTACGCGATTTAACAAGTAAACCACATCCCTATTTTCTTCTTATTTTATATAAAAAAGAAAAACAATAATGTATCTAAAAATAATTTAAAAGAAAGATATTTTTATCAAGCTGTTATTCCTTAAAAATTACGATTACGTAAATATGACACAACAGATTTTAAAGGGATTTGATGGAACAGTTATCTTTGATATGTTTCGACTGGTATTTCATTTTACTTATAGGAGATGTGCCTCGCAGGATGTCAACCTGCATCTCATGGCTCACGTGACAATGAAAACCACGAAACTTCAAACACAATAACACAAAGTAGTGACGCAACTCGTCACTCACAGTCATTCCTGTATCATTCCCATCTCGTTGTCATTCCGCTCCACGCAATTAGTGTCGCTAGAGCGGCACTCGACACTCCGACACTTGTGGCGAGAGAGCTCTTCTAATTACGGAACTAGAGGCGCCATGTTTTTTAGGGTAACAGGGGTAATGTGTGTAGTTTAGTTTAGCTTTCAAAGTTGCCAATCCTTTGTTTTGCTGTCAAAGTCAAAGTCAAAATGTCTTTATTTGGATTAGGCTTACAAAAAGCATTTATGAATGACAGTTTACCACTGGTTAGGAAAAATTTCTTATTTTATGAAATAGGAAGGCAAACAAGCGAGCGGATCACCTGATGGTAAGTGATTACCACCGCCTATAGACACCCACAAGACCAAAGAGATTGCAGATGCGTTGCCAGCCCAGAGGGCTAAGATGGAATACCTCTAGTGCCAGTAATTACACCGGTTGTCTTGCTGTCCACGCCGGAACACAACAATGCATGCACTGCTGCTTAGCGGCAGGATTAGCTAGCAAGATGGTGGTAGCGATCCGGACGGACCTTACTCAAGGTCCTACCACCCGCAAACAACGGCCAATTGTTATTTTTTATGTTTTAATTTGACAGTATCGCTTACTTATTTTATTTTATTATATTTTGTTTATTTCCTATTGGAAGCAAAATTCATTGTTTGTCATTCCAATTAATTGTGTGTTAACTAACATGAGGTCCTGCCATTACCCTATTTTTACCCGACTACGGCAAAGCCAAAAGGAAGGGTTATGTTTTTAGCAGCCTATGTATGTATGTTTGTATTTACGTATGTTCCACTGTAGTGCCTAAACGACTGAGCCGATTTTGATGAATGAGCTGTCAATCGGTTCGTAATTGTAGTCTGGGTGACATAGGCTATATTTTTTTTGCGTTGTCATTTTATAGCATCCAAATTTAATTCTTTTAATAGTTAAAAAAAAATGACTATATCAATATAAATTCACTTAATCTGTCAGTTTATCCAATTTAAAACTTCATATTGACATTATAGAAAAAAACAAACAAAACTTAACGTAAAACTTTAACATTACACCTGACACTACATTAAAAAAAGCTTTATAAACTTAAAACACAGCTCTTAAGTGTATTAAAAAAAAACTTTTTTAAAGTGTACAGCCCTGTTATTCTCTAAGCGAGTTCGACGTCGAGGCGTCGCTTTGTCTCGCTCACTCGTGTTAGGGCGCGCTATACCTCGTTTTTTTAAGATGAGAAATTTTGTAACCAATCTTATTAAGCCTTTTTTGCAAAAGAACTATTTAAAAAAGAGCTGCTGACAATGATTAATAATTACAATTGATTGAAATGTCACATGACCACAACGTGGAAATGCAGCCAGCCGTATGGGCACTTTACCGCAGGGGTCAGACTTGGGAGATATTTGTACATATCATTAAGTTTTTGTATTTTTTATTAGGTTAAGTTATTCATATTTCACTTGTTTTCTAATTATTACATTCTAGAGTACCTAAATAAAAATAAAATAAAAATTACAAATAAATCATGTAATCTATATATACAAAATTCAAAGTCCTGACTGACTGACTGACTGACTGATATATCAGCGCACAGCCCAAACCGCTGGACCTAGAGACTTGAAATTTTGTACATAAATACCTTATATAGTGTAGGCATCCACTAAGAAAGGATTTTTGGAAATTCTACCTCTAAAGGGGTAAATTAGGGGATGAAAGTTTGTATGAAAGTCCGTCAGTTATGAAGTTAGGACCTCGAAATTTTTTATAATTCCACCCCTGGAGGGGTGAAAAGGGGGATAAAGTTGTGTATGGAAATGCCTTCATTTTCACAGCAAAAATCACAACATTTATTATTTAGGCTTATAACGCAACGTGTATATCTGGTATTATTGGAATTACAACCCTTAAGGGGGTGAATACGGGGATGAAATTTTGTATTTAAGTTGTTCGTTCACAAATTTTTTGTATTGAAGTAAAAATAACGTACGTGGTAACGTGCTGTTACTAAGCCTTTATTGCTGCCCGTCTGTCCGTCGGAGTGACAGCACTTATAAGTTTTTTGATAAAAAACAAAGTCATTTGTTTTCTGTAGGCCACGCGGGCGAAGCTGCGGGCAGAAGCTAGTGTCATCATAATCTATTTGAAAAAGACTACCTTTTAATATATTTCATTGTGGCACTTTTACAAGACTTCCCAAGATTAATAATAGCTTTTCTCATTAAAAAAAATCTCTTAAAACTGAAAATCACCGAGGCAGTATGTTAGGACCATTTTTGATTCTATTCAACATAAATGTAAATGTATCTGTGTGATGTATGTATGTGTATGTTATTGAACAGTCTTAAACCAATACTTTTCTTTCTGGTTTCTTTAAAAAAACAAGGTATAGAGCAGGGGTCATCAATTAATTTCGCTCGGGGTCCGTTTTAAGAAATGAAATTACCATCGCGGTCCGCACAACATTTTATAGAAAAATATATTTACTAAACAAATGCAATTACGAAAATAACAAAGGTTTTTTTTTACATATCTGTGATAAAAATGTCATTAAATTACGTACTCTGTAGTGCAAGTTGCTGTTCTCGCGGTCCGCACAAAATGGATCGGCGGTCCGGATGCGGACCGCGGTCCGCCATTTGGCGACCCCTGGTATAGGGGAAGGGAGAGCGCTACTACAACGTCCAGTGGCCCGTTTCACTAAGCTACAAGTTACAATTTTACAAGTCTAAACCGGCAACATTGGTCAATATTGACCAATGGCAATGGGAATAATGACCAATGTTGCCGGTTTAGACTTGTAAAATTGTAACTTGTAGCTTCGTGAAACGGGCCACAGCTCACCGCCGTTCCGCTTGTACAGGGTAGCCGATAACTCTTCAAAAAACTTAAACAGGGGGGTAGAATAAGTGATTGCGAACAACATTACGTATTTTTTTTCTATTTCGTTGTTTGAAAACTAAAAAAAAAAAGGTTTTTTGAAGAGTTTTGAGCCGTTCTGTAGAATCGACCCCTTCTAACGTTTGCGAGCTCGATCCGCGCAGGCGCAGTGTACATGAATAGTGTCTAATTGGAGGGCGAACGAGTCAGATGGTAAACGAGTCGAGTCCTCGGTTAGGGACTCATTTGCGTCTCGCCGCGAGACAGGTACAGTCAAAGAATTTAATTCTCTACCCATTTCGTTGAAATGTCGTCTGACATTCGCAATGCATTAAGGTCGATATGTCAAACTGACGGCTTGCTCTAGTTAGCTCTTATGGTAACAGTTTGCTATACGATATTGAACCTTAGGTGGGTTGGAAATTAAATTCCTTGACTGTACACTCGCGTGCAATAGCCTGTCTTGTCTCGTAGAGAAATGAGAGCGACGATGTGACCACTTTATCTATTCTATTTATACATCTTTTCTTAGTATGAAGCCACACTGCCTCTGCCATACCCTGCGAAGTTTTCAATGTGCTTCGTCTTACGGTCATTACATTATTGATTTTAAGGGTACAACTACCCTCGGTGTCATCTATATGAAACTTTTTAACAAGTTATCATATTCAACTGGATACCTTTACAGCTACCGACAGCTGACGAGAGATGGCGCCGTTTTTGTTATTAAATCGCTATTCGTTCCTATTCGTTCTCATATCTTTGACCGCCTACTTCTAAACCACTACGAAATTTTTAACGTTTTCCCTGTCATACAGGTTTTTAAATGAAGATTCTTAATTACATTGCATTCTAACTGTTTCTGTATGAAGTCAGGGCAGGTCACTATGTTTTATATTTTGGAAAAAGTAATAATCTTTCAGCTTTAGTTTATTTGGCGTCGACTGTACGGCTTTGTTGGTAATCAGACGCTCGTCGTTTCGCTGTCGCATTAACAGAAGCACCTGCAATCTATGTAAGCCACCACACGTGGGGTACAGTCAGCCAGATAAATGTTTGTACTTTATCACCCTGGCGCTTTGACTCTTTTAATAGGTAACATTTTTAAGCGACAAAATGATAAAGTGCGTTTTTTTTAATTAATTTCATTTCGTTCATTTTACGAAGTGATCTTGTGGGCTGAGAGTTATAGCATCACAACGGTTTCAGCAAGATAGTTAAAAACAAAAATATATCAACTTAAATCAAGAAAATATATAACAATAAAAGAAAACATAAAAACACCTTGACCTCGTAAAGCCCATGTCAAATTTCGTTCTACGAATTTTGAACCATATCGTTTGAGACAGTGAGTTCAACGTCAGTTTGACATTTGTCCTATTTGTACGACTTGGGCCTTACGAGGTTAAGCAAGCCAAGGTAAATATGAAAGAAAAATATTTAAAATTACGGTATTAAATTACACAAAAAAACTTAACTACAATAAACTAAATTAAACTTAACTCAACAAAAAAAAAAACAAAGTAACAATGTACATATAGGAACAGATAAAAAAATACTTAAAAAAAACTAACTTGAATCAAATCAGATCAAATTATGTCAAATGAAATAAAATAATACCACAGACAAATCAAATCATGCTATACTCACCAAACTATATATTCTATGTTATATTATTTTGCGGGTGGTAGGACCTTGTGCAAGGTCCTATCACCGGATCGCTACCACCATCTTGCTCGCTAATCCTGCCGCTAACCAGCGGTGCTTGCACTATTGTGTTCCGGCGTGGAGAGCAAGACAGCCGGTGCAATTACTGGCACAAGAGGCATTCCAACTTAGCCCTCTGGGTTGACAACGCATCCGCAATCTCCTTGGTGTTGCGGGTGTCTGCAGTCGGAGGTGTTCACTTACCATTAGGTGACCCACTCGCTTGTTTTCCTTTCCATTTTATTTAAAAAAAACTAGCAATCCTTGTTTACTATGTTTCTTTCGAAGCCAACTGTACCCACAATATGCAGAATCTATTCCAAAACGTGATCTACTTCCAAAGATCTATGGATAAAAGGCTTTGAAGCTCGAGCAAAAGTAAATCCAAACATAATATTAATACGCTGCTGATGAATGTAGAATTTACATAATAGTAGATTGTTAAAAAAGGGGTAAAAGGACCAATTTCAGATTAGATGTGCACAAAGAGCAATGGCATAATATTTCAAAATTAATTATTCATTTCTTAACCAATCCCCCCCTAGGATTCTGCAATTAAACAAAAAACACTTATAGTTTAGCTGTAACCTCTGTCTGTCTGTATATTACACTCACTTTTTCTTGAAAACTATAAAACTTACAAAGCTGTTTACCCTATCACAGATAAAATAATACCTACCCAATCAGTACCTACTAAAAACAAACAAAAACATTTAACAGAAGTCTAGCAGTAAATAAAGTTCTGATAAAAAGCCATTCAAACCCGTTCAGGAAATGAACTGGTTTTTGCTTGAAAAAAAACTGAAAAGTCCACTTCCTTTATAGTTTCTTTTGCTTACTGCCGTTCTTTGCTAAGGACTTTAAACAATCAATGCTCGCGGCAGAGGTCGACAACTACTGGCTTATTTTGAATTAAAAATAAAGACAGGAAAAACATTGTTTATTGTGGAATACTCTTAAATAAAGAGTGTTACACAATACGCAAGGGTAGGTTCATCACGAGCAAAATACATTATATCTACATCTACACTAATATAATAAAGAGAAAAACTTTGTTTGTTAGTTTGTTTGTATGTAGGGGGTAATCTTGGGAACTAATGAACCGATTTCAAAAATTCTTTCACAGATAGGAAGCTACATTATTCCTGACCGACATAGGCTACTAATTTTACGTGAACGAAGTCGCGCACGTCCGCTAGTTATTCATAAAAGACACACAAAGATTATCTTGAATTCTATATACTACTTTTTAGTACCAATTGAATGGGTAAAGCTCAAGCTGAATGTGCAGTTGGTACGCCCACTAGCCATTTTTAAAGTAACACCTACCTTCCCACGCAGAAAAGATACAATGCTAGAATCAATATTAAAGATCACTTATTTAACTAAACCAAAATTTTGCAAATAAAAGAACCGGTTGTTATTTACCGTCTGCGCAAGTAAAAAGTCCATTAATGCACATAAAAAGCAGGAAGCTTTGAAATAGCAACACTAACTGTGCACAACACCTTAATGCTGATGACTTTCTAATCTCCTTTAAGCGCACTCATTGAGCAAACAACGCGCAAGATTTACCCCCGATCTGAGCTCTTCCCTTAAGTAAGCTTTTTGAATGAATACCGTTTATATAACGAGGCAACAATACGAAACACCAGCCATTCCACCCGCCATTTTGTCCGCCATTTTGAAGTCGAAATTGCCTCGAAATTTTTCGAACAAAAGCGCGAAAATTACGCGCCAAAGGGAATTTAAAACGATAAACAGAATGCGTCATCAATCACGTACTGAATGAACAGTTTTTTCGGATAAATGTATTTTTTTAATGTACAATAGGTTGTCGACATCTTGCGTGGGTTCGATTTTAATTTCAAAATTAAATGGGCACGATAGGATGGCATGGAAATGATTAAAAGATGGTGAATTTGTTTTCTTTAAGAGTCGTGCCTCGTTGCTTGAGAGTATTTTTGTTAATATTTCGTTTTGTTTGTTCTTCTGCAAGATATGAGTTTACCTTATTATCGTTTATTTATTTTGGTACACTTTGAAATGTATAACCGGCTTACCTTCTTTAAGAGGCTGACAACCAATTCGCAGTGTTTTTCCGCTTTTCACGAACTTGAAAGACAAATAATGATGAGATTGCATAATTGTAAAGTTTTTTAAATAAAAATATGGCAAATATATTAAATTATAGCGCTTGTAAGTTTTCACACAGGGCACGCGGGGCGCTGTTATGGTATACTATACTATAAAAGTATAGTGCTTACCTCTAAACGTGGGATATTCTAAGTTTAATCCACGTTAAACGAGCAGATGCAGATCTCGCAGATAATCTATTCCAATTCTAGTTTTAAACGCATTTTGCAATTCCAAATCCATTAAAGTTCTAAACTAGACAGTCGGTTAAATTTAACCGCTTTTGCAGTTGAACTGGGTGACAAGAACAGAACTGTGTGTGAAGAAAAACGACTAAGTATATGACTTAACTGAGACCTGGAGTCTAAGACGGCTTGCGAGGGGAGGGTCACTATGTCCACACCTAATATTATAAATGCAAAAGTGAGTGTGTCTGTTTGTTTCTGTTTGTCGTCGTTACGGAGAATCCAAGTGACCTGATTTTTGTACCAAGAAAAAGAAAAGATTTTTGGTAAAAACTCTGAGAAGAATTATACACTATCCATCGAACAAATTATTCCCGTGGGATGTTATTTGACCCAAGTGAGCGAAACCATAGGCATAGAATAAATAATAGTACAAACGTACAGAAACTTCTCTTTTTCGATCACCATTAAACGAATTCCAACTTTATGATCAGGCAAAAAAGTTCGTATTACTTCATAAACATTCGCCAGGCGGCATGCGTCAAAAGGAAGGCGCCGCCCGCGTACGCCTTCCACCCGCAATGCCGCTAGGGTTGGGCTGGTTACTGTAATACTATCACTACGCACGACACAGAGTGAGCGGGCGCGTGCGCGGCAAGCCGGCAACCTACTGCGATAACCTATGCCATAGGTAATGCGGCGAGCGCACCTACAGTGCGGAGTGGAACCCCCCTGCCATAGGTTGAAGCTAGTGTATGTGTAAAAAAAAGAGATTTTGCGGGTGTTAGGACCTTGTGCAAGGTCCGCCCAGATCGCTATGCAGCAGTGCTTGCATTGTGTTCCGGCGTGGAGAGCAAGACAGCCGGTGCAATTAATGGCACAAGAGGTATTCCATCTTAGCCCTACGGGTTGGCAACGCATCTGCTATAACCTTGATGTTGCGGGTGTCTATGGATGGTAGTGATCGCTTACCATCAGGTGACCCATTATGTAAAAAAAAAATCAGTACAGTGATGCATTTTTGTGCTCAAATTCGAATCGCACTTGGCTGTTTTTTTTAGGAGCGTTTTTAACCTAAAAAGTTAGAGCCTGAAAAACTCACCATTCCAGAGCACTCATTGCACTCAATCCAGGTCGAGTACAATGCGCAGCGCCATATTGGATGCGCTTGCCTCTCAAACTTTCACGTTTTGTCACAGACAATGATGAACAGTGCACCTAGCACGAATATTCTCGACACGCGTTAACTCGCTACGTAACTCAGTGCGTCTCGTTCTAACCAGCCCAGTAGGAGAGAGGCGCACTAAGTTACGTAGTGAGTTAACGCGTATCGAGAAGATTCGTGCTAGGTGTACAAACTGCTCGTTAACTTAGTAATAAAGATTAACCCCGTTGCGTAAACCTATGTTACATGTAAAGTGAAAAACCTTTTCAAGTCAAAATCTTTGTGACATTGACATAAGATTAATTTTTGCTCGATCCATGTAAAATCTTTTCTTACCATTAGTTTAATTAGAAATAAAATAAATAAATATCTTGGGACACTTAACACCAATCGACCTAGTCCCAAAGTAAGCAACTAAAGCTGCTTGTATTATGGGTACTAGAAAATGGATGTAAATACTTATATTGTAGATCGTTATATACTTAAATAAATATAACATCCACGACTCAGATATAAACATTATTCCTTGCAAACATAGTATTTACAAGAGATGTTCTTAACCAGTACAGGACATGGACCCTACTAGAATGGTGATTTATATGCTGTGACCGCCAATGCAGAGGTTCCCAACTTTGATCATGTTCTGAACTATTTGAACTTGCATGTCCGTGACCCAGTGCTGAAAACCATTCACCTTTATACGGACCACGGATTGCAATATTATACTGATTTGTTATGTATGTATGACTCTAAATTGTATTATTTTTTATATAAAATAGGAAGGCAAACATGTAATTGGGTCACCCGATGGCAAGTGTTCACCACCGCCTATATAGGCACCCGCAATACCAAGGAGATTGTAGATGCGTTCCCAACCTAGAGGGCTAAGATGGAGCACAGCAGAATTTCGCTTCAAATTTTAAATTTAAGATATAGTGTACCAAGCCTCGAAAAAGGGGGTTCACGTGTTCAGTTTTTAAAAATCAAAACGTACAATCCCAGTTCTAAGGCAATACGAGTACAACAGCATATTAAAAAAATCTGGTTACAGCTTAAGGTTCGGAAAGTGCAAAACGTAATCGCCGTTTATATGAGAAGCACGTAAAAGTCCACATCCAAAACTTATTCTTAGAATAAAAAATCTAAAGAGACACTTTCTACGCATCCAATGTAATCGCCCCACAAACTTCTGATCACGATTGACCTTATTTGTTTCGCAAATGAATGTCCATACCGTTACCGTGGCCCTCCAATAAAACTGACGTCGGATGTTTGGGAGCATAATATGCGAACCCTTGCCAATCCTTAAGGCTTTGGTTGGACCTTATGTTTGGAAAGAGCTATGCAAAGAACGATGTGTTGAGGATAGGAAAAGCATGTTGAAAATGAAAAAATATTTTGCAAATACGATATGTGGGCTCTTTTACTAGTCTGTATCTACCAGCACTTCGGAAAATGGAAGATTCTGCTGAGAAGAAACGCCAAAAGAAACTCTGCAGCTTACCATTTGTTTAATCTTGTCTTTTCGATTCAAAATCACAGAACAATATACATTATGTCTACAGTAAGAACTGAACATAAAGTATAAGAAATCAAGAAAATTATATAACAATAAATAGCACTGTTTTCTCAACTTGTAGACATTTAAATAATACAATTAAAACAGTTTATATCGCGTGTGTTGTAACGAATCTAATTCCCGACGTTTTCAGCCCCTTTCAGGTTTCATGTTCAAGGGCAGGCTGACAAAAAAACTAGTTAAAAATACAAATACTCAAAATATTATTATACTCAAAATGATATGAAAATGTTCCAATTAGACTACAGACTCTGCTAGCGCTTTGGAAACAGGCATCTGCTGAGAAGAATGCGCCGCAAGAAACTCCATTACTTAAACTTTTTTAAACCACAAATGTCAAACAAGAAATTGCAAAACTGGCAGAGCTTAATAATAGGCCTTCGAGATCAAAATAAAAATACTATAGCATAGAAAGAGTTTTAAAATTGAAAGCGATATTTTATTAGCTGATCTCTTTACTTTAAATGGCAATACAATGTGCCAATAAGGGATTACATACAATACATACTCAATACATACGATTACGTACTCTAAACCTCCTCTTCAATTGACACCCTGTCCACACATGCATAGACAAAATTCCTTTGGTCTACGTTAAGGTAAAGAATGTACGTTTTTTCTTATTAATTTGCAGGTTATCTAGACTACCTTGAAGCACACCAAAGGTAACCACTTGAGAGTTTTGGATGTATACACTTGACATGTATGGAGCTCCATGCTTTATTCTTCATTCAAGGCGATGAAGATATTCTGCATAAACTTTGCTCTCGACTTGGTACAGACAATTTCCAAAGGCTTCCTCCAGATTTCGCAGCTCCTTGCTAGGATCTCATAACCGCGTTTGGCACTTCTATCTCGCAATCCCCGACACCAAATCACATTTGCCAATCGCCATTCCGTATCCTTTTTTATAACGAAAAACCTATATGTCATCTCAGATTCGAGCATTCATTCGCCTCACTCTCCAAGAATATAATATCGGATACTACTTATGAAAGTGTTTTATTTCGTCTTTTGTTTTAACTGGGTAACAAAAATATTTTAGCAGTGGACGACTTTCCACTGAAATTATGGCGATGAATAAATCCAACTAATATTGTAAATGAGAAAGTAATGATGTTTGAGCATTTGGATGTTTGTTCCTTCATCACGCACTAACGACGGGTCGGATTTAGATGAAATTTGGCAGACAGATAGATCACGTCCTAAGTTAAACATGAAACAGTAAAAAACCCCGTAATTTTTTTAATATAAAACTACCGTGAGACTCGGATATATTAATAAAACGGATCACTCACGTATTTTTACGTTGAGAAATCATGATCAAACATCATTTCCCGACGTAAAAATACGTGAGTGATCCGTTTTATTAATATACCCCGTAAAATACATGGAAATCCGCGGCACAGAATAAATAATAGTACAGAAACTTCTCTTTTACGACCGCGATTAAACGAATTCCAACTTTATTACCACGCTGAAAAAGTTCGTATTACTTCATACACCATGCGCCAGGCGGCACGAGTCAAAAGGAACGCGCCGCCCGCGCCCGCTTTCTCCCCGCTACTCCCGGCGACACGCTAGGGTTGTGCGGCGTTCGTTTTCAATTACACTGGAACAGCGGGGGCGAGCGAACGAGCACGTGGTAAGCGGACAGCCTACTGCGATTTACCTATGCCATAGGCAATGCGGTCGAGTGTACCTACAGTGTGGAGTGGAATCCTCCTGAGCCGCGGGTAAAATCTTGTAGATACTTAATGGATCTAATTGTTACTTAGTTTAACTACTAAATGTTTTCAAGCAAGATTTTATACCGTAATCTTATGATTCGTAACACTCGTGTTTAGCATCTGCAGGCAAACTGCTGATAATAAGTATGCAAAGCAATAAGAATTAAGTAAATATACACTCCTGCTGACTCGTCTGTAACCACACTAACAACTTGTGCATTTATTTTTGCATACTTAGTAGAAATTTCAAGCCAACTCTGAAACAAAGTTGCAAAACATCTGAAGATAATTTAGCCGAGACGACTGAACTGGCAATGCAATCTTTCACCTAGCACTAACAAATTGGGTTCGGTAACCTGATATTAAAAACAATTTTGCTTTAGAAGTGGCAAAAAGATTTCGCGTGGCATGATAGCTGTATTAAAATGCTGGAATAGTGTTTTATGGTTAATCCGGTTTCTATTAAGTGTAAAATTGACTTTTCAGTGATTGTGATTATGAAAGAAGAAGTGGAATTTTAATTTACGTAAGTAACTTATAATAATATTGCTTCAACCTATACCTCGTTTTTTAAGATTAACAATGCGGTAAACAGTCTTGGTAAATCTTTTTTTGCAAAAGTGTAACAATAAGATACATAAATCGCCTTTTCAAATGGATTATACTGAAATTAGGTTAAGTTATAATGAAATAACATTATTTATTTGTAATATCTATGTTAACAACTGTTATTTAATTTGAAATAGCACTTTTGCGTAGACTTACAAAGATTCCTAAAACCTAGTTCTAAAACATCACAACAGCATTTGAAAAAAGTCATGGCTTAAGATTAAGGTTTAGAGGGTGGAAAACCTTATCGCCGTTTGTATGGAGAGCGCTTCTCGGGGCAGAAACACATTCCTTTTAACTCACTTAGCTATAACTTGTGCAAATCTCTAATATCTCGCTGTTCCACTTTATAAACAGCGGGAACTTCGCCGATTCGGGTATAAGTTCCGGTGCGCTCGCTATTGGGTTAGTTCGATAAGGTACTGTTTGCATAGGGAGGCTGTGTAAGCGAATTATTGAAGACATACCTTACCCCCTGTCTCCGTCTCCATAAAGAGTGAAGAAGGTATAACCCATATACTTAATATATTGTTGCAAAAAGTCTAAGCATTTTTGGTCAGTCAAAGTGAGGTACTAGGTTCCAAGAAATGCGAAAGTTCATACCAAAGCTAACTTACTCGGGGTTACCTGCTATTCAGAACAGATAACAATGCCATTGCATTGGTATTCTTGATGCAACTGTATTATTTTGTCACTTGCGCACGCAGCACGTCTCGTACTTATCATTACATAGTATAAAGTTGCTATTCATTCCCGTTTGTCTAAATCATTACGAGTATAGTGTATGTTCGGCCGCCTTCTCCTTCTAAACCACGCAACGGATTTTGATAAGGTTTTCACTGTCATTTAGAGAATTCATTGCGGAAGGTTTTTATATACAGATCCTAACTGTATCCATGTGCACCCGGGGCCATTCGCTAGTTTATTACAAGTGCCAACAAACACTGTGCTCGTTGTGCTCGCGTCGAACTTGATGTCGATCTTGAAGCCCTCATACTCGATGTTTTCGTTCGAATTGAACTTCAGCCAGAGGTGGGGCCCCGTCGACTTGATCTGCGACGGGAAGTTCTTGCCGCAGAGACGGGAGAAAGACTTCTCAAAGCCGTGTCGACCGTCCCGCACCTGCAGATAAAAACCAGTGATAATTTTAAACGTTTTACCAGTGCAAAGTCGGGTGGCTAGTTGTTTTATAATTAACTGTGAGTACCCATCTGGCATTTCTCCGCGCCAAAGGCTGCAATGCTTGCTGTTAGCACGTTGGGTGCCAGAGTAATCCGCTGGCAGCGCTCCAGCGAGGTGTATTCAGATGAGGCAAAAAATATTAAGAAGTTGAAAATTAAGAAGATGTTTATTTGCTTGGTTACTAGAATGGATTGAGCTGCAATCAGCGGCGTGGCGTGTGAATTTACTTTTAGTAAACCTGTGCACCTAGCATGAACTTTTTCCATACGCTGTAACTTTTTTTTATTATTAAATAGGAAGGCAAACAAGCAAGTGGGTCACCTGATGGGAAATGATCACCACCGCCTTAAGACACCCGCAACATCAAGGAGATTGCAAACGCGTTGCCAACCCAGAGGGCTAAAATAGAATGCCTCTTGTGCCGTAATTGCACGGCTATCTTGCTCTCGACGCCGGAACACATCAGTGCAAGCACTGCTGCTTAGCGGAAGGATTAGCGAGCAAGATAGTAGTAGCGATCCGAGCGGACCTTGCACAAGGTCCTACCACCCGCCGCCATTTTATATTCATACATATACAGGTACACTGATTCATTCACTGCAAATGTTAACTTTGTTAATCCTATATATTATATGGGATTACAAAGTTATTTATGCAGTTGGTGTATTTTGAAAACTGGACAGAAATTGCAAAATATTTAGGTTTTTCCTTGATTTATACACTAAACACTAATTGTATTCTAAATTTGAAACTTCTATGTCTAGTAGAACCATCGTACAGTCAAGGAATTTAATTTCCAACCCACCTAAGGTTCAATAGCATATAGCAAACTGTCAACATAAGAGCTATAGAGCAAGACGTTAGTTTGACATATCGACCTTAATGCATTGCGTTGCATTGCATTGACATTTCAACGAAATGGGTAGGAAATTAAATTCTTTGACTGTACCTCAGTGTGTCTCATTCTAACAAGCCCAATAGACGAGAATAAGGGCCGTAACATGACTACTCAAGTTTAATTTACCCATTTTGTCCCTTTTAAAGACAATAGACCAAACCACAGAGAGGGATTAGTTAAACCTACTTAGATTACAAGTTATTTAATAGTGGTAGGACACCACTGTAGCCAGTTGCTTGTTGCAATGGGAATAATACAATACTCATACGGAATACCAGCGTGAACTTGTGCTACTGCATTTCGTACGGTAAGTGAGAGATCTAGAGACCCACAGGGGGAGGAAACCTAAAGACCGGCAAGAGATCAGTGGTCGCTTAATTACCATCACGTACCCCACATGGTAATTTTTCCTCCTTTTTCCATAAAGAAAACCGGCCAAGTGCTAGTCGGAGTCGCGCACCGAGGGTTCCGTTCTAACGTTCCAATACTTCTAAACTAGATGGCGCTAGGAAACGCTATAATGCAATTCATTTTTTTTGTAATGAAACTACAAATTTACCGTTTTTGGCTATTTTCCTTCATTTGTGCTGTAAGACCTTGTTTCTTGCCAAATTTTATAGTTCTAGGTCAATGGGAAGTACCCTATAGGTTTTTTTGGTTTGCAAATGTATGAAATATGCGGCATAAACGGCCGTATTTTTTAATAGCGTTGACTTCATCATCATCATCATCATCTCAGCCACAAGAAGTCCACTGTTGGACATAGGCCTCCTCCATGGATTTCCAAAGTGACCGGTTGGAAGCAGCATGCAACCAGCGCCTTCCTGCCACCTGTATGAGGTCATCGGACCATCTACTTACCACCAGCGTTGACTTAGAAGTTAGATTTTTTCACGGCTCTAAGGGACTGCAGACCTCAGTATTTGATATTAATTTCAACAAAATACCTCCACGCGTTAATGAGAAAAACGGTCTAGACAGACAGACAGACGGACAACAAAGTGATCTTATAATGGTTCCGTTTTTCCTTTTGAGGTACGGAACCCTAAAAAAAAGCAGCCATTAGCCGGAAAAATCTCTCATCCTAAAACAAAGGAAATACAAAAACGCAATTCCGACGTAATTATCTCCGTTTGAGTAGCAAGAATGTGCTCTCCTAACTGGCTGCACATAAAACTCTGTGGCAATAAAACAAAAGTTAATCCATTTGAATATATCGCGAACAATACGAGTACGCGCTTCTTGTTTGGAAGTCGATTTCGCGGCACTCGGTTGTATTTGTATTGTATTGGCATAGCTGTGGGAACGAGGAATCTGCAGGGGAATTGATCACAAAGAAGAATAATTAATTGGTTTAAACAAACGCTACGCTCAGGTGCAGTTTACTAACGAAAAGTTAAATAGAAAATATCTTCATTAACGTATTATCGACTTTGGTCTACACTAATATAATAAAGAGGTAAACTTTGTGTGTTTGTATGTAGGGGGTAACCTCTGGAACCACTGAACCGTTTCCAAACATTCTTTTTAGTAATAGAAATCCAAAGCTTTAGAAATAAAGAAAGAAAGTAAGAAGTAAGAAAGATCGTTCATACAGCTTACAATGATACAAATGTACATTAATCTTTGACAATGGCTTCGTTACTTACAAAAAAAATGGGATGGGATAGGATGAGATAAGGTTACACTTATTGTCAGAACATGTAGTTCTTTGTAAAGACGGCACGGCGCACAGTTGGCCTTCCAGATAGTATTCCTTGAATTTGGTGTTCATCCTCTTCTTTTGCCTGTTCTTTTAATAACATCTTTTTTTTTGTTTGAACAGTGAAATCGAACGTACTAAAACTAAATAATAAATTAAACCCTAAAATAAAAATCTCCCGCAAGCTCCTTTCCCTGGGCATGTTGCCAAAATGGCTGGCGGCATACGGTTCCAGTTAGTTTCTGTTTTTTTCGTATTCATTCTAGATATAATCACTTGACTAAGAGCATAAAACTGTTACGGCACAGCCTAACTTCACATAATTACACTACGCATAAAGTATGTTGGCCGAATAATCTATATGCGTGACATTGATGAACCAAATCGACACAAGAAATTAAAAATCGCTTAAAATTAGTAATCAGAATAATATTCCTGCAAAAAGCAAGTAAGATTTTTCAAGCTGTTACAAAAAAACACTTGCATCGAAAGCAAGCGAAGCGAAGCCTCAAATCATAACCAAAATCCCAAGTCACTTCTGCCTCGACCTGACCGATCTTGTTCACTCACTTCGCTAACTGCCCTATCGAACCCGTTACGGAAGGTCAAAGGTAAGTTATGCCATATTCAAATTACGCTACAATGATTGTTACGGAACATACAATTATGCCAAATAAATGTCGTCGATACTAATCTTCTGCTATTCCAAATTATGTCAAATGAATATTATAAAAGTTAATTATGCCCAGTAGGTATATCTTTATGCAAAATTATCATTAGACTAAAAATGTTACTGCGATACATCATGTTATACGAAATGTGTTTCGGTTTCGGGCAGTCAGTAATGGAAACCTTGTCTACTTCTCTGCCGGCCGGATCGACCGGGCTAATACCACAATCCTAAATTTGTAACATCAAGATAAAGTATAATTTACGGCAGATCAACTACGACGGCCCCAGTGCAGAGGTGCCCCGAACAACTTGTAGGTTCGTGGAGTGCGCCGCGCCTAACGCTACGTTATGTTTCGACGGCAAAATGGATCACGCGTGAGGAATGCAAATTCGGTTCTTTTTCCAGTTTTTTGGTTATTTTTCTAAGAAAAAACCGGTTTAAACCGGTTATTCCTTCGGTTGGACTGGATCAATGCACCTCGAGTTTAAAGCCGCCGCGGTCCATCCAGATGATGTACAGTCAGCGTCAAATATACCAGAGCGGGCAAGGTGGTCAAAAATATCTGAACACGCCCGAGCGTATTTGACAATAGAGTCGAGTTCAGATATTTTTGACACCTTGCCCGCTTTGGTATATTTGACGCTGACTGTACACATATCCAGCTGTATGCGTGTACAACGTAAAGTCGGGTCCAATAGAAATGGCGAATGTTGTAAACAAACCAATTTATCAACACTCTCTGCAATCACGCACTTTTGGACAACGAGTATGGCCCCATTACCGATTTATACACTTTATCCTTGTATTTTTATTTATGTTTAGACAAAATGTTTATTAATTATTTGTTATTTCCATAAACACTTGAAATTTGAAGGTTATGTGTCAAATGGTAGCCATATTTGTTTACAATTTTGCCCATTTCTATTGAACCCAACTTTAGTACCTAGATAACGCGTACAGTCAAGAAAATTCAAACACACACCACCGTAGAACCTAGTCGAAGAGACATACGCGTTACATTTGTATGACATAGCGTGGCGTTTAACGCGTCGCGTCATTGCGACAGGGTTCTAAATTTCCCCTACTACACACTGGAAGGCGCACTGCGTACGCGGCTTCAGAGAATTCCACCGCTAACGTCATCCGTAATATCCAAAATTACGTCCATGAGATATATTGAACCTCACAAACTTGACAAAGGGTTTTGTGATTGAACTTCGTTAATTTAAGTTCGTCAAAGGAAGAAGTTTGCATTGAATTCGAATCTTCCACGATACAAGAAGAATTCAGTCATCTGTGGCCCGTTTCACTAAGCTACAAGTTACAATTTTACAAGTCTAAACCGGCAACATTGGTCAATAACGACCAATGGCAATGGGCATAATGACCAATGTTGCCGGTTTAGACTTGTAAAATTGCAACTTGTAGCTTCGTGAAACGGGCCACTGTTCGCGTGGGCGTGTAAGTGTGCTTTGCATTGCTCGGACAACGGCTGTTGTGTCACTGCCACACTAATCTAAGCCGCATATGTATAAGATCATGCGTACAGTAGCGGAAATATATTCACGTACCATCTTAGAACCCTATCGCAATGACGCGACGCGTTAAACGCCAGGCTATGTCATACAAATGTCATGCGTATGTCTCTTCGACTAGGTTCTACGGTGGTACGTGTTTCAATTTCCTTGACTGTTCATAGCTCCGCGAGCCAAGATGAGTTGAAGTATCTAAAATCACTAACTTAACTCCTAAGAAAACTAGCTGTAACTAGCCATCTACGGAGTAATCTACGAATAATATTATTTAAGTACCTACCTACCTTAAGAAAGTATTTGAACGTAGCTTCGAATTTAAACAGCGATCACAAAAAGAAATTGGTTTCATCATTATGATGATCAAAGATTAAAAATTTAAATAAAATTTTGTAATCGCTGTTTGAATTCGAAGCTACGTTCAAATGATGAAATGTAAGTATTTAAAGTTTTTTGGAAATATTACAAACACAAACAAAACTTTTATAGTGGTAGAGCCAGTTGTGTGCTTAAATACTGGTAACAGAAAAATCAGCTTTTTGACTTAGTGCCACACCTTCGCAGAATACCGTCATCAAGTAGTAGCTTACTACTGGGTTTCATACAGTGAGTCAGAGATCTGGACAATATATTGGGACTTGTTTATTTTCAATGGTTATATATGGCTTCGCGTTATCTTTCAATCAGTCAGTCACTAACGGAACACAAAAAACAACCAAAAACCGTTGCATCTACGTCAGAAAGAAACTAAAGAACTACGAACCTACTCCTGTTTTTTGAAATCTTTTAAAATAAAACGCCAATTTTTTTTTATGATAAAGGAAGGCAAACAAGCAAGTGGGTCACCTGATGGTAAGTGATCACCACCGCCTATAGACACCCGCAACACCAAAGAGAATGCAGATACGTTGCCAACCCAAATGGCTAAGATGGAATACGCCGGAACACAGCAGTGCAAGCACTGCTGCTTAGCGGCAGGATTAGCGAGCAAGATGGTAGCGATCCGGACGGACCTTGCACAAGGTCCTACCACCCGAAAAACGTTTTAAAAAAAGCACGTTAATAATATCTTTTGAAACATTTACGTTACATATAACCTAACGCCTCTGAAAGCATAAGAAACTTCCATATTTCAACTTAGCTCTTTCGCAGGAGGTAACTCCTCTTTTTCAGAGTTAAAAGACCACACACGCTAATTCAGCAGTTTAAACGTACCCCTACATAGTTAGGGAGGGGCGAGTCGTAAAAAACGAGCTAAGTGCGAGCGGGGATAGCACAGGAGGGTTGGAACTCGGCGTAAACGGGGAACGTTTGCGTAATTAATTGCAGTGCGTATTCTCGAGAGTTTTGTTCGTCGAAATAAAAGTAATTTGCTGACTTAACTTTTCCAAAGAGTTAGAAAAGGTTTTGGTCGCGAAAAACGCGTGTTTCGAGTATTTAGATTGACTATAGAAACTTTACAGGTGGTACGGATCGCTATTACCATCTGGCGCTAATCCAGTCGCTAAGCAGCAGTGCTTGCACTGTTGTGTTCAGGCGTGGAGAGCAAGACAGCCGGTGCATTTACTGGCACAAGAGGTCATCTTAGCCCTCTGGGTTGGCAACGCAACTGCAATCTTCTTGGTGTTGCGGGTGTCTATTTGCCTTCCTATTTTATACAAAAAACCTTATAAGCAGTAGAAGTCCTGCGCAAGCGCTTAGTCTGCTACTTGGAGTAAGTTAGGACGAGAATATAAATTACTAAATTGGCAACCACAAGGCAGGGAATGCTGAAGTTGCAGATTCGAATCCCTAGATTTCTCTTTCTGATTACATAGCATTTAAATTTAATAGCTAGAAAATATAAAGTAATAGAAACACAGTGAGGATACATTCAAGTATATGTAGAAAATACAAACTACCCCATGTATTTTTAACTATTTTTGTTGGTCTGTCCGTGAATATGAATCCAGAAAAGGGCTCGAAACGTTGGAAATTAGATTCGCTACAATATTGCAACATAAATAAATAAAATAAATAAAATAAATATCTCGGGACAATTTACACCAATTGACCTAGTCCCAAACTAAGCAAAGCTTGTACTATGGACTAGACAACGGATAAACATACATATATAGATAAATACATACTTAAATACAAATGACATCCATGACTCAGGTACAAACATTCGTATTCGTCACACAAATATTTGCCCATACCAGGATTTGAACCCGGGACCTCTTGCACAGTAGGCAGACACATGTGCCACTGTGCCATACAGGTCGTCAAAACATAGCGATATAAACCGTTTGAATTGTTTTATTTCAGTAAATATAAAATGTTTTTTGTACTATACTGCCCCGTTTTAGTACAAAAAGACGTGTAAGAATAGCAGAACTTGTAAACAATGTTATAAAACAGCGTGTTCAAAAATGAAGATTATATAAAATTGAATTTATTGCTATTTTATTAGAGAACCCTAAAAGTGGGACGACACGTTGAACGCTTTCATCGAAATGTCTAGACATGACGAGAGAATTTAAGTTCTTTTAGTATTCTTGAAAAATTGTTCAACGTATCATATCCAGCGGTATGGAAGATTACATTCACGTCAATTGATATTTTATTGACAATAAAAAGTGACAATAAAGTTAAACTATTTCCAAGTAGATAAAGAATCTTGTTTTTTTTATATCCAAGAAACGCAAACAAGTATGCATTCATCTGATGGAATATAATTGCAACGAGATTGCGGATGCGTTGCCAACCCAGAGGTCTAAGATGGAATAGAACTTGTGCCAGTAATTGCAGTCTTGCTCTCCACGCTGGACACAACAGCGCAAGCACTGCTTAGCGGCAGGATTAGCAAGCAAGATGGTGGTACCTGCAATGCTGATCATTACCGATCCAATGCTGGCCTATAGGGTCGCCACTCGACAACTCTTTGGTCCCATCGGCAATCCGTTTTACGAGCTACAGGTCTAGAAATTACCAATTTTAATAATATTTTAAATGCGTTAGTAATGTGCTTAGATATTTGGATGTTTAAATGTTTGTTCCTTAATCACGCATTAACGGCTTAACGGATTTAGGTGAAATTTGGTTGACAGATAGATTACATCCTAGATTTAAACAAACATCCTACATTAATGCCATAAAATGCATAAATAACCCCGTGAAAATAATAATAAATCATCCCTCTTTGTGTAGCGACAGGAGGTTAAAACTAAAATAACTTTTTTTCTAATGAATTAGCGCTGTTAACTTCAGGGTCCAATTTCATAAACGAGGCAGGCGACAGTGATAGTTCAGTATACAGTCAAGGAATTTAATTTAAAGCCCACCTAAGGTTCAATAGCATATAGCAAACTGTCACCATAAGAGCTATAGAGCAAGACGTTAGTTTGACATATCGACCTTAATGCATTGCGAATGTCAGACGACATTTCAACGAAATGGGTAGGGAAATAAATTCCTTGACTGTACATTGCTTGCCAACTATGATGTTAAGTCTGTTTTTTTTATACAACATAGGAAAGCAAACAAGCAAGTGGGTCACCTGATGGTAAGTGATCACCACCGCCTATAGACACCTGCAACAACAAAGAGAGTGCAGATGCGTTGCCAACCCAGAGGGCTAAGATGGAGTACCTCTTGTGCCAGTAATTACACCGGTATGTTTATAGGGTTACTTGTCGACACAGTAATGTATGACGAATTGTCACTTTCACCTGTCGCTTTTATAGAATTGGTCCAAGATGGATTTTTAGCTTACGGTAGAGAAGACGAGCAACCAGAAGGGTGCTCAGCATAGGGTAAACTTAGCATGCCAAAGGTAATTAATAGATTCAGGCCTTACTTTACGGAGGTCCATGAACAAACTGGGACAAATGGGGTCTGGTTTCGCGGAGTAGCAAGGCGATTTGTCCCAGTTTGATGCCAAAGGGTGCTCTTAACTCACTTCGGACTTGGACGGTAAGACGCGTTAGATGAGAACGCGTTGCAAGAACTGACCTATAAGTAATGGACTTCTAGTCAGCGTTTAAAATATGGCCGCATCGAACAAAAGTACAACAAATCGACAATCGCTCGCGCTGTCAGTCTGTCGGACCGACGGCGCTGCTGTCAATACTATTATTTGGAATAAAACCTATTAGACGTAAAGTAAATCCAATGACTATAAATGGTAAACTAATAATTTGCATTTGTAACATTGGTGTCAACCTGTATTCTTATGTCGGTCCATTTTTCTGCAGTCATTTAGTATGAATCTGTACATCCATGTATTATAATATCATTGGATGCAAGCAGTCGGAGTTCACTGGAATAGCTTGCACTGACGACGCAACTGAGGTCGCAGCCATTGAATTTCGGAAAGAGACTTATAAATTCATTAAATAGAATAGTAATGTATGAGATTGCTTGAGCTCAGAGTGCCTAAAAATAAATTGAATCTCGTATCCCATCCCTCAAGCAATAACTGCCAAAATGAGATTCTCATATTAATATTTATGTGTCATCTGAAGGACTGTGGTTTCTTTTACTTACAGAGTACAGGTTTAGTACCTATTCAATACGAAAGTAGTGGAATTATTCATTATATAAAACACGCAAAGAAATCATAAATAAATCAAATATCAAACACTGTTGATACAGTCAAAGAATTTAATTCCCTACCCATTTCGTTGAAATGTCGTCTGACATTCGCAATGCAATAAGGTCGATATGTCAAACCAACGCCTTGCTCTAGTTAGCTCTTATGGTGACAGTTTGCTATACGATATTGGACCTTAGGTGGGTTGTAAATTAAATTCCTTGACTGTACAAGCCATCCAAACTCATATCATTTTATGATTGATAAATATTATTCAAGGCCTTAAGGGAATGATTCTAGAGGTATTTTACAATTAAACACAGGCATTAAGTAATAAAATAAGAATAATCTATTCATAAAAACTTTTTTTTTAATACAACATAGGACAGAAAACAAGCAAGTGGGTCACCTGATGGTAAGTGATCACCACCGCCTATAGACACCTGCAACAACAAAGCGAGTGCAGATGCGTTGCCGACCCAGAGGGCTAAGATGGAATACCTCTTGTGCCAGTAATTACACCGGCTGTCTTGCTCTCCACGCCGGAACACAACAGTGCAAGTACTGTTGCTTAGCGGCAGGATTAGCGAGCAAGATGGTGGTAGCGATCCGGACGGACCTTGCACAAGGTCCTACCACCCGCATGCATTTGCATTACATGAAAAAAAAATACAAAAGTTACTAACAGACTGTAACTTGTTTGCCTGAACAAGGAGATCGTGTGTTTCAGGCTAGAAGAGCTGACATCAAATAATTCAAAATCACATAAGTATACACGTTTAATCATGGTGGCGCATAAGTAAATATTTTGGTTTTTTAAATTTAATAACTAACATAATTATGTAGTTTTAGTGTTTAGTGGTGGTGGTGTCTAGTTGAGTCTCTGTGATAAATGTTGTTTCGTGTGGAAGCGGAGGAGGGTGGTTTTTGCATGAATATATATGTGTCGTACAGACGCAGCTATTTTGCACGAGCCCGGCACTGGTTTCGCGGAGTAGCAAAGTAATTTGTTCCAGTTTGTAGATTAGATATGGACCTCCGCTAAGTAACGCTTGAATCTATTAATTATTTAAGTTATAGTATAAAAATCCTAAAATGACATAAAATTATTAAGTAATGTATGAAACACGTATCGTTCTGTATATTACCAGAAGTAATAATCTCAAATTTCTAATTATCTTTATCGTGCTACATAATGCTTGCTAGTTGAGTCCTGGCGCCTCAGGTAGGCCTCAAATGTAATTATGTTAATTAATTAGTATTGGAGATTACACGGAATTGCCCTAAAGAGGCTGGCGTGCCATTTGGGTGAATACTATAGTGAAATGAAATATAATACGCACAGTTGCGTATTAGTCTGATTGCGTTTGTACGCTTACGTACAGTCAAGGAATTTAATTCCCTACCCATTTCGTTGAAATGTCGTCTGACATTCGCAATGCATTAAGGTCGATATGTCAATCTAACGTCTTGCTCTATAGCTCTTATGGTGACAGTTTGCTATATGTTATTGAACCTTAGGTGGGTTGGAAATTTAATTCCTTCACTGTACCAAGGTCAAGGATTTTGTATTAATCAAAAGAAATCAAACGATTACTGGCGCGAGAGATACAATATTCCATCTTAGCCGTTTGGGTTGGCAACACTGCTATCTCCTTGGTGTTGCGGGTGTCTGGGTGGTGGTAATTTTCTCATCCCCTCCCCCCCTCTAGCGATATATTAAAACTACTATTCTACGTCCGTCCCCGGATAGATACATACAGATCTTCATTTACAATTTTGTTACAGGTGTGCAATTTTTGAAGCTCACCAGATGACTAGAGTTCGCCAAAATGGCCGAATCTCTATGAAAAACGGCTATTTGGTGAGCTTTAGTCACCCGGTGACTAAAGATCACTAAAATGGCCGCATTTCTATGAAAAACGGCCATTTTGGCGAGCTTTAGTCACCCGGTGAGATTCAAAAATCGCATTCCTGTTACTGTTTTGATAATATTTTGTCACTACAGAATTGAGATATTATATGAATATCAATAGTTTCGACTCCCTCTTCCATTTAGTTATAATTATAATTATAACTATTTAATTATGTAAGACCGTTATTGCGGCATTTCTACGAACTGGAATTTCGTCGTAGTGATGTTGGTACTCGTATTACAGATAAAGCGACCGCGTTATGGCGTTTAATTTCACATTTATATCACTAGGTGGCGATACTTTCACCGAAAACCCGTCAAAATTATTTCAAATCAAGTCAAAATGTCTTCAAATAGGTTATAGATTCAGGCGTTACTTTGTGGAGATTCTTATCAATAAATTGGAACAAACTGGATTTTCTGCGGATCCTTCTCCTCCGTCCTTTGGTTTCGCAGAGTAGCAAGGTAATTTGAACCAAATCGTCCAAAGTGCCTTTATTCACATTTGACTTACTTTGAAATGTAACATTTTGGGAAGAACTCAATATTTTTATTTTTCTAAATTCGGTAGTAGTTTGAATTATTAATTATTTTTGACAGTCTGCCCATGGACATGAGACCTGTGGGGTGATTCTCGCGTAGTAGAGATGAAGTCATATGTGAAAAAGAGCTGTCAGATCCCTTCAAAACCTGTCATTGTTTGTCGTATCTCAAACGTAGGATAAATCTCGATGGACGCGAGAATTGGGTATCTGAAATTGGCTCGATCGTTATAATACACACGATATAACCCTTTTTATTTAAAATGCTATATAATGAATGACAACACAAAGAAAAATTAGGGTAATGGCAGGGTTCGAACCTGCAACATCAGCATTCCGTGCCTTGCGAATTCCAGTTTCCGCCACATTACCGCTGCCATACCCTGCGAATTTTTCAATGTGTTTCGTCTTTACGGTCATTATATTATTGATATTTTTTCTTTTGGGTAAACTACCCTCGGTGTCATCTATGAGAAACTTAATCAAGTTATCTCATTCAACTTTAATTTTTCTTTGTGTTGTCATTCATTATATAGCATTTTAAATTTAATTTGAATGTAAAAAAAATACAAAAAGAAAAATCAAAAAATTTTATAAATAAATAATTTCGATTACAATAATTTACCCTTTTTATTGTTTTATTTCATGTCTACAAGCCGCGGAAACATAAATTATTATGAATGCATTAGTGACAATTGGCCTAACATTACATTGGGTCTAACATGACCGCCCAAGTTTAATTTAACTGAGTAGGTATCTCACATGCGTAAATTTTTTGTGACACTAGTTTGACAAAGACGCAGGAAGGGATAAAATTCAACCTAGACCAGTCATGTTAGAGCCACAGGTCACCTTCACACTGATTAGCCGAATAATTCGCCAGTTGGCTATTCGGCGAAAATAATCGACCCATCTCTTTCACAAGATCGCGCGCCGCGTTAAATTTAGCATTGTACGAGTATCACAGATTCCTTCGCAATATCAACTAATTATTGTATTCAGATTGCCCAGCCAGGCGTGCAAGTAGGCCTTAATAACTCTACCGTAGGGCTGAAATATAAATTAGCTGAGAGGGTTTTTAAAACTATTGGACAAGTAAATAATAGCTCAAATGATGTTTAAAATACCCTATCGTAAAATCGTCGTGAATCGTATATCGTGAATGGATAAACTTTCTGATAGAGTTTACTAGTTGCAGTACTGATGAAATAAATTTGTTTATAACGTTAAACGGACCTTTTCGTGATGAAATCAATGTTAGTGTATAGTCGACCAAGTAATTGCTTGATCACTTTAGAACCTTACTCCTTTGTAATACGGTCGAAAAGTGGTCAAGCAATTTCTTGGTCGACTATACCTCGACGTTTTAACCGTGTTGCAACGGCCGCGGTCACGAGTAGACTGAAGTGGAGGGTATTACTGCTGTTTAGTCATAATCATATAGACCATCTATAGCTCAGTTGGTGAGAATAAGGCCAGAATACCGAGGCTGCAACCAGACGAGCAAAAATTTTTATGTTGTCATTGCGTGTAACATGAACCCAACCACTGAACTTGACACCAGAATCAACGATGAAACGACGCCACGCCGAACCGTCGCCGAAATAGTTTTATTTTTTAGTTATATAATTTTATGTATGTTAGTCTGTAAGGTATTTGTCTATGGGCCTTTGTTGCCTGAGAATATTTTTTTTTTATTAAAATTTAATAAAATAAATATCTGACATAAAATTATTGTAAAAAAAATAAGTTAGTACAGTTTTCACATAACTACATATAGTTGTAACATCCTCCATATCCTATTTTCTTAATTATCCTGACTTTAAACTTTACTGCTTTTAAGTTTCAGGTGGTTTCAGTAACATTTCAGCCTGTAAACTCGACACAGCCCTACGACGAAACAAAACCGCTGAAAGTAAGTATTTGCCATATTGCGCCCGCGTGTCAGCTTGCACGCAATTTATACCGCGTCTGAGATAAGTTCAAAGAGACAAATCTTCCATTTTGACTTTATAATGCTTGACTTGGAGTTCACTTACTCAAGTAACAGTCTTTCAAAAAAACTATGAATGAACAAGCTTATGAAATTGTAACTAGAGCCGAGACCCTGAAATTTGCCGCAGCGCTGGCAGGGGGGTTCCACTCCGCACTTAGCGCGCGCCGCATTACCTATGGCATAGGTTAATCGTAGTAGGTTGCCGGCTTACCGCGCGCGCGCCCGCTCACGCTGTGTCGCGCGTTGTGATAGTATTATAGTAAGCAGCCCAACCCCAGCGGTGCGCCAGGGCATTGCGGGTGGAAGACGGGCGCGGGCGGCGCCTTCCTTTTGACGCATGCCGCCTGGCGAATGTTTATGAAGTAATACGAACTTTTTGTGCCTGATCATAAAGTTGGAATTCGTTTAATAGTGGTCGAAAAAGAGAAGTTTCTGTACGTTAGTACTATTATTTATTCTGTGGCGCTGGCTTGGCATAATGGTTCCCTGGAGGTATGAAGAGGTCAGAGTGTCTATCATGTTGCGTCCTAGACCAGCACCCGACCCAACCTCCAGGGAATCAATGACCCCATCCGGCATCTTGCCATCGTCCTTCATAACACCATTTGGCTCAAGAAGAGCCGGCACATTGACGGTAGCAAGAGCCCGGCGGATGATGTCATTGAGCGCAGCATGAAGAGAAAAGCGGCCCGTGCTCCTTTGACAGGACAATCTGTGGTGGCCCAAGCAGTCAACGTGATTGCCACAGGGGCATCGGTGAGGTGAGCATAAATATAAGTTAATGAATCTAATCTAATCTAAACTGAAACAGTTCGTCTTAGGAATTAAAACTAAACGTAAACGATTTCTGTGGGGAATTGTACAGCGCCTCTAGCGCTCACTTAGAGAACGAAAGATCGCTACTTAGTAGATTTCTTACGTACAGTCAAGGAATTTAATTTCCAACCCACCTAAGGTTCAATATCATCTAGCAAACTGATAGCAAACTGTCACCATTTTAAGAGCTAACTAGAGGAAGACGTTAGACGTTAGTTTGCGAATGTCTGACGACATTTCAGCGAAATGGGTAGGGAGTTCCTTGACTGTACCTGAAGGCGTCATGTAAGTTCTTCTGAACCTATTTCAAAAATTCTTTCACCAATAGAAAGCTACACTAGCCCTGTACCCTTACCATGAGTACAGTGCATCTATCCGTAACCGTACTCGCTAGCGACGGCGTAAACGATTTGTATGGGGAATTGTACAGCGCCTCTAGCGCTCACTTAGAGACTAAAAATCGCTAGTATGAGTCCAACGGTAAATTACCTATCGTAATCTAAGCGCTAGTGACTAAAGTTTTGTAGCTATTGCCGTAGAATATTGGTACCATGAGTCACAAATTTGACACATGTCATCGAAAAATATTGTCGTATCGACTATGGTTAACTCTTTCACTGACAAATGGGAGCGTATTTAACCGCTATCGACTGTAGTAAAGTAATAAGAATTTTCGATAGAAACTCATGGTAGTGGTACTGACAGACATAGGCTAATAAGTCCACGCGAACCAAGTCGCGGGCGTCCGCTAGTCTAATATATATCTGTTATAGTCAATTTTAAACAGTGAACAACACGTACATAAAACTGTTACGCTTTACGCCAAGCGGATCACCAGATGGTAAGTTATTCCCGCAGCCCATCGGAACTAGCGATCCAACAATATCGCTGATCCGTTCCCCGCTTTTACATCCCCCCCTCGTTCCCCGTCCCCCATTTTGACTACTTCACACCGGTATTTAAAATAATAAGAGTTCGGTAGATATGACACGGCGTAAAGTGCGATAAATATTTTATTTCTGTTTTTTATGCTACTACTAAAATTAAATCAAAGTCGAGATTACTGTAACCTTCAACTTTTTCAAACCGTAAGCAAGTAAGGCACACCTCTGCACTGGGGCCGGTGCAATCGAGTTGCCACGCGTGTGAATGAATAAGAATTATACGCTAAACAGAGAGGCATGCAGGACGCTTCTTAACCCCAAACGCAGTTATTGTTCGAAGGGAGACTTCTGTATAGTTTAATTCATAAGAGCACCTTTCTATCAAACTATGTGTCATAAATTTTCGGTGTCAGCTCCTATACTATTATTTATACGGTGCCGTGTAAGACGGCCGAATATAGGCCAGGAGCGCGTCCAAAAATCCGCCATAAAAGGAAATAGGATATTACTATAAAAGTAATAACGACCGAATAGTTATTCACTCTTCTATAAATCTGGGTGGCTAGGGCCGTAAACCTGTGCCATGGCTGTAAAATAAGCTATTATATCCAAAGTAGCGTTGCGACAATACATCGAACTATCGATAGTATTGTTGATAGTATCGTCACAGAATAGATAATAGTACTAACGTACAGAAACTTCTCTTTTTCGGCCACCATTAAACGAATTCCAACTTTATGATCAGGGACAAAAAGTTCGTATTACTTCATAAACATTCGCCAAGCGGCATGCGTCAAATGGAAGCCTTCCACCCGCAATGCCCTGGCGCACCGCTAGGGTTGGGCTGCTTACTATAATACTATCACAACGCGTGATACAGAGTGAGCGGGCGCGCGCACGGCAAGCCGGCAATCTACTGCGATTAACCTATGCCATAGGTAATGCGACGAGCGCACCTACAGTGCGGAGTGAAACCCCCCCTGGCAGGGGCGTAACTAGGGTGGGGCAGGCAGGGCATGTGCCCTAGGCGCCAAATAAGGGGGGGCGCAAAAAACGAAATTTACTAACTGCCTATTAAAAAAATACAATCCAAATTCGCATACATGGCCAAATAGAGGTATTTTGAGGATCATTTAATCCTTATTGTAGATAAATTTATTCCGAAACAAACTGCGCATGTTATGTATAGGTAAACATTACATTACAAAATTAGTAAAACAAAAAAAAATGTGTAGATATCTGTTTTTAAAACAATTTACGAAGGGAAAGGGGCGCAGTTTGGATGCGAGCCCTGGGCGCCATTTTACGTCGCTACGCCCCTGCCCCCTGGTATCGTGACCTTGAATAATAGTTACAAAATCGAGCAGTCTAAGAGTAATATTCATAATATCGATAGTGCCACTAGTATCTATACTTTTGACGTATTTATTTCAAAAAACAATCGATACTATAAATATAGTTCTAAAAACAAGATAGTTCAATACTATCGATAGTTTTTAGAAAAGTATCAATGTTATCGATAGTAATGGTTATTAAATATCAAAACTATAGGTAGTATGAATGCTATCAAAAAGCAGTTACTATCGATAGTTGCAATAGTATTATAGCCCCTCGATAGTATTGATTTCAGTTATTATCAATACTATGGATAAGCCTATCGATATTGTGACTATTTTTCAAGGTCAAGTATCGATAGTCAAAGTATCGATAGTGCAGCAACGCTGTTCCAAACGGGCATGTCAGGGCACCCGGTTTTATAGGGCACACCTGTGCTGCCCGGCGAAATTGATATCAGCATGAGGGACTGTATTTAATTTGAATACGTCTTCGATTTATGTATTGTGAATATTTTGTATGTGGGAGATGTACCGACGCAGTAATTTATTTCCATACCCTATTTGCCATAAAGCGCGGCGTATCGCAAAGGTAAGTTCATTTCAAAGGGTATTTATGTACCTACGGATATTTTTTACTGCTGACAGACTCGTTATTTATAATTAAACTAGCTGTTACCTGCGACTTTCTCCACGTTGACTTGACGTGAGAGGATTTTTTACGTGTTTGGGATAAAAACTAGCCTAACCTACTTTCGATTTGTAATCATATCCCGCCTCATCACGATTCTCTATTACAACATCTTTCGCTTTCTTTCACACCATTCGAGATAGACAAAAAAGCTGCCTATATTCGTGCCAAGGTATCAAATTATCCCTGTGCTTTTCATCCAAATCTGTTCAGCTGTTTAAGGGTGAAAGCCGGACAGACAGACTTTCACATTTATAATATTTATTTGGATCATCATCATCATTTCAGCCGAAAGACCACTGCTGGACATAAGGCTCTCCCAAGGATCGCCACAACGACCGGTCTTGAGCTGCTTGCATTAATTTGGATAAAGGAAAAAAATTACAGGGAGTGATTTCATAATCGCACGCACTGTGCACCTGTCACGAATTTTCTCGACACGCGTTGACTCAGTGCGTCTCGTTCTATCTAGCCTGGTAGTAGAGAGGCACACTGAGTTACGTAGCGAGTTAACGCGTATCAAGACGGTTCGTGCCTATTTAAAACGTTAACGGACTTTAACGCGATAAAATCTTTGTTAATTTACCTCGACATTTCGGCCGCGGTCACGAGAAGACGTAGTCAACGTTTTAAATGTGGGAATGCTACGTCGATATCAGAAGACAATAAATCTGCATACTTGTTCGGATTGTTACAAGCCTAGCGTCACCGCTTTGCGACGGGGTGAAGCAGGTGAAGAGGGGCTTTCAATATTTAGCCATTGGTTCAACTTTGAATCATATCGTAAGTGAATAAAGTGCTTTAAAGTTTTCTAACTAGCAGCGACACAGGCGTCGGATAGCAGAACTAAAAATACGACCCCAATGTAAAACGTAGAAAACGCAGAGCTGTTTACTTGACAATTGGCACATACAGTTTTATTCAGGTTATCCGACATAGTCTACCAAATAGACTATGGTCGGCTACTCTGCCACTGCGTGGTACACAATTCTATGGTTTTCTCATTTCGATGGAATGCTAGTAACACTGAGCAAACAACTTATGGAAACGAGCGAATGACTGGAAGAGATCTTTGTGAATGAACGTGTATGACCGAGCGACTGCAGGGAATGCGTTAGACGATCGGATAGCTGCGTGTTCTTTGTATTTTCCTAGTTTTTATTTGATTAAACTTTCTTTTGATTTTTAAATTTGAAGTTTTTCCTTCTCACGTTCCCACATAAATATGTGTGAAAATCACGAATGTTTAAAACAATTTAAGTTCCTGCTATAGCAGGCAAACAACTTGAGAATAAATCAAGTGGAGGGGTATGCTTGCGCATACACATTTGCACTAGAAACGGCTACTGCGCATCAAGGTCAGTGCTCAAGTTGTTTGCCGGGAACTGTAACTTGCGGGTGGTAGGACTTTGTGCAAGGTCCGTCCGGATCGCTACCACCGTCTTGCACGCTAATCCTGCCGCTAAGCAGCAGTGCTTGCACTGTTGTGTTCCGGCGTGGAGAGCAAGACAGCCGGTGCAACAACTGGCACAAGAGGTATTCCATCTTAGCCCTCTGGGTTGGCAACGCATCTGCACTCTCTTTGTTGTTGCAGGTGTCTATAGGCGGTGGTGATCACTTACCATCAGGTGACCCACTTGCTTGTTTGCCTTCCTATGTTGTATAAAAAAAAAACTGCACCGAGCTTTAGATATTACCCAGACGACAAAAATAATATATCAAATGGGCCAAAATTCTTTTAAGTGCATAAAATAAAGATGAAAATCTATAAACACTTTTACAAAATTGTAGATGTCTCGAAATATTTTCCTAGTATTATTAAGTTAGTTCTCAACCGGGCCTCAATTTTTATTATGAATTTTCCCACCATCCTCGGTTTTTTATTACAGTAAAGCCTCATTTGGTACCCAAATTACCACTGCGTTACCAGTCCCCATGACTCCTCAAAAATAGTGTCCACTGCGTTACCAAACAATAGTTTTTTTCTTATTATGACCCCAAATGTTTCTATAACAGTCATCATTCGGGTATGCGTATGCCATTCTGAATTTAAAGATAAAATCTTATTTTAGGAATATTAGAATAAGTAAAAAATATGCGTTAAAATGTACAGTCAAGGAATTTAATTCCCTACCCATTTCGTTGAAATGTCGTCTGACATTCGCAATGCATTAAGGTCGATATGTTAAACTAACATCTTGCTCTATAGCTCTTATGGTGACAGTTTGCTATATGCTATTGAACCTTAGGTGGGTTGGAAATTTAATTCCTTGACTGTACAAGGAACGTTTTTATAGGCATCAAAAAGAATTTTGGCCCAAATAGCTATGGGCGTCGACAAAAACTTGCGATATACGACGACTCTTTGCCATGCAGTTTCTTCACGATTCAATGTAACCACCGATTTAGGTATCGCTCGACAGAGATAGATCGATCCGCACTGTCAGCGTATTACCATGAAGTCCACATAAATCATTTGAAGGGTAAATATTAAGTAAAGGTCGTAACGTATAGCAAAGCCCGCTGCCGCTTGTGGGTTTGTGAAATAAATCTGCTGACAATACGCATGCTTAGTATTTAAGTGACTCAATTCTGAATTTGATATTTCCCAAAATTAAACCCTATGTCTTTAAATTAAGGTGATATTTTGGGACGTGTATTATTCAGAAATGGGTCACTTTAATACTAAGCGTGTGATAGAATGGTAAATACGGAGGGCTAAATAAGTGGTATTTTCTTTCGTTGTTAGTATAAGAATGACACTACTTATTGGTTTTAGAACAAGAAACGAGGTAAGTGTTTTATTGTTAAGGGTTGAAAGGTAGTTTTGTGTTTCAAGAGGGTAGTATGTCCTATGATAATATCAATATAATAACTTCAACGAAAGACTAACAACGGACTAGTTTTTGAACTTAATTAATTATTTTAATTATTAGATATTAAAAGGAAAAGTAGGAATAGCGACAGTTACTCCAAGTTATGAAAGAGGGCCTAAGGTCATCTAGAGAAAATAAACTCAATAAATACTAATTTCAATTGCTTTTATTTCAGGTCATATTTTGTGATGTGAATTTACAAGCGATTCGAGAGAATCTTTGCTTGGAGGTTAAATCCTTCCCAAATCAAGAACACTAATACTCCTCTTACATAAAAATAGTCCATAAAGGAGACGCTGTGTTAAAATTCTGTTTATACGAGTATTTTTTCAAATTCGGGTACATCGTAACTTTCACAGATTTAAGGACTTAAAATGCTCATTCATTAGATAAACCCGATATCAAGGACACAGAATCAGTAACACAGTGTTTATGGATTATCATCACACATTATAACACATACAGTAATAAATAAAGATGGTTTGTACAATAGTAAAGTGATATAGTATTTTGACTTACCCTTGCTGGTTCTCGATCACGATAAGATTGATTTGATTTTGCAACTACATGGGTTTTTATACCCAGTTCATAGAAGAAGGGTAGTCTGAATGCTTAGTCCTTATAACCAATCACAATCGAGAACCAATCGGGGATTATCATTACAGTGTTTTAATTATCCAAACACTTATGTAAGGGTCGTAACAAAGATCATATTATAATTACTTAAATTAAGTAAGGCTACATATAACCATAAATACTTAATTTTCAAACTACTGCCATATTCCTTTAAAGAGGAACTTCATTCTATTGGACTGGATTCTTGTAACGGTTTAAACCAATCACGTACAGACAATTTAGCAATTGTTTTCAAATGACATTGATAATTTCCCAACTTATACAAACAAAATATCTTACTGTTTAATAATTAGAACTTAGCTGTAGAGAAACAATTGGCATCTTATACAATTACATATTTTGGCTAACGGAAACTAAACAAGATAGTATAATGTTGCCAGTCCAAAATAATATTAGTGACAGGGGTAAATTAGTATAACCCTGTAATATTTTAATCTATCACCGTGCGAATAAGGCACTGGAAATGAATCTGAGTATAGCCTTGCCATTAGTAAGATTATACTAGTAGAAAGTGTTGCGGGTGGTAGGACCTTGTGCAAGGTCCGTCCGGATCGCTACCACCATCTTGCTCGCTAATCCTGCTATAAGCAGCAGTGCTAGCACTGTTGTGTTCCGGCGTGGAGAGCAAGACAGCCGGTGTAATTACTGGCACATGAGGTATTCCATCTTAACCCTCTGGGTTAGCAACGCATCTGCAATTTCTTTGGTGTTGCGGATGTCTATAGGCGTTGGTGATCACTTACCATCAGGCGACCGATTTGGTTGTTTGCCTTCCTATTTAATAAAAAAAAAGTGACTTGGAGATGGCCAAGGAAACACATTAATGTTATCTTACTAGACTTACTAATCTTACTTGTGTTACTAATGTTATAAATGCGAAAGTATTGCTGTTTGGATGTTTATTATCTTGCATTAACGGCTGGACGGATTTGGATGAAATTTAGCAGACAGGTAGATCATATTCTGACCTAAAACATAGAATACTTTTTATCCCGTAAAAATCATAATTAACTCCTTGCGGTGTATAACGGCCCTAAACTAATACTAAACAAATACTTAATTAAATTATAATAACTTATGATGTCGTTTTTATTTTTATTAAGGCTATTTCTTAGCCATATTCGGTTAAAAACAAGCGCAACCCTTTTTAATCTATAATTTCATGTTAATTTGTTGATTTTTTTATAAAACTTTCATGTCTGGGGACAAATAACATCGAAATTAAGCCAACCCCAAACTATGCAAAGTTTGTCTTAGTGGTACTAAGCAGTCAAAGAAACATGTAATATAATACATATACACTTTAATACATATAAATTACATGATACAAACATTCATTTATAAGCATCATACCTACCAACATTTAACTTTTTCTTTCGTCACAATGGAACCCACAACCTCTAGCTTCATAGTCAGAATCACTAACCACTAAGCTATCTGATCGTCATTTTCTATTTTATGTATAAAAATCAATAACCCACTTGCTCGTTTCCTTCCTATGTTGTATAAAAAAAGACTTCTTGCTGTTGGTGTGCTATCTAAAAACTTTCAATCGATCAAAAGTCACTTGAGATTTTTAACACAGCGAGTGTTAAAAGCACTTCCGAAACATTCCAACAACTAAGTTTGTTCCATTACTGCATCCAACTTTAGAGACTAAACTACAGGAACTAAGGAACAGTGCCCGGGGCAAAATTTTCCATTTACAGCACGATCCCGGTACTTCTCAAACTAGTTGCTGAGGCGGAGCAGTAGTGTGAACCGATCCTTACGCCTTGTAATATATGTGCATGCTGGCAACTGAATTTTGAGGCTGAGAATTGGTGTTATTGTCGCGGTGAAAAGAACATTATCTTGATAGTTGACTGCTGGTGAGAATAAAAAATCATCTTGCAGGTATGTAGGCCACATAGGCTTTTTTGCATGTCTGAGTCTACAAGCGCTTTGGAAAATGGAAGATTTTGCTGAGAAGAAACGCCTCAAGAAACTCAGCGGCCTTTTTCCTTCGCTTTGCACTTGGCGGTCAAATTTAAATGTTATTATGGCTTTTTTATTATTTATTAGTAATTTCTTGCAGTGTATCTACATTCTTGCAAATAAACACAGTGTCATACTAAATGACAGGAGAAAAGTGGCCCGATATGAGAATACAGGTTGATGCCAATGTTTCAAATGCAAATTATTAGTTTACCATTTAAAGTCATTGGATTTACAACTTTACATCTAACTAAATAAAATAATAATTTACTAAGTTTCGTCGCAAATAGGTCTTTTTTACAAAATAATTACATTGGCAGCAGCGCCGTCTGTCCGACAGACTGACAGCGCGACCGATTGTCGATTTATTGTACTTTTATTCTACTTTTGATGCGGCCATTTTACTAGAAGTCTATTACTTATAGGTCAGTGATTGCACCCATCTAATTACTTGTGTTTTAATAACAATTTTAACCCATTTGTTTGGAGCCATAATATTGCGGTCCGGATTTAATGTATCCCTCCCTTCGTCTCTGTCTACCTAGTGTTATGAGAAAGGGACGCACATGGGGTTAAAACTGGGCTGCTGCTGAAATAACCAAAGCCCATCCAGCCACTTCAGCATTATCATATCATTATACTTTCACATTTATAATATAACTAGCCAGGGGCGTAACTAGGGTGGGGCAGGCAGGGCATGTGCCCTGGAGTGTGATTCTCTAAGGAACATCTTAGTAACATCAATAATTTCAACGATGAAAACACAAATTGGTATTCTCTAAGACCGTCAGAACATCGACAAGGCGAGGTTTATGCGATCTCAGCGCTTCGTCGATGTTGGTGGCGCAAGGCGGAACTATTAATGACGTTTTTGTATGAAAACGGTATTCTGTAAGCTCAAACATCATCTAGTTCATTACATCCAATGTAATGGTTCTTAAACTTTTTTGCGACAGAGTACATTAAGAAAGTTAAAAACCCCACATACCACAAAGACAGTTTTAGGAAAAGAATTCAAATTACGGTAAGTAAGGATGTTAAAAATTACTTTTATTGGTTAATATACAAAGGTTACTGAGAAAGGTGCTACTGTTTTGACTCAGTGAGCACTTTAAAGAAAGGAAAAAATTATAAAAGATGTGTTTAGACTTCAGAATTAATTGAGTGACCCATGGCACTGATGGAATAGAAACCATAGAATAGAAACTCTAATCTAGCGACTTCTAGCTTTCCTCGTCTTTTTGTGTTTTAGGGTTTAATCCAGCTGTTGTTTACCTACACCAAATAAAAATAAACAGTAATCATCGTTTCAAATGATGCTTTACAAAATTTCTATTAAAATGAAGTAAGTCAGTGATTCTTGTATTACTACAACAAAGATATCACAAATTGACAATCAGTGAAAACAGTTTGAACATCGATGGATCTAGGTCCATGCCATCCTAGCGCTTCGTCGATGATGGTGGCTTAAAGCGGAACTATTTTTGACGTTATTTGATGAAAACTGATATTCCGTAAGCTCGAACATCCTGGAGTTAATTACATCATTGATGTTCTACCTCACTTTGAACTGTCAAACAAAACAGCTAGTAATTTGTAGCTTTTTGAACCTTTCATCGGATGTTTGACTTTGACTTTGTAATTTCTTTCAAAATTTAGTTTCGTTAAAAACCTATTTCAAGTCTACGTAGCCGAACGATTTTGTGGGTGGTAGGGCCTTGTGCAAGGTCCGTCCGGATCGCTACCACCATCTTGCTCGTTAATCCTGCCATTAAGCAGCAGTGCATGCACTGTTGTGTTCCGGCGTGGAGAGCAAGACAGCCGGTGTAATTACTGGCACAAGAGGTATTCCATCTAAGCCCTCTGGGTTGGCAACGCATCTGCAATCTCTTTGGTGTTGCGGGTGTCTATAGGCGGTGGTGATCACTTACCATCAGGTGACACTTGCTTCTTTGCCTTCACATTTCATTAAAAATAAAGATTGAAGTTCTAATCCCATATCGTCAATAAAACAAACACGTTTTTTGTTTGTGAGGGTTTTTCTGGAATTGTCCTGTTTGTTATTTACTTATTCATTTATTTAATGTAATTGCAGAAAATAAAAATTTAAATGTAGAAATGGCGGACGCCTTAAGGCATTCAATTTATGTTCTGGTAAGTTGGTACGGAACCCTCGGTGCGCGAGTCTGACTCGCACTTGCCCGGTTTTTTTGTTTATAATTTAGTATGATTATTGTGACATGATGTATACAGAACTTTATAATATCGTTGTATTGTATTGTATGAGATAAATGCGCAATCTCTGTATGTTTTGCTCTTAATCGAGGAAGCAAACCGAGAAGACGCCATAATTAAGACACGATGAATCCGCAGAACATTTTTTACAGGTTACTTTACATCTTCTCAACAAATGTTCATGAGGGGGAGGACACCATGTTATCAAACCCAGCCTGGATGCCCAGAAATATGCCTACTACAACAGTTTAAAAAGCAGCATAAAAACCGTATCGGCTCCCTTATTATTCTCGGTACATGTTTAAATGAAAATAATTATTTCCGTCCAATTGGTTCCAATAAAACTGTAAATTGTTTATAAGTTTTTTTTGTAATTTGATATAATTTGTGAATTTATAGCCCAGATGCTCTAAGCTATCATGAGTCTTGTAAGGGCCGCTGGACTGCTTTGTATATTTTATTTATTATCAAATGCTCACTATACAGACTTTATTTAAAAAAATATATTAAAATTTAAATAATTTAATTATTTTCATGAATTACTGATTAGAGTATAAAAAACATGCCATTGTAAAAGGAGTAAAAACAGTCAATTTCGCATGAAGTGGCAGCTTTAAAGGCTATTTTTTTCAGCACACGAGTTGAAAAGTTGAACAATAGCTTCAGTCAGAGCCCGTAGAGCTTTAAGAAGCCTCCAGTGTGCAGGTCTCACGAGGGCTAGCTGTAGTACTGGCTTTTCTTTCAGAGTTATGATTGGAATAGTGACTGAGAGATCCGGAGGCCCAGGTGGGGCCGGCAACATGCCCTGATGGAATAGTTAATCCGTTCAACTTCGATGTCACAATATTTTATTGCTTACGGGATTCCATAATTTACTGTATGAGACCAAAAATGCTGTAGGAAGCGTACATGCAAGACCAGCATTCAGAAAGATAATAAATGTTTGCCTGCTAATACTTAATCCAGTAGGTTCACTAATTTAAATCCCGATACAAGATCAGACTTGATAATATATCGCATAATAAGAAATCTTTCACTCGTAGACGTTTTTCAATTCAACGGATTTACTTGAAGTGACAGTTGATATCATCATTATGATATGAAGCACACCATAGACGCACAGAATAACAACTACTGGCGGGGCACACTTAAAACTTCATAAATTTTGATAGTTAGCAGCGTCTCTTGGCGGTTGGCTACTGAACTAAGTACAAAATTAAAAAAAAACTATCTGTCACTGCTGGTCACTACTCGTGTCCTTGGATGAAGTACTAAAGCATGGATATAGCCTCAGTACTTGTCAAGTGTACATAGCCAAGACTGTCAAAATGATTACCTATGGGTGCGTCAAGGTAGTAAAACCTGCAAATTAATAAAATTTACGTAGATTATACTACCTTAATGTAAACATAACCAAAGGTAACCATTTTGTCTATTGTTTGCGTACAGGGTGTCAATTGTAGAGGAGTTTAGAGTATGTAGTCATCTCTTTTTGGCGCATTATATTACCATTTAAAGTAAAGAGATCAGCTAATAAAATATCGCTTTCAATTTTAATACTCTTTCTATGCTATACTATTTCTATGCTCGTCTTGGAGGCGGCCATTGTCAACTCTGGCTTTCGTTTGATTGGACGTTGATGCGCTCTTGGTTTGGTTATCTGTTTTTGTTTACTCATCAAGGTTTTGTTCTAGCAAAATTTATGAAAACTTATAAGTTCTTACTTGTATAAGTTTTCATAAAATTTCCTAGAACAAAACTTTTATTGAGTACATTTGGTTCTAAAAATAACACGCACACACGCGCAAGTGCGCATACACACGTACATGAATATATGCCTATCTATAGCTATACGAGTACACTGCATTAGTTCAGTTCCTTGACACTAACAGCAGCACTTTCCATACATGCAAGCACAGCATGCAAGTTAAAACCCAGAGTTGCCACTCTTCTCATTCTATATTACAATACTCCTTGAAGAACTAGCACTGTAGTGCCTAGATGGCGCTCTAATTTCATAAAATATATTATCAATTTCAATAGTTTTAATTTAATTTAATATTTTAAAAGAAATCTTTCAAAGTTTTATTGCCTTTACAGTTAATTACTTGATCTAGGATACATTAATAACGTTAAAATTCCTTAGTCGAGTGTTTTTTCGATTGTACCTGCGTGAAACGGGCACGGCCCTACGATGTCAGCGAAAACATCGTTTGTTTCATCTGATTTCGTTCATCGACAATTACCGCTGACGTGCTTTGTCATAGAGAATACCGGTTTTTCATTGGTTTTACAACCATGTCAGCATTGATGTCGCTGTCAAATGTTTCATCCAAGATGAACGATCTAGTGAAAGATGTTTCGCCATCGTATTTTGTCGGATAAGTTCGTATGTATCTTGATTTCTCAATTCGTGTTAGTATCCTTCTTTTTTATATTATGAAGTGGATATTACCCAAGTTTGTTTTTATATTTTAATTGTAAAACGATTGAATTATCATGCCAAAAGCTATAAAAAGAGTAAAACGCTTACATCATCAAGCCCGTGAAATGATTTATAGTTATAGTCCTAATTCTTTACACCTATGCTCCACAAATAAAAACCACATTGCATCATAATTTATTCATCAGACCACTTTCGACCCCCTATAAGTTCGTTGTTGATTAAACTAGAACCCTATATTTTCAGAAACTAAGCAGGCATTGCATAAACACGGTATATTTCAAATTTTATTCAATTTGAACCAGTAGTTGAAGAAGAATTATAACTAGTCAAAGTTTCTTTATTTTGTCACTGACTGACTGACTGACTGACTGACTGACTGACTGACTGACTGACTGACTGAGCGATCATCAAAAGTTTAAAGCACTTCTAGTAGACATAGAAGCTTCAAATTTAAGATACAATGAGTGTTTAGTGTATAAATCAAAGAAAAACCTAAATATTTTGCAATTTCTGCCCAGTTTTCTAAATACACCCACTGCTTACTTACTGTGTCTGTCTAACTAGTATTATAAGAAAGGGACGCAGATAGAGATAAACTAAACTTGGTCAGTCATGTTAGTGCCACTGTTACTTGAACTTGGCTTGACACGCTACCGCGTGTCTAGAAATTTGAAAATAATTCGCGGAGCTGGCTCAACGTTGGTAATACTATCATTCCTAGATGGCGCTTAAATAAAAAATAAATTAAAATAACAATTTAATGGTTTATAATTTTATTTATTGCTTTAAAGTGAACCTTGGGGTCATTTCTTACCATTATAGTTAATTCCTCGATTTGGTATACGCAAATAAAGCAAAAATTCCTTAGTCGAAAATAACTGAATCAATCGAGATAAAATTGGTACGTCCCTATAACATTGATGAAAACATCGTTTTGTTCAATACATCGAAGAAAAATCCGGCGAACATCGGTTCTTAGAGAATACCAAGCATGATAATGTCAATAGCATCGATGATTTGTGAGATGCTGCATCCACAAATCAACCGATGTTAGTAACGTTGAAATGGCGCTTAGAGAATCACATAGCTGGGCGCCAAATAAGGGGGGGGAGGGCGCAAAAAACGAAATTAACTAACTACCTATTAAAAAAATCCAATCCAAATTCGTATATATGGCCAAATAAAAGTCTCTTGAGGATCATTTAATCCTTATTATAGATACATTTATACTAGACGGGGACATATTTGTGGTATTTTGTTTGTTTTACATACATTACATTACAAAATTAGTAAAATAATAAAAAAATGTGTAGGTATCTGTTTTTAAAAAAAATTACAAAAGGAAAGGGGCGCAGTTTGGATGCGAGCCCCGGGCGCCATTTTTCGTCGCTACGCCCCTGTAACTAGCGGACGCGCGCGACTTCGTACGCGTGAAATTATTGGCCTATGTCCGTCGGGGATAGTGTAGCTCTCTATTAGTGAAACAATTTTTAGAATCATTTCAGTAGTTCCAGAGATTATTTTGATTTTTATTTATTTTTTATTTATTTAAGCTTCATTGCACAGTTTACAAACAAAATTGGCGGACTTAAAGCCAGTAGGCATTCTCTACCAGTCAACCACACTATATATATAAATATAAATACATTTAAATACATATACATACACATGTGATGACGGAGCCAACTACTACAAACAGAAACAAGCTCGAAACAAGCTTTCCTTTCATCCTCACCACCTGGATGGTTGGCGTTCAACCACTGTGCGTTTTAAACGTAACTTTCGGCTTCGGTGTTTCCAAATAGATACGACTTAGGGACCTTCAAGAAACGAGCCTATTCCATTCTTAAAGGCCGGCAACGCGCTTGCGATTCTCTTGATATTGCAGGTGTCTATGGGCGGCGGTGATTGCTTACCATCACGTGACCCGTCTGCTCGTTTTCCCCCTATACTATATTTAAAAAAAAACTCCCTACATTCCAAAAAAGTTTACCTCTTTATAATATTAGTGTAGATTAGAATTTAAAAACCTTCCGTAAAGAAAAATATCTAAATGACAGTGAAAACTGTATCAAAATCCATTGCGTGGTTTAGAAGATTAAACAGCCGAAACTATTAGGACAAACAGACGGATAGCGTCTTTGTTTTATAGGTACTAATGTAAAGAAAGATAAAGAAAATCCTAATAATATTATAAATGTGAAAGTTTGTATGTTTGCATGTTTGGATGTTTGGATGTTTGTTACTCAATCACGCAAAAACAACTGAATGGAGTTGGATGAAATTTGCCACACATATAGTTTATGACCTGGATTAACACATAGGATACTTTTTATCCCGTAAAAATGCATAGTTCCCACGGGATAGCGCTAAGTGAGTTATACGCCGCCGTGACGTCATGAGCGGCAAGGAAACTAGTTGTCATTAATTTGTCCGGGAAATATTGCAGATTGCATGTTTCAATTAAACAAGTCTACGCGGACGAAGTCGCGGGCAAAAGCTAGTAGGATAATAAGATTAAACACCCAAAAAAGGTCAAAGAATTACGAAATAGAGTTTTGACTCATTAAAAGTATTTTATTGTTAAAGAAAAAGTCAGAAAATCCAAAGCTCAAAAGACCTTGCATGAAAGTTTCAGCGGACGCTTTGTTCTCGATCAAGTTTCAGAGCAACTTCTCAAAGGAAAGCTGACTTATTTTGTGACAACTACAACTAGTGCTACTGGAGCAAGTAACAATTTAACAAACTGGAACATATTGCCTTGCTACTCCGCGAAACCAGTGCCGAGCTCGTGCAAGATAGCTGCGTCTGAGCGATATATATCTTCAAAAAAAATACCAAGGAGATTGTAAATGCGCTGCTAACCCTGAGAGCTAAGATGGAATACCTCTTGTGCCAGTAATTGCACCGGGGCGGCATTGTATAATAATTGTTTCAACATCCCAGGGCACATTTATTTTGAGTCTTTATTTAAAAAAATTATATAATGCTGTGAATAATCAACAATAATTAAAAATAATTTTAGGTTTAATATTCGAATTTTGCGGTGCCCTACCAGGTTCATCACAATAACTGACCTTATGTTGCTGATCTCAAACAATATAATCTGTTTTATGATTTCGCAAGTTAATAAATGCGATTATGTAAACAAATTTATAAAGGTCATGTAACGGGGCGAGTGGGTCGAGGGCGGCCTCGGCGTGCTTTTGTCGACCAAACTTGTGATGTCCTGAAGACAGGTCAAATCAGAAGTACTCGGAACCACCGAGCATCTATGAAGAGAGGAATGTGTGTGGAGGAAGCGAGGGAAGTATGTCAGAGGTGCAATTTTTGAATCTCACCAGGTGACTAGAGCTCACCAAAATGGCCGAATCTCTATGATTAACGGCTATTTTGGTAAGCTTTAGTTATCCGGAGAGATTCAAATGCAATTTTTAAATCTGACCTGGGGTTAAAGCTCACCAAAATGGCCGCATTTTTATGAAACACGGCCAATTTGGCGAGCTTTAGTCACCCGGTGAGATTCAAAAATCGCACTCCAGGACCGGGGCAAATGGCGTTCTGTGGTCTGTGCCTACCCCAAAGGGAAACAGGCGTGAGTTTAAAATAATAATAATAAACAAATTAAGTTTTTTTTTTATACAACATAAAAAGACAAACAAGCAAGAGGGTCACCTGATGGTAAGTGATCACCACCGCTTATAGACACCTGCAACAATAAAGAGAGTGCAGATACGTTACCAACCCAGAGGGCTAAGATGGAATACTTCTTGTGCCAGTAATTACACCGGCTGTCTTATTCCACGCCGGAACACAACAGTGCAAGCACTGCTGCTTAACGGCAGGATTAGCGAGCAAGATGGTGGTAGCGATCCGGACGGACCTTGCACAAGGTCCTACCACCCGCAAAAAATAAGTAAGTAAATTCAAACTCTAAATATTTTAAGTATTAAGATAATCTTGATTCATAAATAAACAAAAAGTTGTAGGGGAGAAGTGGGATGAAAGAGCCAGTTTACTAAATGGAGTAAAAAAATACAGTTCCTATTAAAAAAGTACGGAGATTTGTTTTCTAAATCATTATTTATTTATTCTAGTATGTTTTTTCGTACTTGAAAACCAAAAAAACAGTCAAATAATTAGTGAAATATCTACAGTTGGTAGTTTAGCCTGAGGACCCAGAGCAAGGCTATTTAGAGATTCTAGTATCAGAGAACGAAATTAAATGATTACAATAATTGCGTGCTATCAGCCGTCTGGCTCACGGATTATTGGAGAGTGCCATTCAAATTCCAAATGGAATTTTAAGTGCAATCGGTATTGCTCGGTTATGTTTCACGAAATTTGCCTGCGAGGCAATTCGCGCGGCATCGGCAGTAGAGATAGCGTAACATTCGAGATACGTCAAAAATCAGGTCCCTTCAAAATCAATCACTGTTTGATATATTTCTAGTGTGAGATTTTTTTATATAAAATAGGAAATCAAACGTGCAAATGGGTCGCCTGATGGTAAGGGATCCCTAGCGCCCATAGATACCCGCAACACCAATGAGATTGTAGATACATTGTCACACTAGAGAGCTAAGATGGAATACCTCTTGTGCCAGTAATTTCACCGACTGTCTTGCTCTCTATGCAAGAACACAACAGTGCAAGTACTGCTGCTTAGCGGAAAGATTAAAGAGCAGGATGGTGGTAGTGATCCGGACGGACCTTGCACAAAGTTCAAATCAAACAAAACGTTCTAAAGCAACAAGTTATAAGTCATCTCTTCAATATACAGCCGCGATTTGTTTTATTTAGGCGATAAAGGATGTTTAGGTGACAAAAAGTGACATTTTAGGTCAGAATGTTGTTCATAATATGAAAAGGCAAGTATGTATTCATGAAACTTATTTAAAATCGAATCATTTATTTCTTACTTTGCCGTTTAAAAATGCATCTAAACAAGTAATATTATCGCTGCTTTGAGTTTAAAAAGCAGCTTTAAAATTTGTTCTGCGCGTAAGAGAAAAATAATTATCAAACAAAATTGCAAACTCAACTTTCGTTTTATGCACACGTTTCCCTAGATGGGAAAGTGGGGTCATTGGACTTTTATGGAGCGTCTAGCTTTTGACTGACTTTGTCTGTGTAGAGTTCAATTCCTAATTTCCACCCCTGTCAACCCCCTTATAGGCGAAAGTTAAAAGAAATATTTGTTAATGCACCTAAAGAACGCATGTTCCACAAAATAATTTTACTTCCTATCTTTAGCTGTTTCGCGTGTGTTTTAAGACGCAAGACATTTCAGAAATGTTTTTTCTCTAAATTGTACCTTTTCATGTTGTTTTAAGGTCATCAATAAAGAGTAATTGTAAGTATTAGTGAAAGATAAACAAAGAAACACATTGATCAGAAATAAAACAAAAGTAATCGATGGCCCTGAAGTGGCGATGGGCGGGTAGCTCGCACAGAAGTTGAAAAGTGGACCCGGAGAACAACAGAATGGAAAGGCCCAATGGGCAAGAGAAACAAGTAAACCGCTGGAAAGATGGTAAGATGAGATAATGAAAATATATAGCACGAAAATCATGGTTGAAGAAAGCTAAAAACCGAGCTGGCTGGAAATCACTGTAGGAGGCCTATACCTGCCGAGGGCTAAATTAGTAAGGCATTCAGCTGACGGTAGCTGTAAAGGTACCCAGTTGAATATGATAACTTGTTAAAAAGTTTTATATAGATGACACCGAGGGTAGTTGTACCCTTAAAATCAATAATGTAATAACCGTAAGACGAAGCACATTGAAAAATTCGCAGGGTAGGGCAGCGGCAGGGTGGCGAAACTGGAAAACGCAAGGCACGGAATGCTGATGTTGCAGGTTCAAGTCCTGCCATTGCCCTAATGTTTCTTTGTGTTGTCATTACAATTTTAATATACTTAATGATTAATTAGGAATATTAAAGGCTATCTTATTTTATTTATTTTAAGTATTGCAATTCATGAAACAAAAATTACAACTTGTTGAGTTTCTTACCGGTATCTCCTGAACAGAAGTTTTTCGAACCGGTAAGCTATAAGCCTAATCTGAATAAAGGTATTTTAAGTTTGACATCAAAGGTTCTTTGCACGTCTTTTCGTAGTATACTAGGTTCATGGTGGCAACTATCTCTTTAGCAAGTTGACTGTCGAGTGGAGAAACTTAGCGTCTCTGGAGACTTAGGGGTCTTGCCGCTTGAGTATTCTGCTGTCGCGACAGTTATGAAGTCTCAGTAAGTTGTGTGCTGCCAACAGAGGATTATGGAACTAATGTTGTAGTGTTTATCGTACAGCCGTGTCTTCTGTTATTAAGCTGTCACTTGAAAATAACCAGTTTTATCAAGGTATAGGTCGATCGAAAAGTGAATGAAACTTTCATTACAGAGATCGTCTAGTACTGCCTTAATCTAACCTTGCTATGTATAGAAATAGTCCGTGTTGTCGCTGCATTAAAATTTCAAATAAGATACTGCAATCGATTGAACAAGAACCAAAGGAACACCTGTTTAAAAAAATCACTTAAACCGTTTAAAAATTTGCTTACTGAGAAGCGTCACCATTCTGTAGGGGAGTTTATGGATGACAAAACTTAGATTGTTACTTAGGTAATAATGTTTGTCTTGTTCTGGATCTTGATTGATTGATGATTGATTTTTTGGCATAATTGTTTGTGATTGTATTTTTGTATTTTGAACTGCTTTTTATTTTAAATAGTGTGTGCGTTGTACGTATGCTGTCGACTGTACACAGAGTGCAGAGTTGATACCTGAAGTGAGAACTTAGTCGGGGACACAAACTGCGGTGCGCTGAACTACGCTAGCAGCTCTATAGTTGGACGCACCTGCTTTGTATTAATAAAGCTTTCGTTAACCGCGTTCACACCAACTGGTTAGCTGCAACGAATTTTCCTTAAAATCAACAACAACAACAAATATTCTTAAAACATAGATAAATAAAATTTTCGCAGTCTTAAACTCTTTACACATTTAAAATTTTCACTGTAATCAATGTAATTATGCTTAGTAATTTAAGAACTGGCATATAAGTTAATGTAAGTAAGGTGTATGTTAATTTAATTTTTACTATCATTTATTTACAAAAACATGTTCAATAGTTATCGAGGTAAAAAAAACTAATTAAAAGTAGATTTAAAAAAAATGTGTATTTAATAGAACAAAACAATACAAACACTAAATAACTAAGACCTAGAATAAACTATCACCAAAAATGAGCCCCCACAGTATGCTCCCGGTACATTTTGTGTACTATTGTTAGAATTTTAATTTGGTAATGACATGATTGATTGGTTCAAAGAATAAAGGTAAATTTATCGAACCCCTTCCAGCTAACTGCGGTTTTTAACAGCGGTTTACGTTATATTTACGACACAACCATGAATCTTTTTGACATGGTCTAGCTGGTATTAGGCACTAGTACTTGACTTTGACTTAGAAATCGCAATAATACTGTTAGCAGCTGTACTCAAGTCCGAGTTGCACTTGCTCGTTTATTTCAGGGACTTACAAACCTGTGCGGCTAGTGTGGACGCGGCTAATGATAGTGCATTAACGAAAACATGTAAACTCACCTTCTGCAAGCACTTTGTTGTACGGGAATGACAGCTACTGTCGCAGTTACACGACAGTAGCTGTCATTCCCGAGTTGCAACTGAAATTGACTATTGCGAAAAGCTTGTACTACCCCAACCACCGCCCTTGCAGTTTACTTTTGTTTTCTCAAAAGCTAGAAACTGTCGCACTATTTATTGCACTAACCGTCGTATATAGATTTTTCGCAATACTTGTCAAACTAACTTTCGCATTATTTAACTGTCGTACTACTCGTCGGGCTAACTGTCGCATAAGTGTATGTCTCCATACTTAACTTTCGTATTCCTTAGTATACTAACTGTCTTATATTAATGTGTTGCAATACTATATAGCTAGTTATTAATTTTTTTTTATTAATGATAACTTATAGTCTTAACCTCAGAGGTAAAGCTGGGAGGCACAGCTTAGGGAGCAAACGTGTTTCAGTGCATTCGTTTTTTTGATCCCATATCGTCAAAAATTAAAATAATCAAAAAAGAAAAATACAGAGTTGTTCGCTATCACTTACCCTATCCCCCCCCCCCCCCCCTGTATACGTTTTTTTGTAGGATTTTAGGACAACCTGTATAGCTTTGTGTTAATAAAACATATACTTTTGTATTTTAAGCATTATGACAATATTGTACGTATAACATGGATTATTGTAATACCCAGAATAAATAAATCAATACTGGTTACACTAACTGCCAGATCCAGATTGGTTGCACCAAGTATTCCCTTTGTTGCAATAACTGTCCCACTAACTGACACTAAGGCAGTCACCTCTTGCAAAATGGCCGCTTTTAGAAAAAGTAATCTCCTAAATTTTCGCCTCTGCTTACGCTACTTTGTTTTTCTCAATAAAACTCTGTAATTTACTATTATGACTATCAAAAATCATTACTAAGGGGGAAAATCTCATCGTTAATTGGGTACTCGACTTCAACACCAAATGAGAACAAATAGAATAAACTCAATATATCTCAACGAGCTCCAGACGAGATGCTCGTCGCTTCAAATTACAATTTCCAATATAAAAACAAGTAATATCTGAGCAATTTCAAATCCTGATTCCTTCACTTTAGACGCTCAATTCCTTTAGAAGGCTCAAGTCATTGAGTCGACTGGAATACTTTAGATTGTGGATCGATGAGACTGAGTGCTGATCAAACGGTCTGAACTTGTTTTGGGATTTATTTAAGAGAGCATAGATATGCTGATTTTTAGGGTTCTGTAGTTAAATTAGGTACCCTTATGCTTTCTCTATGTGCGTATTTATGTCTGTCACTCTCACTTTTTGTCGAAAATCATAAAAATCACAAAACTGAAAATGAAACAATGAAAAAATCGCAGGGTATGGTGGTGGCGAAACGGGCTCTCACGGCATAGAGTAATGAAGTTGCAGGTTCTAGTCCTGCCATTACCCTAGATTTTTCTCTACGTTATCATTCCATAGTATATAAATAAAATTGATTCATGCGTTACTTTGCGGAGGTCCATATCAACAAACTGGAACAAATTACCTTGCTAATCCGCCAAACTTACCCTACTTCGAGATTGAACGCGTTAGAAGTCGCATGAAAAGGTAGTATATCATAAATGATGTTTAGAAGAGATCCCTTTAAGGGATAAGTTCGCTATACCACTTCCTGTATTTTTCTATGTATTTGTAAGTGCTTATGTACAATAAGGAGTTAATGTTAAACCTTCTTGGTTTTCTGTTTCATAATTATAAACACCCTGGCAATTACTATTTTGGGTATGATGTATTTGAACGTGTCTTTTCTAAATATTTTTTTTTAGACAACATAGGAAGGCAAACAAGCAAGTGGGTCACCTGATGGTAAGTGATCACCACCGCTAATAGACACCTGCAACAACAAAGACAGTGCAGATGCGTTGCCAACCCAGAGGGCTAAGATGGAATACCTCTTGTGCCAGTAATTACACCGGCTGTCTTGCTCTCCACGCCGGAACACAACAGTGCAAGCACTGCTGCTTAGCGGCAGGATTAGCGAGCAAGATGGAATGGATGGTTTATTCTGTGTTGTGTCACCTTTACTGAATACTCTGCTATAACTATATTTTAATTAAGTATTTGTTACATGTTTACATTGTTCCGCATTGGCCATTGGATATTTCTGTTGGTTTAAACTATAAACTCCAATGCGATACCATTGCGAAAGGCTTGACCTCTCGATCAACGAAACAAAGCGACCCGAGTGGACTTGACAGGACTTCAGATAGCAGCAACTGTGGATGTCTGTCCTTTATTATCACCTTACATACGTACCTTTGCAGTTGTGTTGAACATTACACTGACGGATTGACACATTTCCCAAGTACAGTCAAGTAAATTGAAACACGTACCACCGTAGAACCTAGTCGAAGAGACATACGCATGACATTTGTATGACATAGCCTGGCGTTTGACGCGGCGCGTCATTGCGATAGGGTTCTAAGGTGGTACGTGAATATATTTCCCCTACCGTGCAGTGTGCTAGAGGACTGCGTGCCCAGCCTCAAAAAACGCTCTTCATACAATCGACGATAACGCTTCCCACCTTCTAAACCTTAACCAATAGCTATGATTTTTTTAGTATGCTGTTATTATTCCTTCGAACTAGGTTTATATGTTTTCATTTTTTTATATTCTTGATAGTTTTTTGTCTAATTTCATACAAAACAAAAAGCGTCAAAATTATTAAAAACGTAAGAAATATTTTGAAAATCCAAACAGACATACAAACCTACTAAAGCCTGTTTTTTTAATCTGGAGATTAAATTGACAGGTAATTTATATAGGAAACGTCAAAAAATCACGTCACTGGCGATGTATGCAGCGCGATAGAGCGTTTTCGCGACGCGCCCGTTGCTATTTTATTACTCGTAATATTTCGAAAAATAATGATCGTAGAAGAAAACTAGGAAATTTTAAGCAAAAATGTGGAAAGAAGAACTTTTGGCAAGGTCCGTCCAGATCGTCACTACCATCCGGCTCGCAAATCCAACCGCTAAGCAGCAGTGCTTGTATTGTTGTGTTCCAGCATGGAGAGCAAGACAGCAGGCGAAATTACTGGCACAAGAGATATTCCACCTTAGCTCTCTGGGTTGGCAACGCATCTGCATAATACAGTCTCCTTGGTGTTGCGTCTTGAGGCAGTGGTCATTACTTTCCTATCAGATACCCCACTTGCCCGTTTTCTTTTCTGATTCATAAAAATAAAAGAGCCAGCGCAGTGAGGAACCGTGTACAGTCAAACAATTTGATTCATAGGCCACCGTAGACCCATTTCACAATAAACATCATAGTGGCTTCCGAATAAATGTCATAATATCTCAGCGATGACACATTGCGACAAAGTTCTACAGTGTATGTATGTATGTAAATTCTTTATTGTACAAAATAACATAAATGACAAGAAGAAATACAGTGATGTACAAAGGCGAACTTATCCCTTTAAGGGATCTCTTCCAGTTAACCTTTGAGTGGGTGAAAGGAGTATCATAGCAGGGACAGACAAAGAGCAAGATAGCAACAACAATGAAAAATTACCATACAACATGCTAATAAATACAATACATAAACTAGAAAGAAATTATAACATAAAATAGAAATAAAATAATAAATAAATAAATAAATATCTCGGGACAATTTACACTAATTGACCTAGTCCCAAACTAAGCATAGCTTGTACTATGGATACTAGACAACGGATAAACATACATATATAGATAAATACATACTTTAATACAAATAACATCCATGACTCAGGTACAAACATTCGTATTCGTCACACAAATATTTGCCCATACCAGGATTTGAACCCGGGACCTCTTGCACAGTAGGCAGACACATGTGACACTGTGCCATACAGGTCGTCGAATATATCCATATCTATACATATACTAAATATAATACATATACTTACGTATACATATATAAATAAATACACAGAAGTTAAAGGAGTAAAAGGAAATTTACTCAATCACTATATTATACTCAATCAGATGAATCAAATTGATGGACTGTGCACCAAGCTTATCAAGCTTCAAGCAGAGAGTTTCATTATCAAATTAGGCCTCAAATCAGCCCTCAGGTACCCAAAGGGGAAAACGGGACCCTATTACTAAGACTCCGCTATCCGTCCGTCCATCCGTCACCAGGCTGTATCTCAAGAACAGTGATAGAAAGACAGTTGAAATTTTCATAGATGATGTATTTCTGTTGCCGCTATAACAATAGAATAAACATTTAAGAGGGCTTCGTACGGTACGGAGCCTTTAGTGCGCAAGTCCGACTCGCACTTGGCCAGGTTTTTTTAATGCTAATCGCCATAACAGTTAATTTAACGACAGCCCATAGAACAGGAGACTGCCAACTCACTTTTCATTATGTTCCCAAGAAAAACGCCGACCGCAGAATCAAATTTTAAGAGGTCGTTGAACACATTGTTTCAGGCTCGACTGAATTAAAAAATATATTCAAGCGAGGAACAATGGGCATAATCACATCCCTCTAAAACCTTTTCATGGAAATTCTTTATATTTTTTATACCGGAATATGGTGAAACGGCCGCATAATTAATTTTCAACTTTCCGGCCTGAAGGCGAAATGTAAATACCTATAGATAATATTAGGGAGGTTAAATTATGTGGAATATTTAGCGATTGGTATGCGACTAATTAGGGTGGATATTGAAAAAAGGTTACATTTATAAAAAAAGGGGCCAATCTGAAAATCAGCGCGGGGTACTTCCACCTCGCACATGCTGAGATTAGGACCCATTGCCAAACAGCTGTATTGTTGCTTTCTCACTTTATTTTATTGTAATTATCATTATTTGTCTTTCCAACTACCTGCTGATATCTATGTTGTGGCAATAAACGTCTTTTTTTTTTATAAGCAACCGTCATACCGACAGCGTACTTAACTGTTCCCAATTAAAAAGTTTTTGCGGGTGGCAGGACCTTGTGCGATGGCCGTCCGGATCCCTGCCACCAATTTGCAGTGGCAGTGCTTGCACTGTTCTGTTCCAGCGTGGAGAGCAAGACAGCCGGTGCAATTACTGGCACAAGAGGTATTCCATCCTAGCCCTCGGGGTTGGCAACGCATCTGCAATCCCTTTGGTGTTGCGGGTGTCTATGGGCGATGGTGATCACTTACGATCAGATAACCCACTTGCTCGTTTGCCTTCCTATTTTGAGTAAAACAGAAATGTAATGTACATATAATAATATGTATTATTATTAGTGTAGAAGTGTAGATTAGAGTAGATTTAGATTAACAAGAAATGTATTTTTTATCGAATTAATGCACAATAAATATATTCCGTTCCTTTCGTTCTTTCAAAACACTTGATCAAGATTTATCATCAAGCATTACACGCTCTTTAAGCGCTTTGTTATTTTCGAAGTCGTTACGTTTGTCGCAGCGCCATAACATTACATCATAATAATATTAACACGTTATAGCGACATAACAGGACGATTATACTCAACAACCTCCACATAATAAGGGCATCAGTGTCTTGAGAGTTATTTATTGCAGAAAAAACAAACATAGTCATCCCATAGGGTATTTCGGTAACAAAACAAGTCCCAAGGAGATTGCAAATGCGTTACCTAACCAGTGGGCTAAGGTGGAATCTTGTGTCAGTAGTTGCACCCGGCTGTCTTGCTCTCCACGCCGGAACACAACAGTGCTAGCACTGCTGCTTAGCGGCTGGATTGGCGAGCAAGATGGTTGTAGCGATCCGGACGGACCTAGCACAAAGTCCTACCACACGCAAACAAAACGTGCAACCAGCTTGAGAGCTAGTAGTGTACCTTCTGTTTAAAAAAAATAAAAAAATATAAATCAAAACATAAAAATTAAAGCGATCCAAAGTCGCAATATATGAAAAAGAAAAAGATTTTTTGTTTCAAAGCATGTTTATTAGAATTAAGTTTTTTTTTCATGATGGCATGTAAATTAACCAAATAATGTTAACCACATGCAGTGGTTGCTCTGGCTTGAATATTGTTAATGTGTGTGTGAAAGACAAAACATAGTAGTGTTAACAAAACTTGTATTTTTTACAAAAATAAACTTATTTTAGCATTTTTATTATATACTAGGAATTTTGGCCCACTTCTTGTTAACCAATTTGCATGCTAATTTTCATTCTTCTCGACAAAAAAGCTTATCGCAAAAATGACAATTTTCAAAAACCTAACACTAACTACAGGTTGTTTAATTGTTGTTTTATAAAATACGTTAATCCAAATATCTCTTAAATATAAAAATATCTTTCTTTAACTGGTTTTGAGCTCTACGTCTAGAAACAGGAAATCTAATTAAATCTGTAATCTGATTACGTTAGCTATCCAGCGCTAACGAACCTCCCATACGCTGCTGGTTGATTTTCTAACGGGATTATGTTCACTGTTCTGCTGACGATAGTATAGGTTCAGTGCCAGCTTGAAATACTAATGACCTAGTGTAAACACTGCAATACGGTATTCCAGTTACTAAATGAATGGCATAAAAATATTAATTACTAGCGGACGCGCGAGACTTTGTTCACGTAAAATTAGTATAGGCTACTAAGTCCGTGAGGAATAGTGTAGCTTTCTATCTGTGAAAGAATTTTTGAAATCGGTTCAGTAGTTCCAGAGATTACCCCCTACATACAGACAAACTAACAAACAAAGTTGACCTCTTTATTATATTAGTGTAGATGTAGATTGAAATTCTCGCTATCTTAAAAAGCGTTTCAGCTTTTTTAACTTTTGTGAGATGTTCTCAAAGTTTCAGTAAAAAGGAGAGAAAATGATGTCAACTACGTCCTACGTGTATCGAGTGGTTTACGAAGAGAGAGGGAATGAATAAATGGGAATGGAAAGAACGTATTCTAATCAAATCAAAGACATTCTGGAGAAAGGTTAGGTCAAGAGTACCCTTAACCACAGAATAAATAATAGTACTAACGTACAGAAACTATTCTTTTACGACCGCGATTGAACGAATTCTAACTTAATTCACACGCACAATAAGTTCGTATTTCTCCAAACACATTCGCCAGGCGGCTCCAGTCAAAGGGAACGCACCGCCCGCGTCGGCCTTCCCCCCACAACTCCCGGTGATACATTAGGGTCGTGCCGCATTCGTTTTCAATTAAACTAACATGGCGAGGACGAGCGAGCGGGCGCGCGGCGAACTGTCAACCTTCTGCAATTTGCCTACGCTGTAGGCGGCCGAGCGTACCTACAGTGTGAAGTGGAACTCCCCTGCCTAAACCGACGAGCATGCTTTAACAAACATTACGAACTTACTGTCGTAATATTCTTAAAGTATGCTCGTTGCACCTTTGTTTCACTTATAAAGCGAAGGTTGTGCAGTCAAAGAATTTAATTCCCTACCCATTTCGTTGAAATGTCGTCAGACATTCGCAATGCATTAAGGTCGATATGACAAACTAACGTCTTGCTCTAGTTAGCTATTATGGTGACAGTTTGCTATATGATATTGAACCTTAGGTGGTTTGGAAATTAAATTCCTTGACTGTATGTCACAGGATCGTAAGAAGTGGAAATTCGTGGTCTCTGCCTACTCGTCTGATAAACAGGCGTGACTTTACATATTTATGTATGTAAAATTATATTTCTGCCGTAACTAATGGTCCATTTACACACATCTTCTGGCTTTTAAACCGAATAACCGACCTTTCTGTTCCCCGCGGATTGCGCCTAAGTGATTGCCGCCGCAAAATACCTTTTTGTGTCACCCGTGTTAAATATTGTCTCTATTATTTACGGTATTTGTAGAAAGCCTGTCTGATTTTTATTATTAACGAGCTTTTACCAGCGGCGCGTGATATTATTTTCTATACAGTTTATAGGATAAAATTATCTTATATCTTAATCCAGGACATGATTAAACTCTGTCAGACCTTATCTAAATCCGTCCATCCGTTAATGCGTGACATTTATAATGTTAGTGTAAAAGGATTTGTATGATAAAGGGAATGCAAACCCGGTTATTAACTCTAAGAAAAACCGGTTTAAACTGGTTATTTCTTAGAGATCAGGGCGAAAAAGTCTTATATTGACACTTTTCTGTAGTATAGTAAGACCCAAACTACTCGATTTTCATGCGATATTTAGTTGAAATCTAACATAACTGTGATGTTAGATTTGCCTTCCTATGTCGTATAAAAAAAAATGTTTTTAATTCTATCTAATTAAAATCTAATTATAATTTTCTGAAATAAGTTATAAAAGTATATGAAGGCATATTTTTTACAACAAAATTTCAATTAAATTCATTTACTTTTGTCTGTTGTCTTGTTACTTTTTGAAGTCGATGCCAAAGCAATTAGGTAACAGATAGTTAACTAGGTGCACTCTTACCCTATCGCAATTTGAAAAAACGCCTAAATATTGTATCTGGCACAAGATGTATTCCATCTTAGCCCTCTGGGTTGGCAACGCATCTGCACTCTCTTTATTGTTGCAGGTGTCTATAGGCGGTGGTGATCACTTACCATCAGGTGACCCACTTGCTTGTTTGTCTTCCTAAGTTGTATAAAAAAATAAAAATAAATTTAAAAAAAAACATATTATGTTGTAATCCCGCTGTAACTGTCAACGGCGTTTATTAAAGCGGTTACACACGGCGTCTTTTTGCAGCGATACAAAAATGCGTTTTACGCACGCACGACTCGACGCTAGCGATTGATGCAGTCGCTCTTATGAATCAATAAAAACATGCAGCTGTATCAATACAAACGCGTTATTTAATCAATTCATACGCACGTTTGATTCAATGTAAACGCGTGTGAGTATCGCGACAGATTAGAGCAAGCGCAGCGAGCAGGGGCTGTATCATGTTTACATCGGTATTGTATCGCGATTTAATCACTGCTATTGCCATGTTCACCAACTGTATCGCATTGCATCGCGTTTGTATACATAAAAAAGTTAAGTATTTAAAGCCCCTCTTGCACGTAGTAGTCACGTGTCTGTCCGTATACGCAAGTTCACGCTCCATATTCGAAAAATGACGTAAGTTCCAAGTCAGTTTTGTATCATATTACGTGCCAAACGAGCTTTACATAAAATAAAACAATTTAAACGGTTTATATCACGTGTATTGTAACGAATATAATTTCCGACGTTTTGAGCCCTTTACAGGTCTCATGTTCACGGGCAGACTGACAAAAAACTTAGAATACAAATTTTGAAAAAATAATTGAAAAAATTAAAAAACTGAATATTATGGAATCGTTACAATTAACACAAAAAGACTACAGACTACAGAATGCGCCACAAGAAACTCAGCATTAAGCCATTTTTCAACCAAATAATTAAAAAAAAAATTGTACATACAAGAAGTTACATAAAGATAAAAAATAAAATTACGAAAATGGTAATTGAATAATTAGAATAAAAATAAAAATACCAACAGTCATACAATCTAATGTCAAGCCTGAGATTTAACCAACTGTAGTACTGGGTCCCAGGCTGTTATTTGTTGTTGTTGTTGTTTTATTTCAATGTCTACAAGTCGCGAAAACATAAGAAAATACTTTACTTAAGTTTTTTACCTTCATCTCTGCTTCAAATCACGCGTGCGTATAAAGTTAGACGATTAGCGACTACATCAACGCTGTATTGCGTTTAAGTATCGCAAAAAGTCGCCGTGTAACCGCTCTCCATAGTGTCCAACTGTCCTGTATTTTAAAGGACGTCCTGTTTTTCAGCTATACTGGTAGCCGTGCTGTATTTGAATAAGAGAAATACCTGTACTTTTCCAGATCCTGTAATTTTAAATCACATGTACTGTAAAATGAGCACACTGAGTTGGTCACCCCTTTTTTTGACGTGGTGGGAAAGCTTTATGTTTTCCTCCTGCCTGGAGCTGCTCGGGGGATATGTGGTACTCTCCCCCCTAAGCGGGGGCATACCCTAACTAAAACCCACCACGGAGTCGCCCTCAAACCGGCTTACTAACAGGCGTCGTGGCAGGAGGGTTCCACTCTGCACTGCAGGTGCGCTCGCCGCATGACCTATGGCATAGGTTAATCGCAGTAGGTTGCCGGCTTGCCGCGCGCGCCCGGTCACTCTGTGCCGCGCGTTGTGATAGTATTACAGTAAGCAGCCCAACCCTAGCGATGCGCCAGAGCATTGCGGGTGGAAGGCGGGCGCGGGCGGCGCCTTCCTTTTGACGCATGCCGCCTGGTGAATGTTTATGAAGTAATACGAACTTTTTATGCCTGATCATAAAGTTGGAATTCGTTTAATCGCGGTCGTATAAGAGAAGTTTCTGTACGTTAGTACTATTATTTATTCTGTGGTCGTGAACCTGGAACATGCGCCACTACGACGCCTGACCGGAAGACTTGATCACCCTACCTCTCCATCGTTGTGGGTGATTTGTATCAGTAACAGTGGTTTGTGTATAAAAAAGGTGCTCCAACGCCATTGAATCGGGAATTCCCCTAATCTACAGTCAGCAAATCAAGGTAAACGTTAGCTTACAGAGCCTGCATATATCTTCGGCTTTTGAAGCGACTCGAGCAACCGTTCCCCGAGGATTGCTCCGGCTAAGTGATTGCCACCACAAAATGCCTCTTTGTGCTACCCGTGTACTGTATTACGATATACCTTATACCTGGGCACCGAGAGCTAGCTTTTTTGGATGTGGCAAGAATTCTTATTAAATTTTTATGACCGAAACTTTTTTTTTTTACTGATTTTATATTTAAGACAAGTTTTTGCGCGCGACTTTTTACCAGTGGAACTTGGAAGTTGCGCATAGAACCAACTTGGTCGTGGCGACTGAAATTTCGGCGACAAAATCTATCAAACATGCTACTTACGAACATAAAGAAGTTAACCTCGACGTCCCAGGTTTAGTTTAACCCCTCCCTGTGTCTCTGTCTAACTAGTGTTATAAGAAAGGGACGCAGATAGAGATAAACTAAACTTGGCCAGTCATGTTAGGGCCACTGACGTATGTAAATAAATGCCAACAGGGCTCTTTCTAAGCCTACGCCGTCTGTCTGTCCGTTCGTTTGACATTAAAAGATCTCTAACAATCGACAGTCCTGTGACTGCAGTCATGTACGCAAGCCCAGTGCAGTGCAGTGCGGGGAGTAAGACAGTGTTGTTCGCCATTCGTACTGGTTGACCGATCTATATTTGAAAGCCAACTGCCTTCTTAACTTTTATTCGACTATTCTTCTTCACTGTTGTGCCCCGTGTGAGAACAGCACAGCGTCAAGTACATTATTATGTATATTGACGTTTCGTCGAGCGTTAACGCTAACACAATTTTACCTTGTCTAGACACCCTGATGCCACGCATTTTCAATTTGTTTTTCCCTGAAATAGAGTTTGCGAGTAAATATTTAAGTCCTAATTGGCGACGTATTTCATAGGTGCCGTCCTAGCAGAAAATAAGGCCCAATTGATCTTGCTCGGTAAAATTAAAAAAAAAACTACTAATACTTGTTTAGAAAGTAGGGTTTTATTTTACTAACGTAATGTATAAACAATTAATAGAACCCAAATACAAAAATATTTTTTGGTTTTACTGAGAAAAGTCGAGTGGGCCCTATTTTAGAATAGTCTTGTTGGCTTTTTAATGAAGCATTTTTTCAAAAATAGACCTACTAAGATAGTGTACTACATTTCCAATCCTAAAAAAAACGAGGTATAAATTATAACCGCAGGTACCGCATCGCCGGGCGCGCGGCTCCGTCTGACAAATAAGCGCCATTAGGACAAGCTCCGGCGCACATTCGGCTAAATCTGCCGCGATTTATCTCCGCCCTCTGTCGATGTCCTTCATGTCTCCATCATCTGCCTTCAAGCCGCAGTCTTGACCTAATACTAATGAGCTGGCAAACTGTATTGTCTTTACATAGGTCTTGCGGACGCCCGAGACTTATTTCGGGTGGAATTAGTAGCCTATGTCTGTCAGGACTAGTGAAGCTTTCTATCTGTAAAAGAATTTTTGAAATAAATAAATATCTTAGGACAACTTACACAAATCGACCTAGTCCCAAACTATGCAAATCTTGTGTTATGGATACTAGACAACGGATAAACATACTTATATATAGATAAATACATACTTAAATACAAATAACATTCATGACTCAGGTACAAACATTCGTGTTCGTCACAACAAATATTTGCCCATACCAGGATTTGAACCCGGGACCTCTTGCACAGTAAGCAGACACATGTGCCACTGTGCCATATAGGTCGTAGAATCGTTTCAGTACTTCCAGAGATTACCCCTACATACAAACAAACAAAGTTTACTTTTTTGTTATATTAGGGGACGCCGGCGAATTTGTTCACATGGAACTGGTAGCCTATGTCCGTCAGGGATAGTGTAGTTTTCTATGTGTGAAAGAATTTTTATAGTATTTTATGCAACTGTTGCATAATGAGGGGTCTTAAAACACGAGTGTGGTTTTATGAAACGAACGTCAGCGAGTTTCATAATAGGATCACACGAGTGTTTTAAGACCTAATTATGTACAGTTCCATACATTACTTTATCTACACACATATCATAAGTACTCTATGATGGGTTCAGAAGCCATAGGGCAATGACCTGCATTGCTACTAGTTACTAGTGCTAGGTACTTATTAAATATCTATAGACTGTACACATTAAAAATAATGTAATAAAAAATGAATTCGAACAAATATAGAAACAAATTAGAACAATTCTCATAATAATATTGGTTGTTATAATGCTGGTCATTGCCTACGGTTTCTGAACGCATTATAGAGCATTTATGATATATGTGTAGATAAAAATCGTTTCAGTACTTCCAGAGATTACCCCCTACATACAAACAAACAAAGTTTACTTCTATGTTAGATTAGTGTAGATAAAGTAAAGTCACTATCAATTCCTGTCTGTCCTATATCTTTATAGTGTATGTTCGATCACCTTCTCCTTCTAAACCACACAACGGATTTTGATTCAGTTTTCACTTGCACTTAGATTTTTTTTACAGAAGGTTTTTATATAAGCATATACATCCTAATTCTAAGAAGTCGCGGGTGGTAGGGCCTTGTGCAAGGTCCGTCCGGATCGCTACCACCATCTTGCTCGCTAATCCTGCCGCTAAACAGCAGTGCTTGCACTGTTGTGTTCCAGCGTGGAGAGCAAGATAGCCGGCACAATCACTGGCTCAAGAGGTATTCCATCTTAGCCCTCTGGGTTGGCAACGCATCTGCCATCTCTTTGCAGTTGCGGGTGTCTACAGGCGGTGGTGATTACTGACCATCAGGTGACCCGCTTGCTTGTTTTCCTTCCAATTAAATTTTTTTTTAAACCGCCCATTCATTGAGTCAAAATAATAAATGCATTTGTAACGTAATGTGTTTTATTCCTCCCTTAATTAAACGTCATTGTTTATTTGTTACTCTGTTGGAAACGTAAGGGGAGGGTATAATGTAATTAGAAGAACACAAAATTAGTCAAATTATGTTTACGACTCCATTTCCGGAAGAGATAATGATATGTAATTCAGTGTTACCACCATAAATTACGTCTATGGTGTGTGGTGGTGGTCAAGTATCTCTTCTTTACCTAGTACAGTCAAGGAATTTAATTTCCAACCCACCTAAGGTTCAATAGCATATAGCAAACTGTCACCATAAGAGCTATAGAGCAAGACGTTAGTTTGACATATCGACTTTAACGCATTGCGAATGTCAGACGATATTTCAACGAAATGGGTAGGGAATTAAATTCCTTGACCTCAAAAGTCGCTATGCGTTTCTGCCTGACTTTATATCTTCGGCCGCTTACTCGTTCAAAGTCAAAGTCAAAAGTCAAAATATTTTTATTCACAATAGGCTTACAGGAAGCACTTATGAATGTCATAAAATTTACCACCAGTTCGAAAAAACCTCTGCTGAGAAGATACCGGCAAAAACTCAACAAGGTTCTAAACCAGGCAATGTATTACACTATGACTTACACTGTCATTTAGAGATTTTTTACAGAAGGTTTTTATGTACAGTCGGCCTCAAAAGTAGCTGGACATTTAAGAACCTTGTCGTAGTAACGTATGAAATGGAAGTTGCTCGAATGTGTCACATTACTGACAGCGATAAGGTACTAAATTGTTCAGCTACTTTTGAGGCCGACCGTACATAACATTCTTCCTATAGGTTTTGTTTCAATACAGGACTATTAATAACTATCCTTGATGGTGTATTCTCAAATAATCTTCCCTACTGAAGGCAGTCGGGTATACCGCCTTAGAACAACTCAAGAGCGATTTATCTTCATTATTCAAGAAAGTAGGGTAATAAAATAACCAAGGCTTAAATATCGCAATTAATTAAACAGGTTTATTGTTACCGCTAAATAGCGGTAATGTGGCGGAAACTGAAATACGCAAGGCACGGAATGCTGATGTTGCAGGTTCGAATCCTGCCATTACCCTAATTTTTCTTTGTGTTGTCATTCATTATATAGCATTTTAAATTTAATTTGAATGTAAAAAAAAATACAAAAAGAAAAATCTAAAAAAATTTGAAATAAATAATTTCGATTACAATAGGTTGTTACTTATTTAATTATGAACTCTGCATTTTCAAGTTTCATAATGCTGTTTTAGTTTTTTTTTTACTGTAAGAAACTGTAAGAAACAGTCCGTGCAAATTGAAAGAAACGGCGATAGCACCAATTGCTCAAAGTCATTCGATCGGGGATTTCCCTGTGGTTAGTGTAAATTTCAATGAATGTTGCCAATATATTTATGAAATTGGTACTATTTAACCAGAAAAGTATAGTAGGTTCAACAATAAACCGAAAACTCTAATATGAACTCTAAAATATTAATTTTTATCGGTAACTGCCTTAACAGTTTTGAATTACGTACTTTTGAAAAAAACATGCTCCAGAAAAAAACTTTTATTTTTCATTGTATTTTTACACCAGAAAATAAAGTTTTTTTGCAACACTCGGCAGAGGGCGCCGCGAGCGCAGAAAAGGCTCACAGCGGAAACTTACTTCCGGAGCCGGAAGGGCAATTTGACATGTCAATTGAAACGTCATGTGGCGCGAGGAAAATGGCTCATCTATTTCGCTTTTCATTGCTCTGATTTGATTAATATTTATCCTGAATTATTACGTACAATTTGATTTTAGCTTGTTTGGAACGAATTTAATTATCATAAACATGTGAACGAACCGATTTTATTGATTTGAAAGCAAATGATATTGATGTGTGTAAAGGACATTCATCTTCACTTGTCTAAAGTACTGGCAAAAGAGGTTGAAGAGGTATTCCATCTTAGCCCTCTGGGTTGGCAACGCATTTGCAATCTCCTTGGTGTTGCAGGCGTTTATGGGCGGTGGTGATCACTTACCATCAGGTCACCCACTAAAAAAACTATAATGTCAACCGTTTTGATTGATGGCATACCCAAAATATTGTGTCGCGTGCCATTGATTGGCACCACCACTTGGCTGCCAACGTTTTTCATTAAAAACCGGACAATATTATCTAGATATCCGAATATCTAGATAAAATTGTCCGGTTTTTCACCCTTTCCATAAAAAAGTTCAAATAATCATTTAAATGAATCCAGTTTGAAGGAAAAAGCCTGAAAATCAAATTAAACCATCCTTTACACTACTCGTAATTCGTTAACTGCGCAGCCGTTTACAGCTTTTATCTGTTAAAGTGTTTTAAGCATTTAATTAAATAACTAAGTAGAATTACATAGATTAGAGTTTGAAATAACCGTTAAATGTGCGGCTAAAACTGAAAATGAACCTAGGTATGACCAGCCTCACCACTAGCGAAAAACAGCCAACAAGCTTACGAGTTTCCTTCTTCTTCTCGTGTCCGTGTTTCCTCAAGCATTGAAATATCCGCGAGCAGGAGGAAGCGGTGCTTATTGCCCTGTCTGTCGGTTCGCGGAGGGCTAGCTCAACAGTACATTGTGGACAGGCACAAGGGGCAGGACAGCAAGTGCGACATGGAGGAGCAGTTCCACAGTTACACTGGGTGTACCCCACTTTGAGAGATTTTCCTTGCATCTACCAACCTGGGTACGGAGTTGGTTAAGGGCTTTCCAGGTTGGCCACGGTTGTTTGTGGCCAGCCGGCAGTGCTTCTGTGGGGCTGACGAACTCAACCGGAGTCCGTACGAGTCTCCTAATAGAAAGCGATCACTAGTGCCCATACGAAACAAATACCCCAGAAGAATAGCTGATACGTTACTCTTTGCGGGGCTCCGGATTTCTCACTTATCATACGAAGCTACTATATTTTGGTATTGCGTAAGAGAATACTAACGTGCATACCCCGGTCGAGCCGGCCCATTTGTACTGCAACTAGCAACTGGTTATTTTGTTTTTCTACCACAATGAGATATAGAGGTACATATTATTACTTAGCTAGAAATACGTGTATGCGGATTTGAAAAGTAGGATTTTGGTGACAAAATATACAGCTTGTAGATAATGTAATAGGTATATTATATTCAAGAATGAGTTACAATTAAAATAGCAATACCTTGTGAAAAATACCACCAAATGCCATGCACTAAGCAAAGCTTAATAGTATTTTATGCAACTGTTGCATAATGAGGGGTCTTAAAATACGAGTGTGGTTTTATGCAACGAGCGTCAGCAAGTTTCATAATAGGATCACACGGGTGTTTTAAGACCTAATTATGTACAGTTGCATACATTACTTTATCTACACACATATCATAAGTACTCTATGATGGGTTCAGAAGATAGGGCAATGACCTGCATTGCTACTATCTACTAGTGCTAGGTACCTTTTAAATTTCTATAGACTGTACACAATAAAATAATGTAATAAAAATGAATTTGAACAAATATAGAAACAAATTAGAAAAATTCTCATAATAATATTGGTTGTTATAATGCTGGTCATTGCCTACGGTTTCTGAACGCATTATAGAGCATTTATGATATATGTGTTGATAAAGTACCTACATAAGAAGTCCACGTATGGATGTCCAAAAAAAAGACAGATAAATGCAGACAATAGAAACAAACGCCAACTTATTACTAAATACCCTTCAAAGAATCTAACGTAGACGATCGGCTATTCTTAAGTAGGAAGGTTTGCACTCTTTGGGTTTTAGCTAAAATACACGAACAAATGTTAAAATGAAACTCACCACAGCAATTAACCCTAGGCGAGCCTTTGTGGCGTCTATTTCGGGCGATTACGAACGAGACTCGAATAGCTTGGCCCCTTTCGCCACGTTAGAGATACAGTAAAAAACGCCCCGGAATTAAAAAAAACAAAATCGTCCGTAAAAGTAAATAACTGAAAAAAGAAATAGAAATCATTGATTACCACAAACTAAAGAGAAACACAAGACATTTGAAGGCACATTAATTTACATAATCAAGACATGCATCACTGCGACGTTTTGCAGCCGCTCTACCTACCTTTACTTTTTTTATACAACATAGGAAGCCAACAAGCAAGTGGGTCACCTGATAGTCAGTGATCACCAGTGCTCGTATAGACATCCGTAACACCAAAGGGATTGCAGATGTGTTGTCAACCCAGAGGGCTAAGAATACCTCTTGTGCCAGTAATTGCACCGGCTGTCTTGCTCTCCACGCCAGAACACAACAGTGCAAGCACTGCTGCTTAGCGGCAGGATTAGCGAGCAAAATGGTGGTAGCAATCCGGGTGGACCAAGGTCCTACCATCCGCGAAAGCGTTGTTACTGCCGTTGAGTCAAGGCCTTAAAGAAAAAAGTCTAAAGACCTTTAAAAACCTTTAAAAAACACAAAAAAAGACATATTTAAAAGCCTTTTAAATATGTCTTAAGTGTTAGGTAAGCTAACGGGAAATTGGGAGTTGGTACTACAATTTGATTCTATTAACTACGAAAATATTAGCACCACCTTAACCCGAACTGAATATTTTTTGCCTCGTCTGAATACACCTCGCTGGAGCGCTGCCAGCGGCTTAACTGTACCACCCAACGTGCTAACTGCAACCTTTGGCGCGCCAAAATACCAGTGGGGTAATTTTTGACTTTTGAGCGCTCAACCAGAGGGGTTCCACTCCGCACTGTAGGTACGCTCTACCGGCTTGCCTGTGGCATAGGCAAATCGCAGTAGGCTGTCGGCTTGCCGTGCGCCCGCGCGCTCGCCCCGCCGTGTCAGTGTAATTGAAAACGAATACCGCGCAACCCTTGCGTGTCGCCGGGAGTAGCGGGGGGAAGGCGGGCGCGGGCGGCGCGTTCCCTTTGACTCGCGCCGTCTGGCGCATGGTGTATGAAGTAATACGAACTCTTTGTGCGTGTGGATAAAGTTGGAATTCGTTTAATGGCGGTCGTAATGAGAAGTTACTGTACGTTATTTATTTAGTGGCTCAACTCTGGCCAGCCTTGGGACAATCAATGCCTGCTAAAATATACGCTCTCGTATTTGATTGGCCTGCGCCTTTGGAATGTCGAGCGCTCGAAAGTCAAAGATCGACCTGCAAGAAACAAACAACTCAACAACAACAATTAAAAATAGATACAGGCGTCTTTTTATGGAGGTCCATATAACAAACTGGAACAAATTACCTTGTTAATTCGCGGTGTAGCAAGGTAATTTGTTCCAGTTTGTTACCGGGCCCTTATATTACCAAGCGTCTGATAAAGTGTTAAGCGCTACAAAAGCTGTATTGTTGTTGTTTAGAGGCGATCACCTCAATACAACTACACAGCTAATTTCTTCACATGGTCTTCCTCTTCTTATTTAAGACGCTTTGTTTTTTGGGAAAAAGAAAGTAATCCTCACGATTGAGCCTTTTGATCGGTATCGTAAAAGGCGTTATTTTACCATTTGGCAGGTTCGTTTCCCGATTCAGACAGGTTTAAATTGTTTTTAAAAATCAAAATGAAGTTATATTTCAAAAACAAATTCTATCTACAATATTTAAGATAAATTCCCTTTATGTGGCACAGCCGTGTGACACACTATATATTTTCTGTATATAAAACCTTTTTTTGTTCAACAAAAATGACATCAATAACCTTACCTATTAATCCCTACCTTCGATCTCTGCAAGCTAAGGTTAAATTCTGCTAAGAAAGGTTTTGTTATTATTAAAAATGCTGGCGCTGAAAAGGTTGGCGGCCCCTGACGGCCGGCGGATATTGATATTGGTCGTCGGTGGATTCACAGGATCTTACGACTATCTGCACCACAGCCTAGCGGGACAGCTAATGTGATTAAATTTTCTTGTTTTTATTATTGTGGCCAAATATGACGTGTTCAGGCTTAATTTATCTCTTCCTCTGTCTGGGTCAAACTTGAGTCATAAGAAAGGGACACGTAGAGATAAACTCAGATCAACCCAGATAAAACTCGCGCGGCTAAACCGAAGTAATACCCTCCACTTCAGTCTACTCGTGACCACGGCCATTGAAACATGGCCGAAACGTCAAGGTAAATCAACAATATATTTTTGTCGCGCCAAAGTCCCGATGACGTTATAAATATGTGTGAAAATCGCGAAAGTTTCAAACAATTAACTCAGATCAAAAGTGAAATTTGAGGTCTTCTTCTCGTGTCGATGGTTCAGCAAGTATTAAAGTGTCCACAACCAGAAGGTATCGGTGTTTATCGTCCTGTCTGTCGCATCACGGAGGTCTCGCTCGGTGCTGGTGAACAGGCAGAAGGGGCAGGACAGCAAGTGCGACATGGATTGAGGAGCAGGTCCACAGTTACACTGGGTGTTAAGGCTTGTAAGAAACCCCCACTTTGAGAGATTTTCAGTTTGAGAGATAATGATGATGATGATGATGATGCATTCCTTTTATCCCTCATCAGGGACATAGAGCTCTCAGAAGATACCCCCATCTGCTCCGATCCCGCGCGGCTTCTTCCAACTCTCTCCAGCTGTGACCAGTTGATGAAGCTTCACTCTCCACTGAACGTCTCCAGGTGGTACGCGGGCGACCCGGCCTTCTCTTTCCGTAGGTCTGCCACGTTAAACTTTGTTTGGACAAGTGGTTGTCGGGTCTCCGTAAAACATGTCGAATCCAACGCCATTTCCTTAGACGGATTTCATTGCCTACAGGTTTTAGGTCCGTCAACTCCCACAGTCTTGCATTACACATGGTGAGAGATAATAAATCAATAAATTTTAATAATATATATTAGGTTATAATCTACGTTAGAATTTTGTGTCACATGATAAGACAAGTATGTATGAACGAACTTTACAGCAATTTGCTGAGCAAACTTAATAAACGTTTTCCTTTATTTCTTTCTTACAACTTTTTAAGCCAAAAATAAACTGAGTTACTGTAATAATAATTTCCAGTGGGTCAGCTGTCACCGCGGCTAGGACAAGACATAGTATGTGACGGGCTATGATTCACTTCACAGCCTGTTCGGCGCCGCACCACAACCGTTCTATGGGTGCTGTCGAACATGTCCGCTCAATAGCTATTTACTTCGCAACCATGTCCAGTGAATATATCACTTGTGGTTACGCTTGGGAAAACTTGTATTCAGCTTGGGAAAAACTTAAATGTTGATTACAAGTACCTAGCGCAGCGGTAATGTGGCGAAACTGGAAAACGCAAGGCACGGAATGCTGATGTTGCAGGTTCAAGTCCTGCCAGTACCCTGATTTTTCTTTGTGTGGTACATAGCATTTTAATTTAATAATTTGAATGTTAAAAACGTTTAAAAATAAAAATCGAAAGCAATTTCGGTTACAAAATTTTGTACCTACTTCTTTTTTACACAATATAGGAAGGCAAACGAGCAAGTGGGTCACCTAATAGTTAGTAATCACCACTGCCCATAGACACCCGCAACACCAAAGGGATAGCAGATGTGTTGCCAACCCAGAGGGCTAAGATGGAATAGGCTCTTGTGCCAGTAATTACACCGGCTGTCTTGCTCCCCTCACTGCTCTCCATGCCGGAACACAACCGTGCAAGCACTGCTGCTTAGCGGTTGGACTAGCCAGCAAGAGGTGCTAGCATCTAAGGGGGACCTTGCACAAGGTCCTACCATCCGCAAAATACATATTATGATATGACAAAAAATGATAAAGATTAGTATTTGATACCTAAAGTCAAAATGACACTAAAATAAATAATACTCGTAAAGAAAATAATTACTAGCTAAATATGCTTGTCGATAATATTTATGATTTCGGAATTCGTTAGATATTTTTAAAAGTGTTAACACAAGGTCGGCATATGTGCATTGCGTATTGGGTATTTAAAATACTTCTGCATTGATAGCGTTTTCTGCGTTTTTTTTTACGTTGTATAGACGTAAGATTCATGAATGGCTACTGGAAAAATGTTATTATCCAATCAAAGAATTAATAGAAGATAATTTGAATTTGCGGGTGGTAGGACCTTGTGCAAGGTCCGTCCGGATTGCTACCACCATCTTGCTCGCTAATCCTGCCGCTAAGCAGCAGTGTTTGCACTGTTGTGTTCCGGCGTGGAGAGCAAGACAGCCGGTGTAATTACTGGCACAAGAGGTATTCCATCTTAGCCCTCTGGGTTGGCAACGCATCTGCACTCTCTTTGTTGTTGCAAGTGTCTATAGGCGGTGGGGATCACTTACCATCAGGTGACCCACTTGCTTGTTTGCCTTCTTATGTTGTATAAAAAAAAACATAATTTAAAGATTCCAATTTACTCTTGTTTGACTTATTATATGAAATTGATATAGTACCTACTTAATAAAATTATACTTTCTCATTGAAATTTAATATAAATTTATTTATGATTTGCACGCCGACAAGCGGCAGAATTCATATGTTCTTTTATAAATGTACCTACTATCTTACTTTGTACTTGAAATCATTAATAGATTCAGGCGTTACTTTGGGGAGGTCCATATCAACAAACCGGAACAAATCACCTTGCTACTCCGCGAAACCAGTACCAGTGCCAGTGCACGAGCCCGGCACTGGTTTCGCGGAGTAGCAAGGTAATTTGTTCCGGTTTGTTGCTTCGTACTTGAGTTCTAGCAAATAAATGGATTTGTATTTGTAATAATTGACTCAATATTTGTATTCATAGCAGCGTATCCTTATGTTTTTAAACGAAACCCTTGGAACTTCGCTTATGTATATACTTATAGATAACAGGTGAGTTAACCACAAGTTTGTGCACATATCTAGTATATAATAGACACACATGTGTGTTCGACTTCCATAATTATCCGACATGCTGCATTTCATCGTATTCTGCTTCGTCGCTGCACTCGCTTTGGGTTTTGAAGGTAAATAGTTCATTCAGAAAAGTAGTAAAATATATTTAATATATTTAATATCAAAAATATTATTTAATACTAGCTTTTGTCCGCGATTTCGTCCGTGTAGACTTGTTAAATTGAATCAAGCAAACGTGCAATCTGCAATATTTCCTGGACAAATTAATGAGAGTTAGTTGTTTCGCTGCTCATGACGTCACGACGGCGTACAACTCACTTATCGCTATCCCGTGGGAACTATGCAATTTTACGGGATAAAAAGTATCCTATGTGTTAATCCAGGTTATAAACTATATGTGTGCCACATTTCATCCAAATCCATTCAGTAGTTTTTACGTGAAAGAGTAACAAACATTCATCCATACTTACAAACTTTCGCGTTTATAATATAAGTAGGATAGGATAGGAAGTAACAGCTTAGTAAAAATAATTATTTGCATATTATGCTTGTGATTTTACACTTCTGTTATTGAGATAGGGACCCCAGCTAATATGGAGCCAGAAAAATAGGGACCACGGCCAAGTGCAACAGTCGGGACCCATAAAAAATGTAGACCAGCTCAAATAATCTTCTCAATAATGGGTCCCGACGTTTGAAGTTCATGAAACTATTGCAATGGTGTAGGTATTCAACATTACTTAACTGAACTTCAGACTACTGGACTTGCTTAGTCTTTTAAGTTTTGATTTAGTTTTTATGCAATTAGGCTTTTGATGTTTAAATATTTTTTTTTCTTATTTCTATGCAAACGTCAAAGCCTTTCTTTTGTTGGTGTTATAGGTGTTAAATCCGCGAAGCAAATTTGTGACATAATATTTATTGCAAATAAATATTTCATTTCATTGTATGTAATATTTTTTGTGAATATTTATACCTTGTTATATGTGTGTTTATACCTTTTTATTTTTATTATTATCTATGTAAACTCTTATGTACGTTTCAAAGTCAAAGTCAAGTCAAAATGTTTTATTCAGATTAGGCTTACAGGTAGCACTTATGAATGTGAAAAAAATTTACCACCGGTTCGGAAAACCTCTGATGAGAAGATACCGGCAAGAAACTCAACGAGGTGTAATTTTTTAAATAAATCAAAATTACAATGTTATTTTACATCTCAAATATTTAAAAAAAATTACAATTTAACACAGCAGGTGTACAATCTTTGGAGCCAGGGATCGCCAATACAAATCGGGATCATTTCCAAACATCCTTGTCCAAGATATAGTCATTGATTTTATAATACGCCCGAGAAATTAATGTCTTTTTGACAATAGATTTAAATTTTGTATCATTTAGTTCAGTTATGTTTTTTGGAATTTTGTTGTAAAATCTTACGCAATTTCCCATGAACGACTTATTCGGTTTTAGCCAGTCTGTAAGTTGGAACTTTAAGCTTTCCTATTTCTAGTAGTCTTTGGCTTATCGACGTTGGTAGGGAAATTGCATATATTTTTCCTAACGTACATGATTATTTCAAAAGCATATAGCGACGGTAGGGTTAAGATGTCTATTTCCTTGAAAAATTCCCTTAATGACTCACGAGTATCCATATTATAAATTGCTCTAACTGCCCTTTTTTACCCGACTACGGCAAAGCCAAAAGGAAGGGTTATGTTTTTAGCAGCCTATTTTTAATTGTGAATGTGTTTGGTTATTTTTTCATTTGCACTGACTTTGGCTATTTCTCACCGTATCTCTTTCCAAAGGTTGTCTGGAACAAATCGCTGCTTAGCGATAAGACCGCCTGTTGAATCCCATGTAAAATGTCCCTGTGTGTGTTGCTTTATTTTTGTTTACTTGTGTAAATCAATAAAGAGCATTTGTTGTCGTTGTTGTTGTTCTGCAAAGCGACAAGTAAGTTGGGTTGCGGTTTTTAAGTTTTGACCCGTGGCGCTCTTTTCTTAGCGCGCAGACCAGAATGGAGCCCCGTTTATACAATGCGAGCGGAATACTACGAACCCAGTGCAGATCACCACCTACCGATGCAGATCTGGTAAGTAGCAGAGAGGATAGGGGTCTAACCACATCTTTAGACGCCAAATCGCCTTAAGCCGGTCAAATAAAGCATAATCTACGAAATGGGCGTTTTCCATTAGCCGGCTCGGCACCGGCATGGCACCGGTATGGCCGTACACCGCGCGGCGCCAGGCCTTCGCTTTTCCACTGCGCCGGTTTACGCCCGGTCTCTCCCACCGCTCTGCGTCCCCCTACCTGCCCTGCGCACGCACACAGCTACAATTCATATTTTAAACAAACTCATACAGTTTTGCCGGGTCAGCACCGAGTGGGAAGCTTGTTATCCCGGCGACGGCACCGGCGCCGGCGCAGGTGCCGGTCGGACCGGCTAATGGAAAAACGCCCAATAAGAGCGAAAAAGACATCGCTTGGCTCGGCTCGGCTCGCCGACGCCTTTTTGGCTAAGTATTCCGTGGACATAAAGCCTTTTTCAACCGGCTTAAGCCGATTCCACGTCGCTAGATGTGGTAAGACCATTCGTTTTTAAGTTTCATTTTTAATTGGAATTATGGAGGGGGAAAACGAGTAGACGGGACACATGATGATAAAAAATCACCGCCGCCCATAGACACCTGCAATAACAAGAGAATCGCAAGCGCGTTAAATATATAAATGTTCATAAGTATACTCGACCAAGAAATTGCGTGACCACTTTTCGAACGTGTTACAAAGGGAGAAGGTTTAAAAGTAGTCAATCAATTATTTCGTTGATTATATTAGTCATATAGAACGATATCTAATAATATATAGATTCAAGCGTTACTTTCAGGAGGTCCAAATCAACAAACTGGAACAAATTACCTGGCTACTCCGCAAAACAAGTGCTACACATATTCCAAATAGCTGCTCCTTTGCGACATATACCGCATCTTGCAAATAAAACATATATGTCGCACAGACCCAGTTGTTTTCCATCAGGTTTCGCGAAGTAGGAAAATATTTTGTACATGGTTTTTACAATTCATATACTTATCAAGACTACAACGCTCTCCATACAAACGGCAATCTTTTCCACCCGGCCTTCTAAACTTCAACCAAAAAATCATTGCCATAGGTTATGGTGAGGGTGGAAAACGTTATCACTGTTTGTACGGTCAGCATCATAAATACGTTACCAGGACCTCAAAAATATCTATGCACCCACTGACTTATAAGTAATGGACTTCTAGTCAGCGTTTAAAAAATGGCCGCATCAAAAGTAGGAGAACAGTCTGAAAAATACAATAAATAGACAATCGCTCGCGCTGTCAGTCTGCCGGACGCTGCTGTCAATGCTATTATTTTGTGAAAAAAACCTATTTGCAACGAAGCTTAATAAAGTATTATTTTATTCTGTTAGACGTCAAGTTGTAAATCCAATGACTACAAATGGTAAACTAATAATTTGCATTTGTAACATTGGCGCCAACCTATATTCTTATGTCGGGCCGTTTTTCTGCTGTCATTTAATATGACACAGTACATCCATGCATTATAATATCATTGTATGCACCGTTATGTCATTAAACATAAGGTCGATATATACATATTTTGAGGCTATGGCTGTATATATATTTTTACAGCTGACTGTATGAGTACCGCTTTTTATTACACTAATCTTAAATTGCCCAATAATTTAATCGATATAGCCCAGCGGATTAGCAAGTTGAAGTGGCAGTGGGCAGGGCACATAGCACGGAGAACCGATGGCCGATGGGGTCGGAAAGTTCTCGAATGGCGGCCGCGTATTGGCAAGCGCAGCGTAGGACGACCAGCCACAAGGTGGTCCGATGACCTCATACAGGTGGCAGGAAGGTGCTGGTTGCATGCTGCTTCCAACCGGCTACTTTGGAAATCCATGGAGGAGGCCTATGTCCAACAGTGGACTTCCTGTGGCTGAGATGATGATGATGACGATGAATCTTAAATTGGCAGGTATGACGGCGTTAACAGTAAAACCCGGAGAGACGCCTTCGGGGGCACCACCCAGTATTGTGTTGAGGTCTATAACGAAGAAAACAAAACATCGCTTATCACTATGGTAAGTTATGATTGCAACTCAGTACCAATTTTTCATGCAAATATCAACAAGCAAACCTTAACATAAAACTATCGTGAGACTCAGACATATTAATAAAACGGATCACTCACGTATTTTTGCGTCGGGAAATGCCCGACATGTTTCGGACCAGTCCGTGGTCCTTAAGAGGAGTGTGAACCCAGCCCCAAAAAGCGCTTCCAATACAAACGGCGATAACGTTTTCCACCCTCTAAACCATAACTTATGGCAATGATTTTTTGGTATGTTGTCATTATGCCTTAGAACTAGGTTCGTATGTTTTGATTTTTTTTATATTCTTCATAGATTTGACAATATTTGCATTTTAGGAGTTTCATACAAAACACAAAAGCGTCAATATTTTTGAAATTATTAAGAATATTTAAAAAATCAAAACATACAAACCTAGTTCTAGGGCATAATGATAACATACAAAAAATTCATGGTTGTAGGTTAAGGTTTAAAGGGTGGAAAACGTTATCGCCGTTTGTATGGAGAGCGCTGGGTTCACACTCGTCTTAATCATGAGCCCCGCGGCGGTGGCGTGACGACGACTGCGTACCGAAACTGCGTACTGGACTGGTCCGAAACATGTCAGGCATTTCCCGACGCAAAAATAAGTGAGTGATCCGTTTTATTAATAAGCAAACCTTACTTTATTTAAGAACTATCCTTGTTTTTACTACAAAGTATTAAGACTAGTTCGCTTCTTATTGGATTGATCCTGCCGCATCGCGTGACGTCATGGCTTCTGATTGGTTACTAGATGCTTTGCTAGATGCTTTTATCGGTCACTAAGGGCAATTCAGGCAGTCTGAACTACATTAAAAACCATGTAGTTATAACGTTATCGGGACTTTTAACGCGATAAAAATATATTGTTGATTTACCTCGACGTTTCGGCCATGTTTCAATGGCCGTGGTCACGAGTAGACTGAAGTGGAGGGTATTACTTCGGTTTAGCCGCGCGAGTTTTACGAACTACCCGCACTTTGTCATGTTTATTTTCCACCGGCATATCACTACACAGACACACAATGCTCACAATGTCCGACGATTTATCCGAAGATATATCTCGACGCTTACACTTGCTGATCACAGGGTTCCATGATGAAGAGATTTATTATCCTAGAATAGTACGTGAAGCGATTGAAATTAAAAAGTACAAAAATTTCAACCGGGAAGACGGATATAAACTCTCTTCATCATGGAATCCTGTGATCAGCAAAATCCGCAAAATTAGGTACTGGATCAAACTGCAATTTTGCAGCTGGATTGCAGTTTGAAAGCAGACCGACTGCATAAAACCTAATGGAACTGTTTGTTTACAGACATATCCAGTTACAACGGAGAAGCATTTAAACGTGCGCAAATGCGTGTCCATTCAAAACGTGCCGGACATTGACAAGTATTTTTCCAGTATTTTGCCGGACATGTCACATTTTTTTTACGATGGTAAGTCTGAACAACATTCTCTATTTTTAACCGACGAAAAGAATACGGAGGAGGTTATTAATGGACTAGTATGTTTTTGTTAGTTTTCTTTACACTGAGAGAAATATGCTTGGGGTGCCATAGGTCTTTACTCCACTTGAGCCAAATCGATGGCGGTCCCTTTCACAAGGTATAGCGTAGAAAAGCGAGCGCTATAGTAATTTACGCTGTCGTCGACTTCAGTGTGTGCTGAGACCCCAATGCTTAAACAAGTTATAAATGACTTCCTTATAAAAAAAGACTAGCGGACGCTCGTGACATCTTTCTCGTGGAATTATTGCAGCTTTCTTATAGTGAAAAAAATACATACAAACAAACAAAGTTTACTTCTTTATCATATTAGTGTAGATTAATAATATAATTCCACTGACAGACTCACAATACCAGAATAATCGCAGGCATGTTGCAGTTTTTTTTATCACTATTGTGCAGTGACTTGTTGAAGATACCTTTTTCCAGGACAAGAAAAAATGCACGGCGAAGACGCGTTCAAATGGCGAAATATATCACAGCACGGCACGACTGTGAGAACCACCGAAGTAGTTAAAGAACTAGTTGTATGGGTCACATACAAGGAAGCCGGGGTCGTTCCGCTTAAGTAACTATGACATCACTATGACTATACCTGGAAATGGGGTCCAAGATCAAAAGTAAGGGTCTACAGATACCAAGATCTGGTGAATGTTATGGTCATATCAGGAGCAACATGTGTGGAGGCGTCATCTAATAAATCCCTTGGACAAGACAGAACAAGGCCCGATCACGTCAGACATCAAGTAATGAGATCTGTAAACCCCGACGTTCGATCTCGGATTTCATTTCTGCCTTTAAATAATAATACACACCTAAGGCTGATGTTGCAAATTGTGTAACTATTCCTATTATCTTAATTCTAGGATTGAAGCCTGGACCCACGACATTAATCACGGCACCCATCTCTTGCACAACTACATAGATATTTTCGAATTCGACACTTCAGACATTGACCCTGAGACTTGGAATATTGGCGCAGGTAATAAAGAAAGAAAGAAACATTTAATACAGAGAAATATATGTTAGTCTTTACAACTCTTTACAACATTTCGTGTTGTGTCCAACAAGCACACAACCACCACTACAATCTCCTACATAGTTATAGTGGATCACCGTGCCACCTAGACACCTAAAGTAATCGAGTAATAAAAAGGTAAAGAAAAGAGCAAGAATTATTCCGCTGGCATTCTGAATGACTAAATAATCAGCAACAGAACCGCTGTTACTGGACATCGATATTCTAAGAGAGGAAGTTGCTACCCTGCTCAAGTCAGCTCTTTCGTGCGACGGGCAACAACTTTGAGCGTGGCTCGCCTTAGCTTAGTTATTGTTTCAATACCATTCATCATTGTCATGAGTCAATCGCAATATTTGCAGGTCTTCAATGTGGAGCGTTTTTACTTTCTTCTACCAAAGAGAATCAAGATATAACTGAAAAGATGATGGATTTATTGTCACCAATTGAAAAGGCAAAACTATTTAATCAAATTGACAAGGAGTTTACCTACTTTAAAGCGATGTATAATATAAGGTACAATACCGAGGAAGAACATAAAAGAAGACGTGAAATATTTGAGGCCAACGTGAGGTGAGCCATGTGTTTAACTTTGTAAGTTATTTAATGAAAAACTGAGTCCATGTTCAATTGTTCAATCTACTTTAATCTACTTAGTAAGATTTTGATATTCCTAGATCTATATGTATAACTTCCAAAGATGACGTATTTGGGTTTCTAGTACCTGCAAAGTAAGATTCAATAGATGCCTCATGGGTAAACATACCCAGTCCTAACTCAGATGACTTGGAGAATATCAAATTCAAAGTATTTATTTCTCAAGATAGGTAGAACAGATATGTTACAAAAAGTTGAGTACCACTATTTTGTGCCATTGCCCATTAGGCATACAAATAGCCACAGTTCAGCATGCAGCATATCTGTCGTGACCTACCCTCTACAATTTTTTCGGCAACATGCATATTTATCTCCATAAAAAGTCAATTTCTTATTTATTTCCTAATTGGACTTATAACTACTGTACTTCCTAAACCAAATGTATGATGCAGGTACATCAACGAACACAATAATGCAGGCCACAGCTTCAAATTAGCAGTGAACCAGTTTGCTGACCGTACCAGGGAGGAATTAGCGACATTGTGTGGTCGACTGCCCTCCTCGGTACCAAGCAAGGGTTAGTTCAAAATGCAACCCTTTCAGGTCTGCAAGGTTGGATATGAAGAAAGTTTGGGCGAGTGTCTCACACAAAATGCATCCTGAAGAAAGGGCTAAAAAAGGATGCTGCGCTTGTCGAGTGCAGTATTTACTCGAAGCTTACTATAATGTAATATGTAGCATTCTGTTTCATGTCAATTAGGTAAATGTGTTTGCAGCGCTGCCGTTCCCATACACTGCGGAAGGGATTGAACAGCTAAGTGAGGAAGTTCCGGTGCAGCTTGACTGGAGAGATTATGGAGCGGTCACGCCTGTCAAAGGTACGCACTGTTAAGCAATACTGTCGTTTAGCTGAAGGACAACTATTATTTAGAGGTATATCAAAGTATCAAGTACAGGTCTCATACTTTTGTCAGAAAAAAGATGTATTTAAAATTTGATATTTTTGACTTATTTCTGGCCATATCCGTATAAATAAAATAGATGCAGCGGTTGGAACAATATTCAAAAAGTACATTATGGATAAATCTGTCTAGGTAGAAGGCCAGCATTTGGCAGTTGAAATCTATATTTTTCAACAGACCAGTTGCAATGCGGGTCGTGTTGGGCCTTCGGTGCGGTCGGGGCAGTGGAGGGCGCGCTCTTCCTAAACAGCGGGAGGGAGAATGTGGTAAGGCTTAGCGAGCAGACGCTCATCGACTGCACTTGGGGGTAAGTGGCATACAATCACTGTTCCATGTTCTTTTCAAGCTCTTAAACATGCATATTTCTTGATCAGTTAATATAATCAACCACTGGCTATGGTAATCTTAAAAGAATATTGCTATGATATTGGATTAACTATCACTTGCGTAAACTATTAGAACTTCTGAGATACTACGATATCAGTACTATAGTTTCACAACAAGAGCTGTACCGCTACTTTTCTCCACGCAGCCGGCTAGAGAAAGCTGCTCCCATTTTTAAGATGTGAACCCATTGCTTTTTTTCCAGTTATGGTAACTACGGATGCGAGGGGGGTTTTGAGGATCAGGCTTACGAATGGATAATGGAGCATGGACTGCCTACTTACGATGCGTACGGAGGATACTTAGCAGTGGTAAATACGACACGTTTCTGATTAATGGCAAAAGTAGCTAGGCACTCAATAAGTTCTTCACTAGTTTTTATTCTCTGGACAATGTACCACGTGAAGATCGTAGTACTACCAGTACTACTACCAGTGTCGATGTTACTACTGACTATTCAGCGTGTAATACTTGTCAGTAAGCCAAAAATACTACCCCACTGCTAGCGCAAAGGTTTTGTCATCCTTCCGCCGCTCTTCACTAATGCGCGCATGGTTCTGTGATTACATATAAAAATCTCTTATTAGGTTTCATATTATTAGTCTGGAGTTCGCACTGTCGCGCAAAAGCCTTCCTTCCTCCTGGTCCTGAACGGTCTCCAACTAGTATATAAGATCCAGGTCATTCCTCTATCTTGATCTGTACCTAACACGTGTCTATGCCCCATGTTATGGCAACCGCTGCGTTACAATTTTAGCCTGTTTCACTGCATTCAATGCAATACTAGGTGGAAGCAGGTGGCTGACCTCTACAGTCCCTTTAAAACCAATAGTTCAGAGCTCCAATTAAAAAAGATTAGATTTTAGATTAGCTGTTTTGGAGCTTTTTAAGTTGTTGTATTTGTAGGCAGTGAAAGTACTTTCTGTTGATTACATGATGCAGCTACAGGGTTGGAAACGCGCGTGTAACACATTTAGCATTACAAACGTAGCTTATAGAGACTAGTGTAACTGTTTACTATCAGGTGACCAGAGTGCTGGTTTTCCACTGATATTGTATGAAAAGAATGCAATCGTACTTACATTCATCTTATTTAATTTCTGTCTAGAACGGCTACTGCCACATCGACAACGTGACCTCCTTTACCAAGATCAAGGGCTATTACCAGGTCACCCCCAATGACGAGAAGGCTTTAAAGGTCAGTAACTGCTGTCAGAAAAAATATAAGGTCCAACATGAGAAATTGACCAAAAAAACTGTGTTACTGCTATGTTACGAGAGAGCGTTTGTTACGGAAGAGTCAACCCAAGCCCTTCTATGTCTATACTTACAACTCGGCTGGTCAACTCTTTTGTGCAGCATGTGATCGCGTCTTTAAAGCGAAGTTAGGTTTCGCGAGCAACGTTAGAGCGCATCATAGACACAAACCAGACTGAACCAAATGTAGGAGTCGCCGTCACCGGATACGGTGTGGAGGACATGATGTGCGGTCCAAAAGTTTCCGGCCTAACAAAGAAAAGAACTACATACATTTACAAAACTTTTTTTATTTTTCGATATAGTCTCCCTCTATTTCAATGCACTTTTCAGATCTCTTTATAAGCATTTCTATTCCCTTATAAAAATAGTCTGAAGATTTGTCCTCAAAATGAGCGTAAACCGCACGGCTCACTTCATCATCCGAGGAAAATCTTCTTCCCCTTAAGTCGGCCTTAAGTTTCGAGAACAAATAATAGTCACTCGGGGCCAGGTCGGGACTATAAGGTGGGTGGCGAATTTCCTCGAAGCCACATTTAGCAATAGCAGCCTTGGCAATTGAGGCAGTGTGAACGGGAGCATTGTCGTGAAGAAGCCGAACACCTCTGCTAAGTTTTCCACGACGCTTCTGCTTGATTGCCTCTCGTAACTGCTGAATAAGGGTGGCGTAGTAGCTGCCATTTACCGTGGTATTCCTTTCTTTTATGTCAATCAATAATATTCCGTGACAATCCCAGAATACCGTAGCCATTATCTTTTTGGTGGATTGCGTTACCTTGGCCTTCCTAGGTGGCTTTTCACCAGCACGACGCCACTCCATCGATTCCCTTTTTGAGAGAGGATCATAGTACAAAACCATGGTTTCGTCTCCCGTAACAATCGACTCCAAAAAGCTCTCTCCGAGTTGTCTATACGCGTCTAAAACTTCTTGAGAGCACGCTTTTCGCTCACTTCGCTGCAAGCTCGAAAGAAGTTTGGGCACCCACCTGGCACTAACTTTATTCATGTGAAGATGTTCGTGAAGAATCCTAAGAACTGAAGTTTTCGAAAGCCCTGTCCTTGTCGCTATTTCTTTAGTCTTAAGTCTTCGATCACTCAGAACTTCTTCTTCCACTAATTTGATGCAGTCCACGGTGAGTGCCTCCACAGGCCGGCCGGAGCGAGGTTCGTCGTCAATGAACTCACGCCCTAAACGAAACTGCTTACTCCATTCTTTAATGGTGGAAAATGACGGAGACGTATCCCCGTACACAGCATCTAACCTTTTTTTTATATCGGTCGGGCTGACCCCTTCCTTTGTCAGGAACTTGATCACGGAACGATATTCCAACTTAAACATTTCGAAAACTTTCAGACTTCCTATTGATCTAGACGCCGTCAAATCTAAACTAGAACACACAGAAACCTCAAAACTATACACGAAAAAGCAGAATAAATGACAATCACAATGACATATTTTTTATTTTATTTTAAAACGCCATATTTCTCCAGCCAGAAACTTTTGGACCAAACCTCGTAGGTATGATACTCCTTTCACTCACTCAAAGGTTAAGTGGAAGAGATCCCTTAAAGGGATAAGTTCGTATTTGTACATCACTGTATTTCTTCTTGTCATTTTTTTTTGTACAATTAAGAATTTTCATACATACATGATGCCGAGAGATCAACCTAATCCTCATCTCTGATTTTAGGAGTTCTAAATTTATTGAGGTTTCCGAGAAAGACGAGTAAAAAACAAACGGACAAAACTTCGCAAATAAACTGGGCTTAGAGTATCGTGTTGAAGAATAGTCTCTAGGCTTTGGAGTTACTCCTTATACTCATAAAATTGTAAGAATAATATTGTTGACAGGTGGCACTCTTGAAGCACGGCCCGCTCTCGGTGGCAATTGACGCTAGCAGCATGGCTTTTAATTTCTACTCGCATGGAGTCGCCTATAGTGACGAATGGTATTGTATAACTTTTGAGAGTCAGAGTATATTTAACTTAAAATTGTAGCTGAACGTTTTGACACTGCGTCTTAAGAGTGTGAACCCAGCCTCAAAAAGCGCTCCTTATATAAACGGCGATGACTTTTTCCACCCTCTAAACATTAAACATTAACCTATGGCAATGATAATATTTAAAATAAAAATAAAAAAAAATCATGGATATAGGTCAAGGTTTAGAGTAGGTGGGAAAAAATATCGCCGTTTGTATGGAGAGCGCTGGTTTCACACTCCTCCTAAGAAAAGTTGGTCGATCCTGGGTCAAAACATCGGATTTTATTAAAAAGTCATTAGAAAATCTTGAACTTTTTCGAGCATATATTTGTGAAACAATCCTACAGTGCATTTAAGATCCTCAATCAAATCTGCCTGCATACGAACGAGGGATACTCTGCACATGTAGGAGCAGCCATGTGCCTATAACATAAAATAACGCGTTTGATTAAATAAATCAGACCACAAATAAAAATAAATATGGCCAGAAACTTGTAGCATTCAAGCAAAGCCTTAAACTGATAAACTGGTTCTAGTAACATAGTTTGATCCCCTAAAATGACGTCTTCCAGTACTTTGGAAATAGTGTCGGTTTAAAAGGAACGTTCAACGTCAACCAAAAACCAATTTAGCCCTGAGATCTTCAAAAGCATAGGGAATAATTAAATGCAACTGTATGTTTCAATGCGATTCTTTAAATACGGGTTTGCGGGTGGTAGGACCTTCCGGCAAGGCCCGTCCGGATCGCTACCAACATCTTTTTCGGTAATCTTGACGCTAAGCAGCAGTGAGGGGAGCAAGACAGCCGGTGTAATTACTGGCATATGAGGCATTCCACGTTAGTCCTCTGGATTGGCAACGCATCACCCAACCCTTTGGCGTTGCAGGTGTCTATGAGCAGTCGTGATCACTTACCATCAGGTGACCCACTTGCTCGTTTGCCTTCCTAAAAAAAGATCATTCTTTTTCAGCTCCAACGATCCTCGTGCCGCCAACCACGCCGTGCTCCTCGTCGGGTATGGCATCCTGGACGGAGAGAGTTACTGGCTTATCAAGAACTCCTGGGGCTCGACTACGTGGGGCAACGCCGGGTACATAATGATGTCAACAAAGAACAACAACTGTGGTGTCATGAACATGGCCCTTTTCGTCACTATTTATTGAAATATATAAACATGTAAGCTGCTTGAACTGAATCTTTTATTTGCGTTCACTTACAATAAACCCTTGGTTTAGTAAATGGTCTTCTTCCCCTTCGGCCTTCACTTTCATGAAGTGATTTTAAACTTTCGCGATTTTCACACATATTTATAACGTTATCGGGACTTTAACGCGACATAATTGTTAATTTTCCTCGACGTAGTCAGTTTACTCGTGACCACGGCCATTGAAACATGGCCGAAACGAGGTAAATTAACAATATACTTTTGTTGCGTTATAGTCCCGATAACGTTTTAAATATCTTATGAAATGAGATTTTCAATAAAATAAAATAAAGAATTAGAACCTTTACATTTTACGCAGTTCACGAGGTGATCAGGTTTTTTTTTCATGATCTGAATGTTGCAAATCGTAGTCCTCGCGTGAAGTACAAGTTACGATTGATTAGCAAATAAAATGATTAAATACATCAGGGCTGTAATGAAGATCGAAGGGTCCATCGGCCCGTGCGACACGTCCGGTCGGCAGATCAGACACCCACCAAAAGTCATCTAGATCGTTGCACCCTTTGCTCGTAATTTACCATCAACCATCACCATCTTGCTCGCTAATCCAGCCGCTAAGCAGAAGTGCTTGCACTGTTGTGTTCCGGTGTGGAGAGCAAGACAGCCGGTGTAATTACTGGCACAAGAGGTATTTCATCATAGCCCTCTGGGTTGGCAACGCATCTGCAATCTCTTTGGTTTTGCGGGTGTCTATAGGCGGTGGTGATCACTTACCATCAGGTAACCCACTTGCTTGTTTTCCTTCCTATTTCATAAAAAAAAAAAAGAATAAATACATCAGGGCTGAAATGAAGTTCGAAGGGTCTATCGGCCCGTGCTACACCTCCAGTCTGCAATCAGACAACCACCAAATTTATCCAGATCGTTGCATCTTGCATCCTTTGCTCGTAATTTACTTGACTTCTCTTTATATCTTAACGACAAGCCTGAGTACACTTAGACACTCGGTCTGTTTGACTCAACAAGTTAAATAGATCTATAAGAGTATAGGTTGAAGTCCTGTTTACAGCTTAGGGGTCCACGACTAGGAATATAGTTCATCGGAACACGTTTGATTCTTTATTGCTTGTGAACAAACTCCAGCGGCTTACAAACGCGCGATGCAGTCGCGCGTTTGTTAACCGTTGGAGATTTTTTTCGCGATACTTAGTCGTGCTAAAGATTTTTTTCACCTTAGGGATCCTATACTGTTTTACATACCTACATCTCCTCCTAGCGTTTGTTGCCATTTCAACATTCGGAATAGTTACGATTTGACCAAGATCGATTGGCCGTCTGAGCTCAGTCATCATCCATCATGACCATCATTATAGGTAAACATTCATTTACGATATTTTCCCTCGCCTTAGGAGGAGGAGCCAAATCTCAAAAAATACTTCCCTTACAAACGGCGATAACGTTTTCCACCCTCTTAACCTTAAACGATGCTAATGTTTCTTATGCTGTTGTTATGCTATGCCTTAGAACGGTTTGCACGTTTTGATTTTTTAAATATTCTTCATAGATTTGACAATATTTACACTTTATGAGCTTCATAAAAACAAAAAATGTCAAACGACACTTTCAGAGAAAATTTAAAGAATTTCTTAAGGCAAGTTTTTATGTACAGTAGGGGAAATATGTATTTTCACGTACCACCTTAGAATCCTATCGCAATGACGCAAAGCGTTAAACGCCAGGCTATGTCATTCAAATGTCATGCGTATGTCCCTTCGACTAGGTTCTATAGTGGTACTACGTGTTTTAATTTCCTTGACTTAACATTACATCCTGATTACACTGTGAAGCCAGAGCAAGTCGCTAGCAATAAAAAATAAAATATTTTTAATATACACATTTTATTATTTCCTGTGCGGTGGGGCCCATATGCACAAGGTGCCCACCTTCACCTGCTGGCCTGGACACTCGTCGTGCAGAAGATTCCTGTCATACTGAAATCAAAATGGCGTCACTTTTACAACAATGGCTGCCGACCTGTCAGTTACCTAAGATGCGTTTCCGCTCTAAAACAAAGTTACACGAGTTCTTGTATCTACGCAACATTGCATTGCGGGTTCGATCGATCGATTGATCCCTTTATTGCTCGGTAAAAGTTAGAGTTAGTTTAACATTAAAATAAGAAGCATATTTGTAAAACAATCCAACTACCATAATAAACGAAACATTAATACTAAAATTGTAACTGAAATATTTCACAAAAAGTAGGTCCCCTTGGCATGGTACCGAAGATACTGGCAGCATTACCTCTCTGTACAGCCAAGCTTATACGCTGTGCGAGGTAGCTGCCAGCTCTTTGGTCGCCTGTGACGTCGACCAGCCTCTTCTTTGAAGATGCCTTGTCCACTAGGACCCTACGTCCAAGGGTCTCAACTCCCAATGGAACAAAGATAAATTCGGAGCCGAGATTCTAATATTTGTTGCTTTCGAGCTTATAAACTTAAATATTTGTCAATGTAGTTTCGGACTTCTAATACCTTTTTCAAGCGCCTGTTTTTTTATCCATCATGAACTTAAAATTGGATCCACCTTAGGTACCTTAGGTAGGTCGAAGTAAGCTCAAGATAGTGATGCTTGGAAAAAGGAGAAGGAAGCTTTTAGCCAGCAGAGGGACAGTACCGGGTAATATTGAATAGAGCTTTGTCTGTGGACAGTGGACACTCTTTAAACTTTTGAGCTATACTCTCATGTTCCAATCAGTCCCCATGTTTCTCTATTCCCTGCCTTCACGAGGTCAAAGAGAAGACATGGAATAGAAAGCATATTGATTACTCCAACGATGAGAGAGAATAGCTTTGAGATTTGGAGAGTCTACAGGTACACCTGTCCACAGATAGTGTCGTTACCTCAAGCTAAAACTCTTACCGTCCAATGGTTCCAAATGGAGTAATGTGGGAAATTAAATGGCACATGTGGTGATTCTTCTTTGGAACCTGTGTCTTCTCCATGTCTCAAGTCGTCGTTTGTTTGCGGTGTTTCTCTTTTCACATATTTCAATTTCTCTAAGATACGATTTATGCTCTTTATAATATCCTGGTTACGTGTCTTACGGGGCGTTTCTGTCTTAAATGGCTGTAAAAGCAACTCATCTAGAGACATTGGTGCTTTTTCTTTAGACTCCACTATTTTACGCTTATGGACTCTGTATTTTGGCGCGAAAACGGTTTTGAATCTTGAATCGTATTCGTATTTTGGTGACTTGTAGTTCGTAGGTACGATTCTTTTAACCCATGCCGCTCTATTCGTAGTGAAAACTTGATCTTTTGTTTCATATTTATCGTCTGTTTTACCATGGTTTCGCGTCTTAAGTTCTATTAACAAAATGGTACAGTTTATGACCTCTACGAAGTATAAAAGTGAAATTAAACATTTTATTTCTATCTTGGGTATCATCTGGATGGAAACCAATAAGAAATGAGAATGATTTAATGCCTTGTACATACTTAATTTTCATGTGAATTCGCGCGTGATATTGAGGCACTTTTTATTACTTTTACTAGACTGGCTTACTGCTCCTGGCTTTCCAAGGATTTACAATCTCAGAGGTAGTCTGAGATGTCTGTCTATTGTAGCAAAGTACCTGATAATAGTCATCCCCAATTATCTAAAAGTTGTTTTGCACTTATAGAATAAACTATCAGAACTCCGATTGCGGAAATAAAATTGAAAATAGAACGAGTTTTTGTAAAAAAAAATTGTATACCTAAGATTTTTTGTTGATTGTACCAAATATTATGTAACAATACTATATAATATGATCCTTTGGTGGAGGTCTTTATGCGTATACGATACTACTCCTACGTCAATACGTAAATACGTTAAGAGGAAACACCAAGGCCTAGAGAATTGAAAAATAGGTATTTGTAAAATCTATTGCTGCCTCCATCTATCAAGCCTCCCCCCGCAGAGCGCAATAGAGACAGCCGCAGCTTGGACTGAAAATACCTATTTAAAGTACACAAAATCAACGATTCGTAGACCCCTGATTCCTACTCCAAAACTTAACCGATTTAACTACTTTTTTCATTAAAAAATAAAGAAAGGCAGTGTTGCTATGTTTTTCTTTTTTTATATAATCTAGTAACATTTGTTTTCTGAATATATGAACGCAGTCGAAAATCTGGCCAATTTTTTAGGTTTTTGAATGTTCATATATCTTTTAATAATTAATTTATGAAAAAAAGGAAAACAGGGACATGCATAATAGTGGCCATCGATTTTTTGGATAAAAAATTATTGCTCTACTGGCATTATCCAGAGAGGAAACAGGGGACGACGTTGGTATGGAAAAACGGCCCTTGTGTTTCCTCTTAAGTTCTGTCCGATCGACGATAGGTTTGCCCTTCGATTATTGGTAAATCACATATTAGTGTTTAAATAAACAGTTATTCGTTTAGCGATCGTAGCCGCCCGTACCTCTTGCGAGGACTACGATTAGCAAAATACATATTTTAAAAAAAGTATGTAATATATGTACCAAATTTAGAAACAACTGACCACTGGAAGTGAATAAAAATTGACTTGCAAGAAATAATCTAAAACATTGCAAGTTACATAAAAGCTAGTAAAAAAATAAGCCCTTTAATCTAAAGTTAGTTGAAAAAAAGTATTGCAGGCGGAGACACAAAGAAAAATCGAGGTCATCTAACAGGAATCGAACCTCCTACTTCAACATTCGTTGCTCCGAGTAATCCTGCCAGACACTACGAATTTTCAATGTGCTCTGTTTTACGATCATTGCTGTCTTGATTTTAAGGGTTTATTTCAGTGTTATGTAAGAGAGACTTTAAGTTATCTCATTCCACTTGGTATAACTTTGTACAGTGAACTCAAGCTGAAGAAGATATGGTATTACTTTTTGTTGAATATTGTAACAACTGATTAAATTCATTAAAGCTTGTAGGTACAATACAAAAACTTGTATACGAATACTTAATTTCCAACACCGAGATCGAAAATTACGTGCAGTCCGCAGGTGCTGGTACATAAAAACCTCACTTTTAAGCTCATTTGGAGTCGAGCTTTCGAGCAGTTTGTGAGCTTAATTAATTGAACTTCTAACAAGTTCCTTCGTTATTACTTTACTAAACAATTGCTTTACCTGTGGACTACTGGGCACTCTAAATCTTAGAGCTACACTCTCTCATCGTTGAAGCAATCGATTTTCTTCTCTTCGCCCTCCTGGAGGCAGATAGCAAAGAAACATGGGAATAGCTCAAACGATGAGAGAGTATAGCTCCAAGATTTAGAAAATGAAAAAGAAAATGAAATGAAAATGAAAAAAAATTTCAAGTAGGCCATATAGGCTCTTTTACATTGTCTGAATCTACAAGCGCTTCGGAAAATGGAAGATTCTGCTGAGAAGAAACGCTGCAAGAAACTCAGCAGTTTATCTTTTTCTTTTCTCTTTTCAAAACAAGATTACAGAGCAATGTTCATAATCATCACAATAGTTCACATAAAGTGTAAAAAAAAGATAACAATAAAAGTGTCCACAGGCAGATGTCCCTACGGATCTAAAGTAAAAATTCATACTATGTGACAACCTTAAAACCTGTGACAACCGGACCCACAGACAGACAGACACATGGCGAAGCTATAAGTCTAATTGTACCTTGTTTACTATGGAACTCTAAAAATCATAACACAGCTCTAAAATTAACCTTGGCTAAGTTTTATTTACTAATAACGACATCATTTTATGGGAAAGTTATCGTCCCCGTGAATTTAATAAAGAATTCAATTTTAACACGCCGAAAAACACGAGAAATAAAAACGGAATATAACTGGGCACATTTACTTTATTTGATACTTTGTGACTTTTGTGATATATTTCACACCTCAGCTGCTTTCGTTTGCTGAATTCACTCAATTGAACTTTTAGATTCCACCGTTCTGTGGACTGAATCTTCTCGACACGCGTTCTCTCGCTACGTAACTCAGTGCGTCTCGTTTTAATCAGTATAGTAGGAGAGAGAAGCACTGAGTTAACGCGTAATGAGAAAATTCGTGCTAGGTACAGTCAAGGAAATTTTAACACTAACCACCGTAGAACCTAGTCGAAGAGACATACGCTTGACTTTTGCATGACATAGCCTGACGTTTAACGCGTCGCGTCATTGCTATAGGGTCCTAAGGTGGTACGTGAATATATTTCCCCTACTGTACACTGCTTTCTCTGGTGAGATTTAATTTATTAAGTTACAGGCTATGTATCTATTTACATATACTATGTCAGAGAAAGTTGAACAAAATCTCCCTTGTAGTAGATATTGGCGCCCGTAACAGCATTTTTTAGCAAACATATATGTATATCTTTCAGCCACTATATGGAACTTTGTCATTAACATTACTTATTTCTAGTAGTGTCTGTAAACAATCAGAAGCAATAATCTTTATATGACAAAGTGTAACGGATTTCTTCTTTTTGTTCTTCTCAGCCCTTCTCAATCCCGTACAGTCAAGGAATTTAATTTCCAACCCACCTAAGGTTCAATAGCATATAGCAAACTGTCACCATAAGAGCTATAGAGCAAGACGTAAGTTTGACATATCGACCTTAATGCATTGCGAATGTCAGACGACATTTCGACGAAATGGGTAGGGAATTAAATTCCTTGACTGCACAAGCAGACCTTTTAGTGAGACTCATTCTCTTTGTTGAGCTCTTTGAGTTCATTTCTAACAGTAATTACTTAAATTTGGTTAACAGGAGAGACCAGAAAACTTCACGTGCATACGCCTATTGACCCTGTTTCATCTAATCCACATTTCATCAATAATATTGGCCAAAGCAGTTTCCCCTTGTCCCTGATTATGTGCTGCGATTATGGGCATATCAAATAAGTCTGCTATACTTATCGTTTTCTTCGATTTATCTCCTTCAATTCTGCTCAGTTTGGAATTCGGATTTATATCTTTAAGATTACACATAGCACACTCTTTGAAAGCATTTTTAAAATACCGAAGAATAGGCTTACAGTCTTTGGAAAGCGCATCATATTTGAATCCTTTTTCACATCGGTGCTTTTTCTTTACTGAGCTATGTATATTGTTTTCTTTTCCTTTTATTGTGTCTATTATTTTTAAAATATTGATTACATCTCTGTTTGTTGTTGAATCTTTTTCATCTTTACTTTGGTCTGAAATTTCTTTGATTGTCGCATGAGGTTGGTTGATTTCCATTAGTATCAGCTCTAAAGGTTTACAGCTGTTATTCACTTCATCGTACTTGTATCCAGTCGGGCAAAGCGCTGTTACATCTATTATAACCCAAGCTAATATCCTCAGGTCCATCTGAAACGTTTGTTTTATTTTAGTTGCCTGCGATATTAAAATTTGAATAATGCAAACAAAAATATTGTAATCTCAGGTTCGTAAAACAGAAGCTGGTGTGAAAGATTGTGAAATATTAAAATGGACGTGCCAGGGTAAACAGCAGTAAAATGTGTTGTTTACATTATTGTGAGCACCTTTGGCCGTCGTGACTCGAGTTATGGAATTCCTTGTGGTCAAGCGTGAGTGGATACGGGGTTATGGTTCCTTATCACTGACCTATCAATAATGGACTTCTAATCAGCGTTTAATGACTGCAACAAAAATCGAACAAAAATTACAATAAATCGACAATCGTTTGCGCTGTCAGTCTGTCCAGTTCCAGTAACAGCACATCTCAATAAGGAATGCATTTTCTCTAAGGAATAACCGGTTAGAACCGGTTATTTTCTATAAGGAATAACCGGCTAGAACCAGTTTTTTTAGACATACAAACCAGTAACTTAGAGATAAAAACACGTAACAGGGCGTGTCTCTCAACTACTACCGCTACCATGAGTTGCTATCGAAAACTCATATTACGTTACTACAGTCGAGGGCGAGTAAACACCCTCCAATTCGTTAGTTAGAAAGAAAGAAGAAAGAAAGAAAATGTTTATTTCAGCAAAGAATAACAAAACAAAGAAAACAGATGAAAAATAACACGGTTGATGCTGAAAAGGACCCCACTCAGCATATGCTGCTGCAAGCAGCAGCGCTGATTTTCAGCGGGGCCCTGAACTTAAAAACTAAAACTAAAAATTAACCTTAAACCTAAATATAATCCTAACGGGTGAGTTAAAGAGTTAACTACAGTCGATGCGGTATTATTCGATGACATTTTGACAAACAGGAAGGCGAACGAGCTAGTGGATCACCTGATGGTAAGTGATCACCACCGCCCATAGACACCTGCAACACCAAGGATATTGGAGATCCGTTGCCAACCCTGAGAGTTAAGATGGAATGCCTCTTGTGCCAGTAATTGCACCGGCTGTCTTGCTCTCCACGCCGGAACACAACAGTGCAAGCACTGCTGTTTAGAGGCAGGATTAGCGAGCAAGATGCTAGTAGCTATCTGGGCGGACCGAAACCACGGACAGTTTCTATCGAAAATTCGTATTACGTTACTACACTCGATAGCGGTTAAATACGCTCCAATTTGTCAGTGAAAGAGTTAACCATAGTCGATACGGTATTGTTCGATGACATGTGTCAAATTTGTGACTCATGGTACCAATGTTCTACGGCAATAGCTACAAAACTTTAGTCACTAGCGCTTAGATTACGATTGGTAATTTACCGTTGGACTCATACTGGCGATTTTTAGTTCTCTAACTGAGCTTTAGCCGCGCTGTACAAAACCCCATACAAATAGTTTACGCCGTCGCTAGCGAGTGCGGTTTCGGCTAGATGAATTGTACTCATGGTAAGGGTACTAATAGACTAAACGAAAGATAAAATGAATAGGAGAAATTTACCTCCCGTTTCCTCCAACTACTGGCCCCTGAAATGAAATATTGAAAGAGGGTATACGTAATACGCACGGAGTTTTACAACTTTTTAACGAGCCAGCTTTGATTGGAAAATCCAATGAATTTAAAATCAAAATGGCCGACGGCAGCCGAAACATTTGCATTTAATCAGATGATAAACTTTTACCTAAATTAAATAATCAACACACTTCTGTATTGTTTATTTTCTGTAAATGGTTTTATTTTTCATCTGGAGGCGCTTTTAATAAATAAATAAACTTTAAAAAACAACAATAAATAGCTATTGGAAATAATTACTTATTTTATTTGAAACACTTTCTTTTTATACAACATAGGAAGGCAAGCAAGTAGGTCACCTGATAGTCAGTGATTACCATTGCCCATAGACACCAGAAACACCAAAGGGATTGCAGATGCGATGCCAACCCAGAGGGCTAAGATGGAATAGGTACATCTTGTGCCACTAATTGCACCGGCTGTTTTGCTCTCCACACCGGCACACAACAATGCAAGCACTGCTGCTTAGCGGCAGGATTAGCGAGCAAGCTGGTGGTAGCGATCCGGACAGACCTTGCAGAAGGTCCTAGCAACCGCACAATACCTACTTATTTAAGAAAGAAAGAAAATATTTAATTCAGCAAAGCATAAGAAACAAAGAATACAGGTACAAAATAAAAAGGTTGATGCTGAAAAAGGCCCCCACTCAGCATATGCTGCTGCAAGCAGCAGCGCCGATTTTCAGTGGGGCCCTGAACTTAAAAACTAAAAAACTTAAAAAATTACCTTAAACCTAAACCCGCCACGCTCACCATGGTCGTATGGTCCTATTTATGCTTTTAATATAAAAAAAACTTTTATCTAAACGTCATAACCTTCAAAATCGGTTCTTAAATCGATCCAAACTTAAATCGAATTTGGTATCTAACGATGCGCGACTACCCCATCCCTATTCTTTTTTCTTTAATGGCGGCCACGAGGCTTGTACCAATGTCAGTGTTAAAATAAAATTGTACAGCTTGAGTCAAAAGAAACCACCCCCCCCACCCCCGTCGGGTTATGATCCCTATTTGCGTCTGTCGACTAATTTTAATGTCAAATAGGCCAAAAAAACTCGCCAAGTGTATGGTTATGATTATAATTTTTCGGCAATCCGGTAAAAAATATCTGTAAAATCTAAATTAACTTAATTCCCGTTTGATCATTCCTAGATAGATTTAACTCGGAGCGACGCAAATTTAATTTCTTACCTGAAGAAGCTTTCAGACCGGCTTAAAGTATCTCCTTTAACCTGATTCTAGGAAGTTTATTTGGAATTATTTTTTACATGTAAAAACAGGCAAGAGTATACTGTAGTAGGGTGTAGGGTTCCGTCGATTACAAAACATAAAATCTATTTTTCAACAAACTGGAAAAAATTACCTTGCAGCGGAGTAGCAAGGTAATTTGTTCCAGTTTGTTGAACCAGTGCCGGGCTCGTGCAAAATAGCTGCGTCTGTGCGACACATATATGTTCGTGCAAAAACCCACCCTCCTCCGCTTCCACACGAAACAACATATATCACACTAAACACTGGTTTGTTGATATGGACCTCCGCAAAGTAACGCCTGAATCTATTAATTATGTATTTTTTAAGTTTTTTCAAGGCTTAGCTACTTTTGTGTTTAAAGTATGTCAATTCAGCAGGTAAAAACGTATAATCGTCTATAATTAAAGAAATAATAATCGTTTTTTTCTACTTTTCGATTTTTTTTGTAGCGGTAATGTGGCGAAACTGGCAAAAAAACGCAAGGCACGGAATGCTGATGTTGCAGGTTCGAGTCCTGCCATTACCCTTATTTTTCTTTGGTGGTCATTCATTATACATATAGCATTTTAAATTTAATTTGAATGTATAAAAAAATGTGATAGTTTTCTTTTTAATTTCCTTATACTGTTGTTGTTGTTGACGTTTATTTAAAATGTTTTTTCTTTGCATTTGTACAAGAAAATTGGAGTGTCCCGTGTCCCTATACAACTTTTTGGGCTTTTTTGTACAGAATCCTTTGTCAGAAGTCCGACTCGCAATTGGCTGTTTTTTTTAAATATGAAAGCTGTTCACAGCCCCCTTAAAAAAGCCCCTATCCCGTGGGAATCTTATATTTATCCGGGATAAGAAGTATTCGCCTACCCGCAGGGGTAACAAATTAATTTGTTGCCGGAAAAAAATTGCTGCATCTATCACTTTTCACTGAAACCGGTTCAGTAATTGAATGGGGAAAACGTGAAACAAAAACCGAGCAAGTGCAACTCGGACTCTCGCACCAAGGGTCTCGTATTGCCACATGATAATATTTGTCTTATATATGAACCATAGAGTTAAGTTTATTAGTAAAATATTTTTTGATGATATTATCTAAAAATGTTGCTATTAAAAAAGATGATTCTATTTTTTACGTGATCTTTTTATAAACCTTTATCGACAAATAAACAGTAATTATTTTAATATTTTGTTAGGTATTTTTTTGTATTATTCAAAAATTGCGCAACATTAAAAAAACTATTTTAGAAGGTGTAAATAAAGCCCTTGGCCTATATTAGCCCTGCTTCAAAAATTTTTGTCACCATTTTTTCATTCGCTTTAAGTTAAGCAATATTTTTATTTGTTTAGTTTTTATTAATATTTAATTAAGTTTTGTTATTACTTTATTGATATTTTATTAAATAAATAAATAAATAATAAATATCTTGGAACAATTTACACCAATTGCCCTAGTCCCAAGCTAAGCAAACCTTGTGTTATGGGTACTAGACAACGGATAAACATATTTATATAGATAAATAGATACTTAAATACAAATAACATCCATGACTCAGGTACAAACATTCGTGTTCGTCACACAAATATTTGCCCATACCAGGATTTGAACCCGGGACCTCTTGCACAGGAAGCAGACACATGTACCACTATGCCATACAGGTCGTATATTAGGTATTATTATAATTACTTTGTTACTTTCGTAGTAAATCTTTAAAACCATCCCGAATTTCAATGGACGGGGGCACGGAACCCTAAACCTGGTTGCAAGGATTCTTGAATAATAATTTCTTTGTCAGAATATTATCCTATCAATTTATCTTCTGGGAGAAGTTAATAGTGCTGTAACTTAACAGGAGTCCACAGACGGCTATTGGTTACCACCAGATTCAAAGTCAAAGTCAAAATATTTTTATTCAGATTAGGCGTAGGGTCAAGGAGGTAACAGTGACTCAGTCGACAACAGTGACTCATTAATGTTTCCAGGTTAGACAAAGCATAAAGTAGGTTTGTCTCTTTTGCACACCATAGCACGTAACCCGCAAACGTGTTTGAACTAGTCGGCCGGCCGGTGCAGTGTCGTTGTGTTGTGTCACAGAGAGAAAACAAATTTCGCTTGGATGAAATTAGATTTTAAGATAAGTTTCTCTGTTTTTTTTTACGTAAAATAATGGCAATTGGTTATGACTATTATATTTGCTGGTTGATAAATATTGTATAATCTTCATTCATACAGTTTTATTATAGAATTGGATTTTAGTTTTATTGTTACAAAACAAAGTTTTCAAAATGGCGTAGTAGTGCACAGTGACTTAATTTTAAAAAGTCACATTGTTAGCATTGTTTGTAAGACAAAGAGTTTGTAGACTGTTAGAATAACTTGTTTTTTTCTTTAATAAATATATAAAACTTGAATTATTTTGACTATTTTTATTACCCCTTTTGATGGGTCACTGTGTACCTTTTGACCTACTGTGGACCCCAGGGTTGGGTCACTGTGGACACCTGGGTGTGCACAGTGGCTCAAAAATCTTTTTTTTGTTTTCTATTATTTATTTTATTTTAAACCTATTTTATGGAATTGTGTTGATGCAGTGTTAAACTATAATAGTTAATGAATAATATGTATAAGTTTCATATCAATCCAGTAAGGATTTATATTTAATTTAGCTTTTCGAAAAACACATGAGTCACTGTTGCCTCCTTAACCCTACAGGAATCTCACCGGTTGACTAAAGCTCACCAAAATAGCCGAATCTCTATGAAAAACGGCCATTTTCATTCAAAAATTGCACTCCAGCCCCTCTAGCACACTAGCGTTTATCGCTGACATAAAGCATTCGTCTCTTTCGCACACGCGTACTGGTTAGAACGGGATAAATGCTTTATGTCATCGATAAAAGCTAGTGTGCTAGCCCCCCAGGAAGCACATATGAATGTCTACCACCGGTTTAGATAAAATCTCGATTAGCCGCATGCCTGTTGCCACCGTCGTGGTATAAAATCAATTTTATAATTAATTATTGCTACAGGGCCAGTCTTAAGCAAAATTACGTAGTTACGGGCTTTGTTGCGTAAATTAGCCATGCTTACGCACTTCCAAATACCAAGCCCTTTACAGTGAAATGCCGAGAATCGGGACTTAATTTTAATTGGCTTGAGGGTATTAATGTAACGCGAAACGGCAAACTTCCCCTAATTGGTATCAACTAATAAATATTACAGATGTTATTGAAAATATTGGCCAAGTCTCTTGATAGGACGAAATAATTCATAGATTCTGTTCTGTGCGCCTAGCACGAATATCCTCAATGCCCGTTAAGAGAGTACAAACAGAGATTTGGCAACGTCGCCTATAGCTGCCAAATATTTAGCTGTTTTCATTGATTTATCAAAATTAATGAGTTAAAATACGGAATATAGCAACGGTATGTACTAGAACTTGTGTTCTTACATTTGTTGGTAAGTAGTAAACCTTATATACTTATACCGAAATGTACACATTTACAAATGGAAAGTTTCCAAATGCTTTTTTTACATTTAATTATAAGTATTTAGTATAACTGTATTAACTATTGCAATGCATTATCAATATTTTAGTACATACCGTTGCTATATTCCGTATTTTAATTCATTAATTTTGAATAATCAATGAAAACATCTGAATATTTGGCAGCTATAGGCGACGTTGCCAAATCTCTGTTTGCACGCTCTTAACTTGCTACGTAACTTAGTGCATCTCTATTAAACTAAATTAAATTTAAAATGCTATTAAATCTATAATGAATGACAACACAAAGAAAAATTAGGGTAATGGCAGGGTTCGAACCTGCAACATCAGCATTCCGTGCCTTGCGTATTCCAGTTTCCGCCACATTACCGCTAACCCTGCTATTACCCTAATTTTTTTGTGTTGTCATTCATTATATAGCATTTTAAATTTAATTTGAATGTAAAAAAAAAACGAAAAAATTTAGAAATAAATATTTTCGATTACAATAATCTATTAAACTAGCCCAGTGAGTGAGAGACGCACTCAGTTACGAAGCGAGTTGACGTGTTTCGAGAAGATTCGTGCTAGGTGCACTGTTCTGAGAGTCTAGTGTAGGTTTTTGCAATAAACGCAACGAACGCGTTATAGTTAACTTCTCAATTACTATGGAACCAAAGACAGCGCCTCTAGCGGCGCGTATTTGCAACAAAATGTTTTCATACAATTTAGAAGTTACCACAATAATTATCTTTATATAATATGTATTAGAAAGTCGCTATTTTTCCCTGTCCGTCCTACATTTTTATAGTCTATCTAGCCGCCGTCACCTTTTTTTTATACAATATAGGAAGGCAAACAAGCAAGTGGGTCACCTGATGGTAAGTGATCACCACCGCCTATAGACACCTGCAACAACAAAGAGAGTGCAGATGCGTTGCCAACCCAGAGGGCTAAGATGGAATACCTCTTGTGCCAGTAATTACACCGGCTGTCTTGCTCTCCACGCCGGAACACAACAGTGCAAGCACTGCTGCTTAGCGGCAGGATTAGCGAGCAAGACGGTGGTAGCGATCCGGACGGACCTTGCACAAGGTCCTACCATCCGCAGGAACAACCTAAACCACGCAACGGAATTTGATGCGGTTTTCACTGTCATTTAGAGATTTTTATATGAAAGGTTTTTATGTGTATTTTATCCCGATTTTACTCGTGAAAAACCGGGGCGGGTTGCTAGTAGTCAATAAATCTATCTATCTATCTATTTCTTTCACGATACCTTTGCTAACGAAGAGCTGAGATTAACTCATTCACCGATTTTACTCGTGAAAAACCGGGGCGGGTTGCTAGTAGTCAATAAATCTATCTATCTATCTATTTCTTTCACGATACCTTTGCTAACGAAGAGCTGAGATTAACTCACGATGAACAACATAACTTTATATAGTCATACCTTTAGTTTCTTGGGAAGGTGAAGTTATCAAAGAAAATATATTATATTCAAGACATACACAACGGAAGCGTAATCAGTAATTAATGCTTCAATAGCTTTTGATAAGGAATTTTAACTCTTCTTTCGCATCGGCTATTTAAACAAGACTATAATTGTTTTAAATAATTGCAATCTTAAATTAAACTTGCTTAGGTTTACTTTTTGTTTTGCCTTTTAATTGTCATTATAAATGAACGAAGCACGACCTATAGTACATTACTATAGAGGCCGGGAAACAAGCAGTTGCCGGACAAGTACCTATTATATACCTTACGCTAAGCGTAAGAGTCAGGCAACTGCTAATTTCCGCGTAAGATTACAAAGAGCTTTTTAGGGTTCCGTACCCAAAGGGTAAAACGGGACCCTATTACTAAGACTCCGCTGTCCGTCCGTCTGTCACCAGGCTGTATCTCAAGAACCGTGATAGTTGGAATTTTCACAGATGATGTATTTCTGTTGCCGCTATAAGAACAAAGACTAAAAAATAGAATAAAATGAATATTTAAGGGGGCTCCCATACAACAAACGTGATATTTTTGCCGTTTTTATAGATAATAGTACGGAACCCTTCGTGCGCGAATCCGACTCGCACTTGGCCGGTTTTTTAAACAATGCGAGAACATAATGAAAGACTAGGTATGTGTAAAAAAATAAAAAATAGATGAACAAATTTCACCTCATTTAAATGTGGCCTCAAATCAATCCTAACCTCTCAAAATCCCATCGCTGTTTAAGAAAAAAGCGTCGAAAGAGCTCCCTTCGTTTACCATATTCACCATTTTTATCGGCGCACGTAACGTAAACGAATACTTGCAAGGTTACGTCCGCGTCCTCCCTTTAGGGATAATTTGGGTAATGGGCGTCGTAAATATCCCGTAAGGGGATGCCAGGATTCCCGCATCTGTCTTTTGTTTTTTTTTGAAAAATCAGTGGCTCTAACATGCCCGGCAAAGTCTAGTTTATTCGAGTTTATCTTTATGTTAACGCCTGACATGTGTGTGAGACAGCGGCGCACGCACACATGCACACGACAATCATAATATCAACGTGATGGCGTATCTCGTCTTCATTCGCCATTAGAACGTCGCAGGACGCACCCGTCTTTTTTTATAAGCAATTTTGTAAATTAATTTTCAGCTATTACACCATTAACTAAACATCTCGAAGAGGCTGGTCGACGTCACAGGCGACCAAGAGCTGGCAGCGTATAAGCTTAACTATACAGAGAGGCTATGCTGCCAGTATCTTCGGTACCATGCTAAGGGGGCCTTCTTATTTGATATATTTTCAAATTAAATTTAAAATGCTATATAATGAATGACAACACAAAGAAAAATTAGGGTAATGGCAGGGTCCAAAAAAAAATCGAAAAATCGAAAATCGAAAAAAATTTAAAATAAATAATTTCGATTACAATAATTTGATATATTTTGATTATAAATTTGGTATTAATGTTTAATATTTTGTTTTTATGTAGTTTTTTTTCACTTAATTTTATGAAAAAAAAATTAGATAAAGGTGAAAAAATATTTAAGCTGTATAGTTATAACGAGTTCCTATTTCTCCACCCCTCCGAACCACGAAGAGTAGCAGTCCCGGAGTTCGACACTCTATGTGCGTCCCTTTCTTATGACACTGGTTTGACAGAGACGTAGTGGGCTTAACATGGCCGGCCAAGTTTAGATTATCCTCCCAGTGTCTTAAAAATCAAATTAAATCATTTATTTCAGGATCTGGTCCCATAATACTTATGTTAGTTTTTATTGCTTCCGAAACTCTGTTTGTCGGCATTCATTTGAATTAAACTTACTTTGCATGTCAAAAAGCACATAGGCTATTGAACATAGGCCTCCTCCATGGATTTCCAAAGTGACCGGTTGGAAGCGGCATGTAACCAGCGCCTTCCTGCCACCTTTATGAGGTCATCGGACCATCTTGTGGCTGGTCGTCCTATACGCTGCGTTTTCCAATACTCGTCAATTTATTTATCTATATGCTGTTTACTATAACAATTTGGATATTCTCCAATACCTGTGCCTTCAGCAGTTAGTTAGGAGGGTAACAGAGTGGAAACCGAATGGAGCGGAAACTAACCCACAATAAACTTCGCGGTACCCTAGATATTACAAGTTGTGGGCTGTTTATGTCATAACTAACACCCGGCCGTATCGCGTGAACTGAACTCGTATAATATAGGGTATTGCAAAATAAATAAAAAAAAAAAACCAAATAGGATTGCTTATTGATTATTGATTGATATTGAAAGAAGAAGGAAGAAAGAAAGAAAAAACATTCACCTCTTTAAAACTTTCAAGACAATACACACTCACAAATACAACACGAGCAGAGAACAAACACTACATTGTGTCGAAAAGAATTGAAAACTGAACTGAAAATCGAGCACTGAGCATACTGCCTCGGTAAACCGAGACGCTGATTTTCAGTGGGACCCTTAAGATTCTTAATATTAAACTAAAAACCAGTGAAGGTACAGTCAAGGAATTAAATTTCCAACCCACCTAAGGTTCAATAGCATATAGCAAACTGTCACCATAAGAGCTATAGAGCAAGACGTTAGTTTGACATATCGACCTTAATGCATTGCGAATGTCAGACGACATTTCAATGAAATGGGTAGGGAATTAAGTTCCTTGACTCAGTGACGACATGAACTAAAGTGCGACTTAACAAATCTACGACAACAGCAATAATATACAATTAGAACAGCAAATTATAACACTTATTTTTTTTTATTAAATAAGAAGGAAAACAAGCAAGTGGGTCACCTGATGGTAAGTGATCACCACCGCCTATAGACACCCACAACACCAAGAAGATTGCAGATGCGTTGCCAACCCAGAGGGCTAAGATGGAATACCTCTTGTGCCAGTAATTGCACCGGCTGTCTTGCTCTCCACGCCGGAACACAACAATGCAATCACTCCTGCTTATGGTGGTAGCGATCCGGACGGACCTTGCACAAGGTCCTACCACCCGCACACTGATATATTGTTATAATATGAATAACACTCAGTTTTGTACGGCAGCACTTAGCAGTTTATCAGTTTTAATTCTACTAAACCGCACCAGCCAGGCTAAAAGTTTAATATGGTTGGCAGTGTTTCATTATTTTCATTAATCATTTTATAGTTTAAAAGATCGTTACTTAACGTTAAAAAATTATTATTAAATACATGGACTGCTAAAAACATAACCCTTTTTTTTTGGCTTTACCGTAGTCGGGTAAAAAAGACACTAAACTAATGAGAACTTAACTATGGGACTCTAAGAAAACCGTACGATTATTCAAGTGGAATAGTTTATAGCGTCTTAATGCCTTACCTTTCAGTAGCTCTATTATGACGATCCAGGTTTATCTGATCCCTCACTGCGTCTCTGTCAAACCAGTGTCATAAGAAACGGACGCACATAGAGACAAACAGTTTGTAATCGGCTGTTTTGCTCTCCACACCGGAACACAACAGTGCAAGCACTGTGGCTTAGCGGCAGGATCAGCGAGCAAGGTCCTGCAAGAAAAAGTTTCTTAGCGGCCCTAACATGACCGGCTAACTAACTTTTTCTAGCCGGATCTTGCTCGCTGATCCTGCCGCTAAGCCGCAGTGCTTGCACTGTTGTGTTCCGGTGTGGAGAGCAAGACAGCCGGTGACATTACTGGCACAAGAGGTATTCCATCTTAGCCCTCTGGGTTGGCAACGCATCTACAATTCCTTTGGTATTGCGGGTGTCTATGTGCGGTGGTGATCACTTTCCATCAGTTGACCCGATTGCTTTTTGGCCTTCTCGTGTTGTATAAAAACTAGGCTGAGAAAATTAGGCAACCTGTCTTAGCTCCCTTTAATTACATAACAACGTTGATAATAAATCAGCAGGTCTAATTCACGGTTCATTAAAGTAAATTATTTCTTAATTAACCTGGCATACTTAATTACTTTAAGTTTCTTAAGTACAAAGCAGGCAATTTAAGATAAGCTCTTGTTAAGTAAAGGATTCGTTAAGGTATTTGTGTCATTGAATACGAGTTTGTCAGCAATTTTGTCAGAGTAGTGTTATAACTTGGCAACTTGGTTGGTTTACGTAAAGAAATCAATATGGCCAAGCTTTAAAGTGTTTAAAGTCAAATTCAGAATTCAATAATTTCTTATGTTTTTGCGACTTTGATGTAAAACAATTGGAACGGTTTATAAATAAAAATAAATAAATATCGCGTGTATTGTAACGAATTTAAATCCCGAAGTTTCGAACCCTTTTCACGTCTCATGTTCACAGAGAGAGACTGACAAAAACAGTCAAAAAAAACAACTAGCAAATTTTGAAAAAAAAAACTAAACATGAAATCGTTTCAAATAACGCAATGAGACATATTCTAGAGAAGAATACGCTACGAGATACTCAACAATAAACCCTTTTTCAAAACAAGAGACCGAAAGGGTTCGAAACGTTTGGAATTAGATCCGTTACAATACATTGTTTTAAACCATTCTAATCGTTTTATTTCAAAGTCAAAATATCTTAAAATCAAAAACGAAGCAGAGCAAAGCAAAACGCAACATGACAGAGAAAGAAAGAGTCCGTGATGAACATTGTTTTTATATATTGCAAGAAATAAATGAACATGAATCTGAATATTTATTGTGTATACCTAAAGTTGTGCAGTACACGTGTAAGGCTGCAGGCAAGTGAGTGTGAGGGTTCCGTTGAGAAAGCACACGCAATGGAAACTTGCTTTACCCTCTCTAGCAAGGTTTTTTTTTATGAAATAGGAAGGCAAACAAGCAAGTGGATCACCTGATGGTAAGTGATCACCACCGCCTATAGACACCCGCAACACCAAGAAGATTGCAGATACGATGCCAACCCAGAGGGCTAAGATGGAATACCTCTTGTGCCAGTAATTGCACCGGCCGTCTTGCTCTCCACGCTGGAACACAACAGTGCAAGCACTGCTGCTTAGCGGCAGGATTAGCGTGCAAGATGGTGGTACCGATCCGGATGGACCTTGCACGGTGTCCTACCACCCGCATCAGAAAGGTCTCAGAAATTTCCGAAAACTTCATTACATTTTGAGAATGTTTTACAATTTGTTCATTGGTATTGAGAACATGACGCTTGCAAAGGGCTCAACCTACGTCGACAAATAAATTCGAGATGTATTTATACAGTCGATCTACCATCTCCAACTACACTAAAGTTATTCTTTAGCAGAAATTGGACTTTTTGAAAAAAGGTACATTCAAAACCTCATATTAATAAAACGCCCCCGCGGTGGGCTCATGATTAAGGACCACGGACTGGTCCGAAACATGTCGGGCATTTCTCGACTTAAAAATACGTCAGTGATCCGTTTTATTAATATGTCCGAGTCTTACGGTAATTTTATGTTAAAAATTCAAAACCTCAAAAGGGAACTCTAAAGAACTTCCTTAAACTACATATCCATACATTACATACATACATTAAGGAATTTAATTTTTATAGCTCTTTCGGTTGACATTCCAAATATTTATATGGAAGTAAATAAAAAAGTTATGACTTTTTTACATTCTAAACGGCGTCAAACCAAAATAGCTGTGGTTTTATGATTTTGTAGGAACTTACATCGGTAATCATAAAATCCACAAAAAATGGAATATAGGTAGTAACAGAGAATATAGAAGAAAGTTAGAGGTTTGAAGATACCGCTGCTTCTGTTGATTTATTAATCTTATTATACACTAGCGGACGCGCGCGACTTTCTTCACGTAAAATTAGTAGCCTATGTCCGTCAGGAATAGTGTAGCTTTCTATCTGTGAAAGATTTTTTTAAATCGGTTCAGTAGCTCCAGTGATTCCCCCTACATACAAACAAAGAAATAAAGATTACCTCTTTATTATATTAGTCTAGACTAGACTAGATAGTGTAGATGTAGATTATTATATTAGTGTAGATTATGAGGTCCAATTAACTCAACATTTTGCAGTTTTGGAATGTTTTCGTTTGTGTGTCGTAAGGAGGAGAAGTGAGAGAAAATTCTCAAAAAGATTCGAATGTTATTGAATTTTTAAGACACATTGAAAATGCATTTTTTTTTAATTTCGCTGGCCACACAGCAGTCTAGAATTGAATAGAAAACAATGCGCTTCGAGTTCTTTTTAGGTTTATATTATATTGTATTCCTTTTTTTTCTTTTTTGTGTTTAATAAAGAAAATGAGACGGTCAACTTTTTTGGTTCACGCGCAGTAAATTAACTTTTTGGTGTTAATAGCATGAACACACCAGTGACTCAAAATGACTAATACTTGTATCAACCTTGTGCAAAGTCCATTGGGATCGTTACAACCATCTTGCTCGCTAATCTTGCAGCTAAACAGCAGTGCTAGCACTATTGTGTTCCGGCGTAGAAAGCAAAACAGCCGATGCAAGAGGCATTCCATCTAAGTTCTCTGGGTTGCCAACGAATCTGCAGTCTCCTTGGTGTTACAGGTGTCTAGTGCAGTCGTGGTTACTTAACTCATTTGTTCGTTTTCCTTCCTAATTAAAAAAAATAAAAACTGTTTTTTATAGGTACGGAACCCATCTCTCACGCTTGTCAGCGGGCTTAACGAATCGTTCCCATAACTTTAAGTTAACATTTATCATATAAATACAGTAGGTACTCAGAATGTACTCTTCGTCCTTCTGCTATGTTGCGTTTTGCCGTGCTTTGTCTCGCCGGGCTTACTGCTGCCACCGCGCGCTCCGTCGAAGAAGGTAAGAAGAATAGAATAGAATATGAAAACTTTTTCCACAGCTTAGTAAACATACTAACTTGAGAGAACTTGAAGATGTGGCTCACACCGTGTCCTTAAGTAAATTTCCTTTTACTTCTTTAACTTCTGTGTATTTATTTATATATACGTAAGTATATGTATTATATTTAGTATATAGATATTGATATATTGTATTTTATTTTATTATTTGTTACTAGTTTATGTATTGTATTTATTAGCATGTTGTTTGGTAATTTTTCATTGTTGTTGCTATCTTGCTCTTTGTCTGTCCCTGCTATGATACTCCTTTCACCCACTCAAAGGTTAACTGGAAGAGATCCCTTAAAGGGATAAGTTCGCCTTTGTACATCACTATATTTCTTCTTGTCATTTATGTTATTTTGTACAATAAAGAATTTACGTACATACATACATTCACAAGTAACTTAAAGTTAACTTAACTTTTGGCTGCTTTTTGGCAATGCAGATGTGGGCTGTACAAATGTACGTAAATTATTGTATGTAATTATTTGTATGTATTTAGTTATATGTATGTTTATATCTTTTTATTTTATTTATTTATTATTATCAATGTAAACTCTTATGTACGTTTATTGTGAGTGTGTTTGGTTCTTTTTAATTTGCACTGCCCGTTGTACTTTGGCAATTTCTCACCGTATCTCTTTCCAAAGGTTGTCTGGAAGAGATCGCTGCTTAGCGATAAGACCACCTATTGTATGCCAGATAAAATTTCCCTGTTTGTGTTTCTTTATTTTTGTTTACTTGTGTGAATCAATAAAGAGTATTTGTTAATTAATGGATTCAGGCGTTACTTTGCGGAGGTCCATATCAACAAACCGGAACAAATTATCTTGCTACTCCGCAAAACCCATATTTGTTGTTGTTGTTGTTAACATTAAGTGCTTATAAGCATAAAAAGCGTGGAAACGGAGTCCACTCAGAATTTTCAAGTCACCGAGGGTGACACGACGCTGATTTTACGTTGATCCGTGTTAAATAAATAATTTTTTGCGGGTGGTAGGATCTTGTGCAAGGTCCGTCCGGATCGCTACCACCATCTTGCTCGCTAATCCTGCCGCTAAGCAGCAATGCTTGCGCTGTTGTGTTCCGGCGTCGAGAGCAAAACAGCCGGTGTAATTACTGGCATAAGAGGTATTCCATCTTAGCCCTCTGGGTTGGCAGCTCATCTGCAATCTTCTTGGTGTCGCGGGTATTTATGGCGGTGGTGATCACTTACCATCAGGTGACCCACTTGCTTGTTTGCCTGACTATTTTAAAAATAAAAAATTCAAGTTATCTATCGAATCTACACTAATATACAAGAGGAAGACTTCGTTTTTTGTTTGTATGTTTTGTAGCTCGGGAGCCCATAGCGAAAGGAGGTTAAGTTGCTTAATCCGGGGCTAAGCAAGTCAATTGGTGTAATTTGTTTTGTGCAAGGAAGAGGCTTAAGAGGTGTGTGAACCCAGCCCCAAAAAGCGCTCCCCATACAAACGGCGATAACGTTCCACCCTCTAAACCTTTACCTAGGGCAATGATTTCTTGATATGTTGTCATTGTGCCTTAGAACTAGGTTTGTATGTTTTGATTTTTTTAAATATTCTGCATAGATTTGACAATATTCGCAGTTTAGAAGTTTCATACAAAACAAAAAAGCGTCAATATTTTTGAAACTATTAAAAATATTTAAAAAATCAAAGCATACAAACCTAGTTCTAGGGTTTAATGACCACGTACAAAAAAAATCATGGCCATTGGTTAAGGTTTAGAGGGTGGAAAACGTTATCGACGTTTGTATGGGGAGCGCTGGGTTCACACTCCTCTTAAGTACGCAGCCTTGGAGCCGCTGTATTGCTTTGTGCCTGTAGCGGTGGAGACCTTGGGCAGTTGGGGCGCAGAGGCAAAGAGTTTTGTGGGAGACATTGGACGTAGGCTCAGGGAGGCAACCGGTGACTCCCGCTCCGGTTCGTTCTTGGTGCAAAGGCTGGCCATTGCCATTCAGCGCGGTAATGCTGCGAGTGTGATCACCTTTGGATCGGGAACGGTCAGGGCCGGGTTATTTTAGTTTAGTTGACTTTTATCTATGTAATGATTGTTGAGTGTTTTTATGATTAAAAAAAGAATGACCTCATTTGTTCACACATGTTTATTTGTATGTTTTTCAGAGACTCCCCCAAAATGGGGACCTGTGTTTTCAGTGAAAGGTATTTTCAGTTTACCTCTTGAAGATGTGCAGGAATCGTTTGAAGGCTGGTAAGTTTGAAACTAAATAGTTAAACAATATATATATAGATACAGATATTATTATCTGTATTTAATAGTTTTATTTCAATAAAACGTTATTTAATTTATTTCTTCCTCAATTTTACACAAAGTATTTTTCCATTTATTTATTTTTCCGAAAAATTAAACGAAAAATTTCCTATTTTGAAAAACTTCGGAAAACCCATCACTAGATGAGGTCCGTGCATTTTTTTTAATTCATCTGTGGTGTTGCCAGGTTCGACGTTGAGAACAAAAAATCGCGCGTCAGCTACAACGGAGATGCGGTAACCGTCTATGTGCTACCGAAGTCGAACAGTACGCCTGCAGCCACTCTCCGCAAGGTGAGATAAAGAAAAAAAAACCTAGTAAATTATGGAACTCTATTACTAAAATAGCACATAAATTTTTAAATTTTGTAACCGAAATTTCTTTCGATTTTCATTTTAAACGTTTTAACATTCAAATTATTAAATTAAAATTGTAAAGACAACACAAAGAAAAACTAGGGCAATGGCAGGACTTGAACCTGCAACACCAGCATTCCATGCCTTGCGTTTGCCAGTTTCGACACACTGCCGCTGCCATGCCCTGCGAATTTTTCAATGTGCTTCGTCTTACGGTCATTTCATTATTGATTTTAAGGGTACAACTACCCTCGGTGTCATCTTTATTTATTTTTTTATTTATTTTTTATATTCAACTGGGTACCTTTACAGCTACCGCCAGCTGACGAGAGATGGCGCCGTTTTTGTTAATAACAAAAACGGCGCCATTGCCCTAATTTTTCTTTGTGTTGTCATTACAATTTTAATTCAAATAAATTCTTGTTTAAGAGGATTGTGAACCCAGCCCCAAAAAGGTCTCCCCATACAAGCGGCGATAACGTTTTCCACGCTCTAAACCTTAACCTATGGCAATGATTTTTCGGTACGTTGTCATTATGCCTTAGAACTAGGTGTGTAGGTTTTTATTTTTTTATATTTTTCATAGATTTGACAATTATTTTCATTTAAGTTGTTTCATACAAAACAGAAAAGCGTCAATGTTTTTGAAACTATTAAGAATATTAAAAAAATTGAAACATACAAACCTAGTTGTAGGGCATAGTAATGCTGATGACATACAAAAAAATGATGGCTATAGGTTTAGGTTTAGAGGGTGGAAAACTGACAGTCCTGATAATAATTAAATACGAAACAGCGAAAAAACATTTTCTTTCAGAGCCAATTACGAATACAAAATTACAAAAACGAACAAATGTATTTTCATTTTTCCGAACCAGTGGTAAATTGTATGACTTTCATAAGCATGGTGGTTTTTTTATGAAGTAGGAAGGCAAACAAGCTAGTGGGTCACCTGATGGTAAGTGATCATCACTGCCTATAGACACCCGAAATACCAAAGAGATTGCAGATTTGTTGCCAACCCAGAGGGCTAAGATGAAACACCTCTTGTGCCAGTAATTACACCGGCTGTCTTGCTCTCCACGCCGGAACACAACAGTGCAAGCACTGCTGCTTAGCGGCAGGATTAGCGAGGAAGATGGTGGTAGCGATCCGGACGGACCTTGCAAAGGTCCTACCTTCCACAAAATATACCCGTTTGTATACCGAACGCTTTTTGAGATTCTGTACACTTCTAACGGCTGGACGGATTTAGATGAAATTGGGCTGACAGATAAATCACATCCTGGGTTCAAACATAGGATACTTTTTCCGTAAAATGCGGGTAAACCGCGGGTATCAGCTTGCACCAAGTAACTGTTCAACCATCTCTACCTTCAGGACTACCATCAAACTACAGAATATGAAATCAATGAACTGGCTTGTCTCGTATTTTACCCTGACGAAAACGATGACGACCCGTTCAAAGTCGCGCTGCCAGACATGACTCACTTCACATTTATGGGTAAGAAAAGATTAAACCCCCTTATTAATAAAACATTAACAATCTTTTTAAACTAACAAATTTTTTGTCCCTTTCATTGGAGGGCTAACGTCGCAATGACAGATAAAGACATACTTTTACGAAGCGTTTATGAAAGAGGGGTAAGAGGTGTGGACCCAGCGCGCTCCACACAAACGGCGATTACGTTTTCCACCCTCTAAACCTTAACACGTTCACGTGCGCAGTCGATTTTATAGAATACCGTTGTTACGCACAGTATTTCCCCATACAAAATACAACGACGTCTATAGACTTTGTGATACAACGTAGGTAAAAATAACGCGAAATCTGACACGAACGTTTCTTAACGTCAACTGGCGGAACAGCAGCGACGTCATAGGACGTTGTTAGTATTAATACAGGTCCTTGCATGTATATGCACTCTAGTCATCTTTAGTGAGGGTAAAGTTGGATATAGCGTGGCACTAGTGGTTCCAATTTCTGACATAATGTAGCACGATGACGTAGCTAACAGAATTTAGTACGGGCGCTCGGCGTTCAGTCACGTTGTATGAGATTTTTTTTTTTCGACGGCTATTTACGTTCTGTTGCGCCACATATACCATTTTTTTACGTCTTATCACGTAGCGCACATGAACGTGTTAACCTATATCCATGTTTTCGTATGTTGTCAGTATGCCCTAGGACTAGGTTTCTATGTTTGATTTTTTTTATATTTTTAAATAATTTCAAAAATATTGACGCTTTTTTGTTTGTATGAAACTCCTAAAATTCAAATATTGTCAAATCTATAAAGAATATCCCACCAAAACCATTCTGTAAAAAACTAGCCAAGTCTCGATGGAGCTGCTTGTTTATCTCTAAAAAGTAATGAAATCTAGACAAAGTCGTGCCAAGTCTAAGGTTCCTTACTGCGATTTCTTTATGATTATAGTTAATGTTATGTGACTTGGCCGTTGAAGGGTACGCAAGGGTACAAAACCAGGTGCTCCATGACACCATTGCACCAATCTGTCGCCAGAACCGCTACCCATTGACGACAGAAAATTGCCACTTGGAAAACGTTGATTCAATAACCAGTCAATTGTAGGCTTGATAAAGCTGCACCTGGTTTTATACCCTTGTGTACCCTTCAACGGCCAAGTCACACAACATTAACTATAATCATAAAGAAATCGCAGTAAGGAACCTTAGACTTGGCACGACTTTGTCTAGATTTCATTACTTTTTAGAGATAAACAAGCAGCTCCATCGAGACTTGGCTAGTTTTTTACAGAATGGTTTTGGTGGGATTTCACTTCTTTTTGTCGAAACGTGGGCATTCGCCCAGCAGTGGGACGCTATAGGCTAGATTAAATTAGACGATGTGTCCCACTACGCTGGATTTTTGAAATGACAGTCGATTTTTTTTAAGTACCAATAGCAGAAGGGGGCATTACCATATCTCTAATACAGCTGAGACCAGCTGCCCTCAGCTGAACCCTTTCTTCATCAGATACTTCAGACCTTCGATTTTTGACATCTAATGAAGCGGCCCACCAAGTTGAATATTTTTTTTAAAGGCGGTATGTCGATCTCTAATAGTTTGGTTGGGCTCTTGTGTTTTCTAATCAGGGTCGCCAGGTACTCCAGATCTTCGATTATTCTAGTTTTTTTAGTTTTCCCTTTATGTGGCCATTAAACCCTAACTCTGTACCAAATTTCAGCTCTCTGAGTTTATGGGAGGTACTAGTTCTATTCTGATGATCATGAGTGAGTGAGTGAGTGAGTGTCATAAATGCGAAACTTTGCATTCGCTTAACTTCGAAACTAAATGACCTACAGACTTGAAATTTTGGATTTTAAGTATGTGATTATAGTTTACTGGATAACGAAAATTTCTGCGTTCTGGTCTTACCCAGAGGTTCTCAAATAGGGACCTGAAAATGCGGCGAAATGGTTCCTGTAAAGGATGGTACGGCAGTGTTTGCTTCGCGCTCGACTTGGCGGAGGCACTGCCGTGCCCCCCGATAAAAAAATCAAAACATACAAACCTAGTTCTAAGCCATTCTATATGAGCCCATCATTGTTGTATGCCATAGGTTAATGTTAAGAGGGTGGAAAACGTTACCGCCGTTTGTATGGCCAATGCTTTTTGGGGCTGGGTTCACACGCCTCTTAAATGATATATGGGTCTTGGCTACGAATATGACTTCGTTCCATTCGGCGTCGAGACCCTCGGTTCGTGGACTCCTAGCGCTTCGAGCCTGTTCAAACAGTTGTCAAGAATTCTTGTCGACATCACGGGTGACCGGAGAGCTTTTAGCTTTCTCGGCCAAAGACCCCTCTTATTCATAGACGCTTCGTAAACGTTTGTTAGTTAACATGTTTTATGACTTTATCTGTCATTGCGACCTTTGCCTTAAAATGAAAGGAACAAAACATTTGTTAGCTTAAAAAGATTGTTATTTTTTAAAAATAAGGGGTTAAGCATAGTTATTCCAAGAGAAAATGCTTCCTGTCTCTTCGGTGCCATGGCAAAGAGGTAGGGAACTATGGTTTTTATGATATTTTTTAGTTTTAGATAAGTATGTCTTATCTTAGCTTTAGGATACGAATAGTTTAAGTGTAATTTTTATTTTGGTATTAAGCTGAAATTACACGTTTTTACCATATTGTAAAATGATTTGTAATGTCAACACAAAGAAAAATCTTAAGCATCTGGCAGGAATTCACCTTGCAGCTTTGGCAATTCGCGATGCGCGCTAACCAATTACGCTATGATCCCACTGCCTGATTTTGGAATTTCGAATTACTAATTTTAAATAATGATGCACTTCATGCTTTAACCGACTTTTACAAATTTAATGTACCTACCTACAATTGGTAAAAAAAATCAGCAGCTTGCCTTTCCAAAGACACAGATTTATAGTGCCTTAAGAAACAGTATTTTACTACCCGAAAACTATTTGAATTTATAAAAAATCATACCATATAGCCGCAATAAATTAAAAAAAAACTGCGAAAATTTCGAAATTGATGGTTGTCTGGTTGAGAATGCCTGATGGCATTAAGTCCGCCATTTATACATTATAGTTTGTATTGTGCATGAAAGTTTGAATAAATAAATAAATTCCCACCTTGAGGAAGCGATTCAACGTAATGCTGGCTACGGTTTCAGAGGTTTCAAACGTCAGCTATCCGTTAGTTTTGCTTTTTCTCTGACTTTCAGGCACTGAAAATATAACTACACTCAACCTCAAAGTTTCGAAGTGGCAGAGGTTGATAAGTAGATGTATCTGGAGGTATGAGTTCACCATGTGGATCACGTACAAAGAGGGACCCGAAGGAAGCAAACAGCCCATGCCAATAAAGTAAGTCATCATTTTCCTAGTGCTTCTTTCCCGGCTCTTTTTTTTCGCGCGACAAGCTTTTATAATCTTATAAATTATATGTAACGAGGTTATACGTTGATAGTGAACATTTTTAAGGAAAAAATTATTTTCTTCTTTTTAGTGTTTAAATAAAAATAAAAAAAAGTTTTTTGTGTCTGTGCTGGTACGCTCTGGTGTAGTAGGGAAATCTTTACTAGCTTAGCCCTCGGCGATTGTTCCAGATATGAGGTCAATGTTTACACCATCCCCTTCGGAACTCACACGACAAGGAACGTTTATGAATTTAGTGACTACCGTACTGAAGACATCGACATGGGCGCCTTTGAGGTCAAGAACAGTAAGGGATTATTTTATTATTAGCCTGTGCTGTCCCACTGCTGGGCCAAAGCCTTCCTCCCCTTCTTCCACGTATCCCTGTCCTGAATCTTCTTCAGCCAATCGGGTGAAAAAGCATCCAATTCTTCTCACTATCTCTTTTTGGGTCTGTCGCGATGCCAGGTTCGGTTTTGGGGGTGCAATTTAATAGTATATTTTTGTATGCAGCGTAGTAATTCAAAACAAATGTATTAATTGATTAATGAAAGCATAACCAGCATGTTAGGAGCATTGGAAAAAGCAGAAAATATTGTATTTATCACTTGTCTCTAACAATGAGCTCTGACCATTTGCGGTGGTACTCTTTTCACCTTAAACCCTTTCAGATCTAAAGGGCATGATACATTTGATCGTTCTTACCCCTCTTTCACATCAAAATCTTCTTGGAACCCGCCTAAGTATCACCATCAACTAGTATTGGTTTTTCCACCGCCATTTTTAATAAATCGTCAGACCTTAAGGCCCTATCACAACCAAGAACTACAGCGCCAATTATGTCCAAGAAACTCTTCGGTCGTCTTTGATAACGAAGGTTTCTTTCTATCCTTTTCGCTCCCGAGGAACACATTTTATTTTATATGTTTATCTCTAGTCCCTTTCTTATGACACTAGTTTAACAGAGACCCAGGAAAGGATAAGTTAAACCTGCCCCCTATACCACAAACATTACAAGTGCTACAATGTGACATAATTGTAAAGATCTTCATACAAAAATGTGACAAATATGTTAAATTGTAATATTGCCAAGTTTTGAGGTACAGGCCCTAAACTGTTGAGCATACACTGATCTGACAACCGAGAGAATATTCTAGAGTTATGACTTCCCTCGTTTTGGCTTGTAAGGCTGCTTTTCCACCAGAGATGTGCGAGGATGTGTAGCAAGGGATGTGTTTGTAAGAACCAATAGAATCGCTTCATTTACCTCGCCTCGGTCAGCACAGCTCTGGTGGAAACGGCTCATTGGTTCTTTACAAACACATCCCTCGCTAAGCATCCACGCACATCTCTGGTGGAAACGCAGCCTAAGAATAATTACATGTGTGTAATCCTAATAACTAGTTAAAAAGCGACACACGTATTGTGGTATATTTTTAACCGACTTCAAGAAAAAGGGGAGTTGGTGCCAGCCAAACAACACCAACGACTTCAGAACGTAAACCAAGTTTATTGTAGGAATAAATTTGATTTTATGATTTGATCGGAAATCGAATGTAGATGATTGTTTCAGTGATGAACGACTTCTTGATCCATATTTATAACGTTATCGAGACTTTAGCGCGATTGTTTATTTTCCACCGGCATATCACTACACCGACACACAATGCTCACAATGTCCAACGATTTATCCGAAGATATATCTCGATGACACTTGCTGATTATAGTATTCCATGATGAAGAGAGTTTATATCCGTCTTCCCGGTTGAAATTTTTGTACTTTTAAATTTCAACCGCTTAACGTACTAAGTATTCTAGAATAATTCTAGGATATTTCTAGGATGGATTTCTTGATTCATGTTCATTGTTCAAGCTGCAGTAAAAATAAATACTACAATACTTTCTGTCCTTCGCTTTTCGAATTTAAATGTTCAAATGTGTGCAATGAGGTGATTTCCTACGCTGTTTTTTTAATAATGAAATTATTTTTCTCTTTTCTACATTTGAATAAAGATATGACATGCAAAACTACGTTGTCGAAATATGACGTCAGGAATATTATGGACCACTACATGAATATAGAAAAAGAAGCCTCCGTGGCGCACCAATTCGAGATGTTCAAAAGTCAACATGGCCGCCAATACGCTAGCGATGCTGAGCACAACAAGCGACTGGAAATTTTTATGGAGAACCTGAGGTAGACTCTTTAATGTTAGTTTAGTTAGTTTTGCGGATAGTAGGGTAGTGTGTGAGGTCCATCCGTGCTCGCTTATCTAGCCTCTAAGCAGCAGTGCTTGCACTGTTGTGTTCCGGCGTGGAGAGCAAGACAGCCGGTGCAATTACTGGCTCAAGACGTATTGCATCTTAGCCCTCTGGATTGGCTACACGTCTGCAATCTCCTTGGTGTTGCGGGTATCTATATGCAGTGGTGATGAATTAGTGTCAGTTGACCCATTTGCTTGTTTTCCTTCTTATTTTATATTTAAAAAAGTTCACCAGGTCATTAAGTTTATCCAGCCAGCAATACCCAAATGTTTGTTTTTTAATTATTTGAACCTCTGCCATAAAAGGACAAATGTTATTGAGTAAATATTAAAAAATGCAGGTACATCGAAGAGCACAATCGCGGAGGTCACAGCTTCAAGATGGCGGTGAACCACTTAGCTGACCGGACCCTTGAGGAGCTTGCCGCTCTGCGCGGGGCCCGCCGCTCCGCTGGTGCTGGCCAAGATCAGGGTGAGCTGACATTGGCTAGATCATAAGTTCAAGTTCAACATTGAAACGTATAAGCGCAATATACTTACATAGTAATAACTTAGTAATAACTTAACTTAAGTAACTAGCTTAATATTTCTGTAATGGGATATGCAATAAACGATTCGGATTCTGATTCCGAACTACTGCAGGTGGGGAAGGGTTGGAAGACCCTGTTAAAGTTGCTTTTTTGCTCCATTCTTCAACGAACAGAAGCCTTACTTCCGAACAATGACGGCATTTAAATTATTATACGAAACGTGCCTAGTACTTTATGCCTCACTGTATTGTTTGTATTTATTCGAACGCGGCACTTTTACAGCTTTTGCGAACGTTATCACGGCCATTCTGAGCGCAGAACCTTAGACCCTATCACCTCTTTCTGGAAGAATGCCGTGAAATGGGATGGGCCTAATGAGCCGTGACAGACCGTGAATGCTATTGCCTCGTTTTGTGAGGACGCCGTGAAATGGGCCTAATGAGCCGGGACAGACCGTGAATGCCATTGCCTAGTTCTGTGAGGACGCCGTGAAATGGGCCTAATGAACCGTGACAGACCGTGAATGCCATTGCCTCGTTCGTGAGGACGCCGTGAAATGGACCTAATGAACCGTGACAGACCGTGAATGCCATTGCCTAGTTCTGTAAGGACGCCGTGAAATGGGCCTAATGAACCGTGGTAGACCGTGAATGCCATTGACTCGTTCTGTGAGGACGCCGCGAAATTGGCCTTTGATGTTGTCGCCGACACATACCAGTTTTAGCGCAGACAGACGGAGAGGAGAAGGCGCCAATACACCAGCTAAGTCCTATCGTAGCGGGGCTGCAAAAAGGGAACAGCGCAGTGGGGATCCTATCGCCAAAACTCTGGTCCTAACACCCCAGTTGCCCTAACGTGACCGGCCAAGTTACAAATACGTCCCTTTCTTAAGAAACCCGTTTGACAGAGACGCAGCGAGGGATAATTTAAACCTGGGCCGGTCATGTTAGGGTCAGGGGGCGGCCGGCTGTGTGTCACGGTTTGTCCTCGTACCGCTGTACCACGTAACACAAGTATTTTGCGTTACACAAATATAACCTTTACATTAATAACGAAACAAGATTGTTTTTCAGGTCTGCCCTTCCCCTACACCACGTCCGAGCTACAAGAGTTGGCTGCCGACCTCCCGAAACAGTTTGACTGGAGGCTCCATGGCGCCGTCACTCCGGTCAAAGGTAAACACTTGAGTATCAAGTCCATAAAGTCTTCAAGACATTATCGACTGACTTGGACTTACTTATTCTGAGTGTCTGTCGGGGGCTCATGATTAAGGACCACGGACTGGTCCGAAACATGTCGGGCATTTCTCAACGTAAAAATACGTGAGTGATCCGTTCTATTAATATGGCCGAGTCTCAAGGTAGTTTTATGTAAAAAAAGTGGTTACTCCTCTACGTAATTCCACTGTTCATTGTACAATTTACAAGACGTACCGATATTGCTTCAAGTGTTTGTTTAGTCTTTTTTTTAATATCTCACTGAGGGTGCCCTGACCACTGTCACGGGTAAACTGCCCCACACTTTCACTACCAAATTAGCCAGGAAGTGGTACCTGGGCTTGCTAGTTCTAAGAATGACCAGTTTCAGAGAGTGCCTTCAGCTTCTTATTCTTGATCCAGGTGAGTATGTCACTGTACTGAGTGACATGTTCACCTGGATCAAGAATAAGAGGCTGAGGGAACTGGCCGTGATAACTCGTGTGATCCTAATATGAAACTCGCTGACGGTCGTTTCAAAAAGCCACACTTGTGTTTTAAGGCCTCTCGTTACATGGCAGTTGCATAAACTACTATTATGCAACTGATATATAATGAGAGGCCGTAAAACACGAGTGTGGTTTGTCACACGAATGTTTTTGAAGCCTAATTATATTATACATTTGCATACATTACTTTATCTACACACATAATTTCTCATTACAGCAAAAAACCGTAATAGAATAAACATACATACACAGGCTGCTAAAAACATACCCCTTCCTTTTGGCTTTGTCGTAGTCGGGTAAAAAAGCCAACAAACGAATGAAAACAGTAATGGCGGCAATTCCATCCTCTGTCAAGACGAACATTTTATTTTTTAAATTATAGACAAACGAATGAAAGTCCCTTATTCTCGTGTCATTCGAGATCAAAATGTCATGCGGTTTATTTTAAAAAACATACTGGATTGACATTTCGTATCGATAACTGTTTTAATATCTATGGATACTAGAATAGAGACTCACTTGAATTTTAATAGCTGTTTCAAATTTAAATTCATAACGTTAGAGATATCGGTAATGGTAATGACTATTAAAGTACAGATTTACCTACTACCACAAACAAGAAAATTCTCATAATAACATTGGTTGTAATAATTGGTGATTTCCTACGGTTTTTGAACGCATTATAGAGCTGTAACGATATGTGTGTAGATAAACTCTTATACGTTGGCAGACCAGTTACAATGCGGGTCATGCTGGGCGTTTGGGTCCGTGGACGCGGTGGAAGGCGCCCTGTTCCTGCACAGGAACAGGTCAAGACTGGTGCGGCTCAGCGAACAAGCCCTCATAGACTGCTCTTGGGGGCAAGTGAAGTCCTTTACTTTAATGAATTAATGATTTAATGCGGGTGGTAGGACCTTGTGCAAGGTCCGTCCGGATCGCTACCACCATCTTGCTCGCTAATTCTGCCGCTAAGCAGCAGTGCTTGCACTGTTGTGTTCCGGCGTGGAGAGCAAGACAGCCGGTGTAATTACTGGCACAAGAGGTATTTCATCTTAACCCTCTGGGTTGGCAACGCATTTGCAATCTCTTCGATGTTGCGGGTGGTGTACACTTACCATCAGGTGACCCACTTGCTTGTTTGCCTTCCTTTTTCATAAAAAAAAAAGTGGCTACTTTAGAACCTTATCGCAATAAATAAACGCTTAAATTATAAAGACATTTATTCTGATAAGTCATACCTATAGGGTGACCAACCCTTTGTGCCATTTTACAGGACATGTGATCAAAAATTCCCTGATTCATGGGTAAAAAATACGGGAACAACGCGTTTATGGTAGGATAAGGTCCTGTGTTTTGCTTATTGAAATACAGGACATGGCTAAAATGATAGCTGAAAAACGGGACGTCCTGTAAAATACGGGACAATTGGCCATCCTAAGTCATAATTACATTTATTGAGCAAAGGTTCTACAGTGGCCTAAAATGCAGTTTGATTGACTGAACACACGAGACTTCATGCAGGGGTGATGAATATAAATGTAAATGTATATGTATGTGAGATCGTATGACGGAAAAACTTCAAATAGAAAAAATTAAAAAAGTTTAATCAAATAAAAACTAGGAAAGAACAAAGAAAACACAAGCAGCTATAACCTAATCGCCTAACGCACTCCCAGTCGCTCAGTCATACACATTCGTTCAAAAAATCTCGTCCAGTCATTCGTTCTGTGTTGCAAACATTCCCACATTTATGTAAATTCTTTATTGTACAAGAAATAAGTATGAAGAATGTATATTTATTGTATTTGCAGATAAATATGGTCATATAACAGATCTAAAACAGTAATTTCATTTCATTCCATTTATTCAACATACAAGTTTACAGTAGAATAACCAAAACACTCGTACGCACTCAACATAATACATTTAGAATACGAATAACAATACTCAATTAATCAAAATAGACATGGACAATACATTTCCACACATACAATATAACGAAATATAATAATAATACCTGTACCAGGGGGGTTCCACTCCGCACTGAAGGTACGCTCGACCGCCTTGCCTATGGCATAGACAAATCGCAGTAGGCTGTCGGCTTGCCGCGCGCTCGCTCGCTCGCCCCCGCCGTGTCAGTGTAATAAAAACGAATGCCGCGCAACCCTAGCGTATCGCCAGGAATAGCGGGGTGAAGGCGGACGGGGGGATGGTGTAAAAAGTTATACGAACTTTTTAAGCGTGTGAATAAAGTTGGAATTCGTTTAATCGCGGTCGTAAAAGAGAAGTTTTTGTACGTTAGTACTATTATTTAATCTGTGCCTTTACTATTATTAATTCCGAGGCGGTGTGAAAATATCCGTTGCTAGGATGACTTACAGATTCAAGAGACCCTTTTTTACAGATTCGGCAACCTAGGTTGTAGTGGCGGGCTTCCTGAGTTCTCTTTTCATTGGATGAAGAAACACGGCCTGCCCACATATGAGGCTTACGGAGGGTACCTAGCTGAGGTCAGTCTTATCTTATCTTATCTACTAGGAGTCCTTTTGGATACATTTCGACCCAGTAGGATCTTTTATGCATTTACCCCTCCTTCGCACTTAGTCCATCGCTTTTTCCACTTCCTCCATAAAGTGGATGATGTGGTTTAGCGGTAGTGCCTTGAATTCTCCTGGTTCTGGGTATCCGTTGCCAAGGAGTTTCATTCTTGTTCTGGCGAAGGCCTTACAATCACATATAATTTGTTCCATTATTTCGGCCTACCTAAATTTTTCTTTGTGTTGTCATTGCATAGCATTTATACTCGTAGCACTTACTTATTATGTGTTACGATCGCTATAGCAACAGATAATAAAAGAAAAGTGATAAAATTATAGAGGATCCCTTATCCATTATTTTATGCAATATGTTTGGATTAATAACGCCATCTGTTGTACAGTAGCTGTATTAATTTCGGCGTATTTGGTAGTGGTATATTATACTTAGGCCTCCGGGTGAGTTGGACTTTAGATGAACATGGAAAAGACGAAAATCATGTCGAACGCCCATGTAGTTCCAACTCCCGTTAAGATCGGAAACTCTACGCTTGAAGTTGTGGACGATTATGTGTACCTGGGACAAACTGTCCAGTTAGGTAGGTCCAACTTCGACAAAGAGGTCAATCGGCGAATCCGACTCGGTTGGGCAAAGTTCGGGAAGCTACGAAACATCTTCTCATCCAAGATACCGCAGTGTCTGAAGACGAAAGTCTTCGAGCAATGTGTGTTGCCAGTGATGACGTACGGTACTGAGACGTGGTCGCTAACAAAAGGCCTCATAAGAAAGCTCAAGGTCACTCAAAGGGCAATGGAGATGGCTATGCTCGGAGTTTCTCTGCGAGATCGAATCAGAAATTAAGAGATCCGCAGAAGAACCAGAGCCACCGACATAGCCTTAAGAATTGCTAGACTTAAGTGGCAGTGGGCGGGGCACATTGCTCGCAGAACGGATGGCCGATGGGGCCGTACCGGTCGTTGTGGCGATCCTTGGAAGAGGCCTATGTCCAGCAGTGGACGTCTTTCGGCTGAAATGATGATGATGATGATGATGATGATGATGATGATGATATTATACTTTGTATTATCAAACCGCGATTAGAATATAATTGGAGAGTAACGTCAGCCTACTGTCATTTCATACATATAGGAATGAATATTCGTATCGAACCAATACTTTACATTTATGTACGCAGTAAATAATTGTTATGTTTTAAAATAATTTATTATAAAATGTATAAGTATGTAACCTATAACTTTCATGTGTGGCATGTCTGTAAATGTAAGTTAGTTAATAAATAAATAAAACAAAATAAAATAAATGAAGCTTGCCGCAAGTTTATGAAATGGCAGTGTGCTGACGTTACTCTCCAATTATATTCCAATCGTGGTGTGATAATATGCGAATGCGGCTCGCACTTAGCAAATTTTTTCGATGGCACAAATAAATAAACTTTATTTTCAGAATGGATTGTGCCACATCAATAACTTGACAGACGTTGTGCTCATCAAGGACTGGGTACACGTGAGAGGTGGGGATGAAAATGCGTTGAAGGTCAGTATACCACTCTGACATCTCCAAATAAGCAGCAAAATCATAGTATTTTCTTATGTTTTCGCGACTTCTAGACATTGAAATAAAACAATTTAAACGTTAATTGGAACGATTTCATATTTCGTTTTTTAATTTTTTCAATTATTTTTCAAAAAAATGCGTGCATACCTATAAGTAATTAGAGTTTGAAAATAGCTTGAAAAAACGCGAAATTTTCCTAAAGATATTGACTACGTGACAAAAAGTAAGTTAAAGTAGCTGACGAATTTAATACATACTTCTCAGAAATTCCCGCCAAAACGACAAAGTGTCTCGCGTCCTCCTCAAAATTCGCTGAAGCCCTATTAGAACAAAATGTTAGAATCCAAAACATTAGTCAATTCAAATTTACAAAAGTCTCTCCTTTCGATATTCTTAAATCCTTTAAATCATTAAAAATAAAAAAGACGGAAGACTTGTGGGGCGTATCAGTCAAGGTTTTGCATGCCATCTTGGACGTCATTGCGCCAACTCTGGCTACCATTTTTAATAACTGTATAGACGTAGGCGTATTCCCCAATCTAATGAAGTGTAGTAAAGTAGTTCCTATCTTTAAATCAGGTAATAAAGATTATCCTTCTGATTATCGCCCAGTGTCCATTCTACCAGCGTTTAGCAAAATATTCGAAAAAATAAGGCTAACGCAAATGATTTCTCATTTCAATACAAATAAAATCTTACATTCGCAGCAATTTGGATTCACTAAGGGTAGATCTACAACAGATGCAGGTCACAGTTTGATTAAATTTATTTTGCAAGCTTAGGAAGAGTCGCATGACGCCATAGGTGTCTTTTGCGACCTTTCCAAAGCATTTGATAGTGTAGACCATGACACCTTAATTTGTAAATTAAATTTCTATGGCATTCGTGGCATCTCTTTAGATCTAGTCAAGTCTTACCTAGTCCAGAGAAATCAGAAGGTAGCGATAAATGGAGCAATATCATCGGGATCTGTGGTCGAGATGGGAGTGCCTCAAGGATCAATTCTTGCTCCATTCCTGTACCTTGTTTATGTAAATGACCTTACATATATGGTGAGCCGAAGATCAGGCATCGTCATGTTTGCTGACGACACTTCTTTACTCTTCAAGGTTAATAGGAAAGATACTGAATTCATTGAACCCAACGACACCCTGTCCAAGGTATCTGAATAGTTTGCTTCCAATAACTTATTATTAAATCCTAACAAAACTAAATGTATTAAATTCTTATTGTTAAATTCAACTAATATACTTTCAATAATTAATAGATTCAGGCGTTACTTTGCGGAGGTCCATATCAACAAACTGGAACAAATTACCTTGCTACGCCGCGAAACCAGTGCCGTGCAGTGCAGTGGAGGGTGGGTTTATGCATGAACATATATGTGTCGCACAGACGCAGCTATTTTGCACGAGCCCGGCACTGGTTTCGCGGAGTAGCAAGGTAATTTGTTCCAGTTTGTTAATATACTTTCAATCTCAAATATCAAATTAGATGGTCAAACGATTGAATTCATAGAATCAACTGTGTCTTTAGGAATAACACGCGATTCTAAACTGCAGTGGGGTTCCCACGTCACAGCGATAGCAAGTAGGTTGAGTTCTGCTGCTTTTGCAGTAAGAAAAATTCGGCAGCTAACCAATGTAGCGACGGCACGGTTGGTCTATTTTGCCTATTTTAATAGCATTATTTCGTACGGCCTTATTTTATGGGGATCTGCTGCAGATATTGAGTCAGTTTTCATTTTACAAAAAAGGGCAGTTAGAGCAATTTATAATATGGATACTCATGAGTCATTAAGGGAATTTTTCAAGGAAATAGACATCTTAACCCTACCGTCGCTATATATTTTTAAAATAATCATGTACGTTAGGAAAAATATATGCAATTTCCCTACCAACGTCGATAAGCCAAAGGCTACTAGAAATACAGGAAAGCTTAAAGTTCCAACTTACAGACTGGCTAAAACCAATAAGTCGTTCATGGGAAATTGTGTAAGATTTTATAACAAAATTCCAAAAAACATAACTGAACTAAATGATACAATATTTAAATCTATTGTGAAGAAGACATTAATTTTTCGGGCGTATTATAAAGTCAATGACTATATCTTGGACAAGGATGTTTGGAAATGATCCCGATCTGTATTGGCGATCCCTGGCTCCAAAGATTGTACACCTGCTGTATTAAATTGTAAAAATTTTAAATATTTGAGATGTAAAATAACATTGTAATTTTGATTTATTTAAAAAATTACACCTCGTTGAGTTTCTTGCCGGTATCCTCTCATCAGAGATTTTTCCGAACCGGTGGTAAATTTTTTGACATTCATAAGTGCTACCTGTAAGCCTAGTCTGAATAAAATAATTTGACTTTGACTTTGACTTTGAAAACCAAACCCCCATGAGTGACCAAGCGACCCAAGCGTGGTATTTTGAAGACCCTCCTCCCCTGAATGGGTCACGTAGTTAAGGGTACGTTCTCTTACACCCTGTATGTCTTCACAAGACTTAGATTTTTTAACTTGACTTTGACAAGCTTTTCTTATCATACCGCCATTAGAATATAATTGGAGCGTAACGTCAGCACACTGTTATTTCATAGACTTGGGTTAAGCTTCATTCCTATATGTATGAAATGACAGTGGGCTGACGTTACTCTCCAATTATATTCTAATGACATGGGCCGGTATGATAATTCTTATCTGTGGCCTTAATGTGCCTGCTCAAGTTTAATTTATCCCTCATGTGGCTCTTTTGACCAGTGTCCTAAAAAAAAATTAAAACTGCGCGAGCGCAAGGACCACTGACTTTCTCATTGCGAACATAATAATAATCCAATTTAACACATTGACTGCCACGGAGTGCTACGTGCTACGCTCGTAGCTCATAGCCAGGGTTTCCCGGTATGTACCGAAAATTTGATTAAAACATTGGCTATTTTGATTAAACCTGACTTTAGAGATAAACGCAGATAAACTTGGCCGGTCATGTAGGATCTCTGGTGTCAATTTACCTTTAAATTGGTCTGTTTTGGCAGGTCGCTATTTTCAAGAACGGACCCGTAGCTGTGGCCATCAACGCGGGGCTAATAAGCTTCCAATTCTACTCAAGTGGCATCTACTACGATCCCTCATGGTAAAGATTATTTTTTGCATGTGCTCTTCCGCATGATCCGGCTCGAAGGACCATGAATAGAGGAGTGTTAAAGGCCAAAACCTTAGGTTCGTTTTCGTAATTTGGTTTTCGTAATTGGCTGCGAAAGAAGAATGTTTTTTCGCTGTTTCGTAATTAATTATTAAACAAGAATATATTTACCGTTTTAGTAATCTCGTATCGTAATCAACTTCGATATCATCATCATCATCACACCAGCCGGAAGACGCCCACTGCTGGGCATAGGCCTTCCCCAAGCATCTCCACGACGGTCGGTCTTGTGCTGCTCGCATCCACCGGTTTCCAGCGATCTTCACCAGGTCGTCGGTCCACCTTGTGGGAGGCCTGCCAACACTTCGTCTTCCGGTACGTGGTCTCCACTCGAGAACCTTTCCGCCCCAACGGCCATCGGTTCTACGAGCAATGTGCCCCGCCCACTGCCACTTAAGGTTTGCAACTCGCAGAGCTATGTCGGTGACTTTGGTTCTTCTGCGGATTTCCTCATTCCTGATTCGAGCTCTTTCCATTGCCCTTTAGGTGACCTTGAGCCTTCGTATGTCATCACTGGCAACACACACTGGTTGAAGACTTTTGTCTTGAAACACTGCGGTATTTGGGACGAAAAGATGTTGCGAAGCTTACCGAACGCTGCCCAGTTGAATTCGACGATTCGATAGAGGCTTGTTTATTCTTCGTTCGTAATTAATTCCCAAACAATAATTTATTTGCCGTTTTAGTAATCGAATTTTCTACCTTATCGTAATACTTTTAATAAATATATTTCATTCCCTTTGGAAATATACCAAATGCTAATATTTTTTTGCAATTGACAAAGACAGCGAAAGGTTGAATTCACAATTCTATTACTTAAAGCCGTAAAGATTACTAGAACGGCAAATAAATTCTCTTTTGATAGTTAATTACAAACAAGGAAAAAAAATCCTCTTTCGAAGTTGATTACGAAACTCGACTACTAAAACGGCAAATAAATTCTTGTTTAATAATTAATTACGAAACAGCGAAAAAAATCTTCTTTCGTAGCCAATTACAAAAACCAAATTAGGAAAACGAACCAAATGTTCAAACCTTATATCGGGGGGCACGGCAGTGACCCCGCCAAGTCGAGCGCGAAGCAAACACTGCCGTACCATCCTTTACTGGAACCATTTCGCCGCATTTTCAGGTCCTTATTTGAGAACCTCTGGGTAAGACCAGAACGCAGAAATTTTTGTCATCCAGTAAGCTATAATCACATACTTAAAATCCAAAATTTCAAGTCTGTAGGTCATTTAGTTTGTGTAGTCTGGTTTTGTGCCCTTGTGTACCCTTTAACGGCCAAGTCACACAACATTAACTATAATCATAAAGAAATCGCAGTAAGGAACCTTAGACTTGGCACGACTTTGTCTAGATTTTATTACTTTTTAGAGATAAACAAGCAGCTCCAGCGAGACTTGGCTAGTTTTTTACAGAATGTTTTTGGTGGGATTGACTTGACAGTATCGGGAGGTAGCTCCTGTATATTATATTGCGGCAGATTGTTAATAGTATTTTATGCAACTGTTGCATAATGAGGGGTCTTAAAACACGAGTGTGGTTTTATGAAACGAGCGTCAGCGAGTTTCATAATAGGATCACACGAGTGTTTTAAGACCTAATTATGTACAGTTGCATACATTACTTTATCTACACACATATCATAAGTACTCTATGATGGGTTCAGAAGCCATAGGGCAATGACCTGCATTGCTACTAGCTAATAGGTACCTAGCCTATTAAACATCTATAGAATGTACACATTAAAATAAAAAATTCTCATAATAATGTTTGTTGGT